>VZSC01012850.1:2268-20495 GCA_013398225.1 Steatornis caripensis | reverse complement strand
AAAAAAAAAAAAAAAAAAAAAAAGAAAAAAACAGAAAAAAGAAAAAAAAAAGAATTGCAACATTCAGTAGAAGGCTTTTCTGTCTAATGACGTTAAATTTATTAACCAAAACTCCAGCTGCACCAGGCTGGGATCTAATAATATTCAGGCTATGGAGACATCAAGTAGAAAGAAGCTTAAAGCCCTTTTTATTTCACAGTAAAACTGTCAGTAAATAACTGGATTGTCTTGAGACTGAGAAAATGGGGATTTATCTTCCTGAACATGAAAAGTGTGCTTATTTTTTTTTATCAGCTTCAAAAAGCCCCAGCAACCTTGATTTTCCTTCCACACCGTTCTCAGCAGCTCTGCCAAGCCCCAAAACCACACAAATCAAGAGACAGGCTCTAAAGATATTTTTAATTAAATTAATTCCTTTTCCTTCCTTCCCCATTTCTCCCTTGTCCCCTCCTCCATCCTCTCTTTCTCTCTCCCTGTGTCCCCAGCTAATGACTTCTAAGCACTGTGACATTTCAGCACTGGCTGTCACTAACACCACACCTCCGTGCTGGTTATAAATTGGGCACAGAGACATAAAATTCCCCGCAGAAGGTCCCCGTTTGATGATATTCTCCGAGGTAAATCTCCAATAGCTCCCTGTTTTCTTTAATAACGCTAATAGGCATAGATTAATTAAACTGTTATATTACTTCCTTCTTTCTACCAGCACCAGTTAGAAATCTTATTACCTGCTCCTCTCCGCTTGCCTTTTCCCCAAGGTGGTTATATTCCAACCAGTTACCAAGGTTTCTCGGAGGCTGTAGCACAAGGTGAAACGGCAGACACCGTCTCCGCGAGGCCGGATCCTGCCCCCAACCCTTGCCTCCAAAACCCCACCGACCTCGGCAAGAGTCCGGGCGGGCGTAAGCGGGGTCAGGATTAAACCCTGGTTTGTCTGAAGAGGTTCTGTCTTGAAAGCAACAGCGGGGCTATTGTTGAGTCTGGATGCCCCCTCTAAAAGGGACCACAGCTGTAGGAAAGGGAATTGTATACATCCATCAACTCCTTCAGGGCCCCAGGATGTATTAGTTAAGATTGTGGGATAGCATGTCTCGGCTCCACTGAAGGGGTCCTTTGAATGACACGTTGGATATACTGTTGCACATCTGGCCGCTGTATTATTGAATTGCTCTACGGTTGCATTTTCCAGACCGCAGGAATGTGTCGGTCCTTGGAGGGGGGGCGGTGGCGGGGGGGGTATGAAGGGGACGACATGTGGGAAAATTAGAGGGATGCATCCCACGGGGTGGGGTGGGTTTGGATGGAGCCGCGCGGCGGAGGCGGGGAGGGAAGGGGGGGAGCGAGGCAATGCTTTCACACAAAATGCCGTGTTGCCATTTGAAATCCACTCCAGAGCTTCCTGCTCTAATTAAATTTGTCACCATCGTTACTATAATGCCTGCCATTCCTCCGGTGCTTTTTTGTTCTCAGGGATCCCAAAACACGACAGAGGCAAGGGCAGAATCTCCAAGTCCTCCGTGTTTCCTCTGCGGGAGCTTTTTTTCTGAGCAAAACCGGGGAAGTGCAGTTGTAGGAGCTGCTCTGAGGCAGGAGCGCAGCCGCTTCTGCTTTGGGGACGCTTGAGCAAGCGGCGTGGGGCATGTGGGCAGCTCTTGCGCTCAACACGTAAGGTGTCTCCTGGGACCGCTGATTTGCAGGCGCTTGGGCGAGCGCCCCGGGAAGGCCCGTTGCAGCAAAGAGCCCTTCCTGGGCTCTCACTTGGCTCGTCCCGCTCTCGGCCCCTCCGGACCCGCGGCCACCACTGCACCTCCGCTCTTGGCACCACGTACGGCTGGGCCAGCCACCGCGAGCCTGCCGCGGGGTGCCACGTACGGCTGCTCCGCACCGCGCTGGGGCAGGAGGAATTCACTAATTACTCGCAACTCTTCATGCGGCCCCTGAACGCTGCCAGAGTGGCGTGAAGGGCTCAGAGCAGGAGACACAACCTGCTCCATCGTGTCTTCTGTGTCAGCTTGCAACGCGTTGAATGCAAAAAGGCTGTCTGAGCTGCAAACAGCGGAGCCCTTGGAAATTTAAAGGTGCAGAGCACAGAAAACAAAGGCGAGGCGATCGCATTGCTGAATATTCATCCCGGCGGCCGATCCTGCCAGGAGCAAAGCCCGCACAGCTCCCGTGGAAGCTGGTGGGAGGGAACCTTGGTCTGAACCTCATCTTGGGCTCCAGCCCAAATCTGAGTGGGGAGGGCAAATTAGTCCTTAATGCACATATATCTTAGACTAAAACCTGATAAGGGAACTCTCCTATGTTAATTTACCTGAGTTATTTACTATACTGATTGCTGAAGGTACTCTGATTAGTGCATGAAATATTTCTATACCTTCGGTCTGATTAACCCATATCTGCAAAATAAATATTTGTCTCATTATAGTTATGCGATCGTGCAATCAAAGACCCTATCATGATGGGAAAGGGAGAGAGTATCCGTGTGGAAAAGGCAGGGAATGGCGACACAGAAGGAGCAGATTTGAGAGCAGGGAGGTGAAAAGCAGGGGCATAGCCAAAGGGGGAGGCTTAGTGGTCACAGCCTCCGGACGGAGGGGTTGAGGTGCCGGGGAGGGCACTATTCTCCTCCCGTTTCACCGGTGCTAATTGGGACTAATTCCGCTTGACTCAGCAGCGTTGCGCCGGTCCCAGCGAGAGGAGGGTCAGACCTTGGGAATCACAGGGGTGAGTCCCGGCAGGCTCCCAGCCTCCAGCTTTTTTGAAACAGAAGCAGGGAGTTCCCGGCAGCGCGGTGCATGTGCCAGTCTCCCAGACGAGCTCTTAAAATAGCCCAGCGCACCAGGCTGTGGCACCGGCGGAGAGCGCAGAGGATGAAGTGTTCAGTCTTTCTGGCCCAGATCTGGGGAGAAGCAGCGGAGGCGGGGGGGGTTGGCAGCTCCCTGCCCAAGGCGAAGGTGGCTTAAAGTGGGATCTGGGAGGAGGGGGCAGTCAGCACCCCGCGACCAGGTGCTGGGGAGCAGAGAAGTCGGCAGCCGGTGATGCCGGCACCGCCATGCATGCTGGACATCCTTCCTCGGCGAGGGGAGCTGTAAGTCATCTGGAGGAGAGGATCCCCCCCCTCTGCCGTTACAGGGCTGGTTTGCATATGCTCTGTTAGGAAAAGAGGAGAGTTTTATTGTGGCTGTACAGAAGAGCTAAGTCAAGAGGTTGCTTTATGGCTCGCGGATCCTGGCGTAGAGAGGAAAGCGTCCCAGATGTAGCATATAGTAAGCCTGGCAGCGTCGTACAGCACTGCTGCATCGCGGAGTGGCTGTGAGCACCGCTCTGCAAAAGAGCTGAAGTCATTTTTCTTCTAAGGGCAGGGGGTAGTGGGGAGGAAATATGAAGGCAGCCCTGTTGCTAAGGAAATCTGCTCCTTGTATGGTCGTACATTTAGGTAATGCTAATGAAAGGCCATATAGTAGCGAGGTGCAGATGTCAGCACTGTGCATTCCTGGATATTTGATTAGCATTTCTTTGACTTTGCCTCCTCGAACAGGAATACCTGAGTACATGGATATTAGGAAAATAAAATTCCCCTTCTCCTCTGCCAGCAGCCCGACAGCACACGTTACGCANAGAGGGCTGCGTGAGATGTTCAGTGGCATTTGAACATGGAGGGAGATTTCTGTTCCCTTGGCCGCTTTCTCAGAAGTACCTGGACTTTCCCAGATGAAGTTGCACATGTGCCGGCGAGCCCGGAGCGAAGGTCCCTGGGGAGTTGCTGTTTCGGAAGGGAGATGCCGTCTCATGCTCCAGTCTGCATAGGAATTTCCCAACACGGGGAATTAGGATGGGATTTCAGTGGAAGCAAATTATCCCATTCCTCCCATCTCCGAGCACATTACATGTGATGAGAACAGAAATAGTCACATCACTTAATGCATTGCTGGACGGTACCCAGCCGGCAAAGTGATGAACCTGGCGTAAGACCCGATAGCAGCAAACCAGCATAGCATCCTATTTAATGGCTGGTGGCCCACAGATGTTTTAAACCTTGAGACTGCGTCTCTCCGAGGTTTCCCTTTCGACTCGAGCAGCAACGAGCTGCTTTTGGAAGCCAAGGCTGCAGGTGCTCTATCCAGGGACCCAGCGCATCCGCGGATTAGCTGGTGCGTGCGTACGTGCGTGGCGTCCGAGCCCGGATCCGGTGATCTGGCTTATGAAGCGGGAGAGGACCCGCACTGCTGCTACAGAGCGCCGTGTCCTGCTCTTGAGCATCGCTGGAAGAATGAGTCAGCCGTTTTGCTTCACGCGGGGATCGAGTGGATGCCCCCGTCTATCATTAATAAAAGCACCCAGAAATGTAACCGCTGTGTGCTTGCATGTCGTGCTTGCGACCGTCTTAAAGACCAGCTGCTCTGCATGAGACTTCCAGAGAGCGCGAGTGCTTCAATGAAGCCCTTATATCTCCTTTTCTTTTGCCTTTTTTTCTTTTGGCCACACAGCGCAGCGTGGGCTCTGTTCCTCCTCGCTTTCTGCTCTTGCTCCCTGGGGCAGCCCGCTCCGTCTCACAGGCGTGAGGAGTGAGTCCTCCCGGGAGTCCTCCAGCTCCTGTGAGGAACGGCCCCTCGGGGGCTAAATCCAGCAACGGGGCCCTGGGGTGTCAGAGGCATCCGTGCGGCGACTCCGAGCGTCTCTCCTCGATGACAGCGGCTCCTGGGACAGAGGGTTGCATGCCTTTTGGTGTGGTGGCCAGACGGGGATGCCTCCCTCCCTGCCAGCACCTGCCCCTCCCTCTCGCCGTTGTGCAACATCCCAGGGGCAATTACAGCAGCGCTTACGTGGAGGAGTGATATTGGGAAAGCATTTAGTCATTTTTAACTGTTCTGCTGGCGGCTTCCCTCCCTTAAGGTGGTTCCTATTTCTTTTTCTCCCTCCTCCAGCATGTTGCGGCAACTCCCCGCAGCAGCCCCTGGCCGGGCGACCCTTCTTGGTGCATCCGAGGGCTCCTCTTGGCTGCCGCCGAACAGCCACATTGCCATCGGATGACTCTTTTTCCTTTCTTTTCCTTTCCCTGTCCCTCCCGTGCTTACTACAGGGATTTTAAAGCTTCCGCGCCTTGACAGCGATGTGAGGGGGGATGGTTTTGAAAGCAAAAGTAAAAGGCAGGAGGATGCAGAGCTCTTGGAGGCTTCTGGACGTTTCTCCGTCTCCATCCCCGCAGTGATTTTCCCTGGGCCCAGTGTAAACAAGGCAATCCGTTACGGCAGTTTGAGCGTTACTCCACAACCACGCCGTCGGCCCCTGCCCCCACCGCAGGCTCTCTCCGCTCCCTCTCTTCCTGCCGCCGTTCTGTGCTGTGTGGCGAGCGCGTTGGCGTGGCGCGGGGGTTATCGGGCACATGTCCGAACGCGGGGGCAACCTCGGAGCTTCGGCGGGTGAGGAAGGCTCCAGTGGGAACTGGAGTCGAGCCTGCAACAGCCCCGTCGCTGTGCTGCGCCGCTCGCCCCGGTTCAGAAGGGTGATTGCAAAATCGAGGAGTGTTCAGGGAAGTTTAGGGACACTGATGTGCTTCCAAGGAGGGACTTGGAAAAGTCCGGGTATTGTTGGGTATGGTGAAAAGCAGAGGCCGTGGTAAAAGAAGATGAGCTCATGTGCACACAAAAACAACGCTGAAAAATATATGATGCGGGTTACCAAGTCAGGCGCTGAGCGCATAAGAAATCCCAGTGTTAAAGACACCTGAGCAGCTTATGTCCGGCAGAGTGGCGTGCATTTATTAGGGCGCAGTCTTAATTCTACTGTCACAATCTATTTCTTCTGCAGGGGCTCTGCCTCAGGGAGTGTGTGGGATAGATGGAGCTCGGTTAAAAGCGGCTCGGTGTCCCAGTATGTGGCTGTCCCGCCACTATTCGGTCTGCAACTCCAGTGCGTCTTTCGCTGCGCGTTGTGTGAATCCTGCTTAGAGGACAAAACTATTCCTCCTGGACTGTCCTAAAACACCAAGTCTGCTCTCGCCTCTTGCTTTCCCTTCCTGCCCTCTGTCCCTTGTACCTCCATGCTGCTCGGTGGCTGGCGGGGGGGGGTAGCAGGATCCCCACCTGCCAGGGATAACCCTTTTGGGGAAGGCTGGCTTTGCCCTGGGACCCCGGAGCAGGGAATACTCTGCAGCTCCAGGAGGGCTGATGCAAGTGCAGCCCACATGCTTCACCCTGCCAGCATTTGATTTTCCCATCTGTTTTTTGTTTTGGTTCAGTTAAAGGCAGAGGGGAGAGGTGGATTTTGGTGTGAACCTCCTGTCTGTCTGCGTGCGATGTGCGGGACAAAGGTGCCTTAGCGTGGAGAACCCCAGAAGCACCCAGGAGCGGGCTGGGGGACTTAGCAGACGTTGTTTCTTCTGAAACTGCGAGAGAAGTGTAGGTTTAGGAGAAGCAGAAGCAGCCTTGCAGCCTGCTGTGTGTATTCACCGTCTGAGAGCCGAGCCAGCCAGAGCCTGGAGGGGACAGATGGAGGAATTAAGGACATCTCAGCTGGGCAGTAGGACCAAGGGATGCGTGGCGAGAAGCTGGCTCCCATACCTGAACCGCTTTGGAGACAGGGCTGGGAGTTACCACAGCTTTTCTTAGCAAGAGAGCCCTCCACCGGAATAATGTGTTGTGGACATAAAAGGAGATCTGGAGAGGGAATATTTTCACTCTGGAAGCTGCTAAGGAACTTGCATTTAGCTGCTTGCAATCTGTTTCCAACGGGGTTTCTGTCCCAGGGAAGAGAAAGCAGAGCGATCTCGCTGCGCTGAGCAACTGTAAATTCTTTCCTGGCTTTGCTGGGGTAAAACCAATGAGCTCTCAGTGAAAACCTCCCAGAAATCCAGGACATGGGTATTTTATGTGTCAGCCCTTTACCGCTTTGGAGAGAGCAGCTAAAGAGAACCGTCGAGTAGATCCCCTGACTTTTTACTTCCCGACAAGTCAGCGGAGTGTCTGGTGAAGGGCGGAGATGCTGCCTCCCTCCGTGAGCCGGGCAGGCCACGCTGACACACGTGTGATCGTGGGAGAGAGGCCGAGAAACTGTTCCTGAGAGCAGAGATTCAAGAGGGATGTGCGTAGCAGCGCACGCAACGCAAAAGCCGCGTTGGAACTTTGCATTTAGATGCCTGCAGCAGCAAACTGGGGAGCTTTCCACGAGGGCCGATAGATTTCCCGCCTCACAACATTTGCTTAAAAAGTATTCATAAATACACCCGCCACTACTAACCATCGTTTTCTGCTGGGAATTGCCATTAGCAGCTAAATTCAGCGTTTTACATATAAAAAGCCCTGAGACTTAATTCTATGCGATGCTTTCTTCAAAGTCCTTGCAGAAGAGACGACTCCAAGCAGGATTCCGGCTAAGAGTTACAGCGAGGTGTTGGGAAGCCGGGACTGTAACGCTGCTCAGCATACAGTTGCAGCACCCAGGAGGTGCACGTGGTGTGGTCAAGACAAGAGGCCACGAAGATCGAGGCCCGAAGATGGACCTGTCGGACCTGTGAGTTGTTGCAAATGGAAGAAACCTCCATCGAGCGTACACGAGCGGCGCTCCCTCAGAGGCCAAAAACGGACAGGTTTTCCCGGGCGCATCCCAGGCACTAATTATCCCCCATCGCATTGCAATTCCCTGCTGCAGCGCAGAGGGCTGCGTGAGATGTTCAGTGGCATTTGAACATGGAGGGAGATTTCTGTTCCCTTGGCCGCTTTCTCAGAAGTACCTGGACTTTCCCAGATGAAGTTGCACATGTGCCGGCGAGCCCGGAGCGAAGGTCCCTGGGGAGTTGCTGTTTCGGAAGGGAGATGCCGTCTCATGCTCCAGTCTGCATAGGAATTTCCCAACACGGGGAATTAGGATGGGATTTCAGTGGAAGCAAATTATCCCATTCCTCCCATCTCCGAGCACATTTCTTCCTCCGAAGCAGCACATGACAGGCAGGGCAGCAGCCAAGGCGGCCGGCGGGGCAGCTCCGCTGCATGCCAGAGGGGACCGAGCCCAGAGCTGTGGAGGGTTCCCTGTGTTCCTGATGCAGCTGGAACGGGAGCGGGGATGGCAGGAGCAGGATGGAGGGAGAGCGGACAGCCGGCACGGAGCTGCGGCGCTGAACGGGCAGCACAAAGCGCTGTCAGAACAGCAGGGGCTCGCGCTGGCGACGGCTGCAAATGGAGATGGAAAGGGTTGGAGAGGAAAGGACGCGACACAGCTGGTCCCCTTCGGCGCTGATCTCAGAAGCAGAGGGGTGTTGGCCACAGAGCAGGAGGGGGGAAGAAGCGGGGGGTGACTCATAAAAATATTGGTGTTTCCATGAAGACGCAGTTACCTGAGGACAGGAAGGAGGAGGGAGCTTCCCTGCAAACGTGAGGGGAGCTGGAAGAAAAAGTCTCACTTTGCGTAGGAATTGCCAGCCCGCTTAGGAACACAAAGCTGTTTGCTTTGGAGCCAGCGGGCTGGTTATGTGCTGTGAGTTGCTGGTTATGTGCAGAGCAGAAGGTGGTTTGTGTGCTTGTTGCTTCAGGGCAAAAGAAAAGGGGGGAGGAATATAGGAAGAGCTGATTTTCTTGGAGGCCTGTGTGGTAGAGATGTCTTTGGAAGAGAAAAGAGAGATCTCCTGCCTGCTGCTGGGTGACGGAACAGGTCGAGGGGGATAATCCAGCCGCGGGTAGCTGGGGAGAAGTCAGGCGCACCCCAGGATCTTCTCTCGGAGGCTCTGGCCGTGGGAGGGCTGAGGGTTTGCCTTCCTGACCACCGTGAGGTTTGTGCTGGGGAGAGGGTTGTGGTTTACTCACAGGCACGCGGATTTGCTCAGCATTCCCGTCCCTTCCCCTCGCCAGCTGAAAGAGGTGCCCGGCCCTGCGCAGGAGGGCGCGAGAAGGACAGGAGGATGCGAGAAGGATGGGTGGACACGGCCGACGCCTGCCCTGCACCAAAGCAAGCTCAAACTTTCTCTTGCTGCTCCCTCCATGAGCCCTTAGGGGATTCCAGCTCACAGAAGCCTTGTAAGCAGCATAGGACCAGCTCTAGTTTTTGTCCTGGAGGCAAAAATCACTGGAAATAATGCTTCATCACACTGAAGGTCCTGACACCACCCTTAACCATCACATCACGAACCTCCTGTCGCAATTGTGATCTGCGTATGTGTCAAATCTTGCCTCGCAGATAAAAGCTGCTCCGCAGGCACCTTTTGTACTAAAATACGGAGCCTTTAAAATGTGAGAGAAACAACAAAATGTAGGACGCCACACAAAGCTGACCCACTGGGGACGGGGAGGAGGGGGGGGGAACGCAAGAGGAGGGCTTGACACACAAAAATTGTTTTGTTAACAAAGCATCATTGTTCCACTCTGAATCGGTTTGACTGGAGTGGTAGAAACACCCCATCTGGAGACAGATGGAGAGTTTTCCGGCTAAAGAGACGGCGGGAGGAGGGACGGCTGACAACCCAGCAGATAGCATTGTCTGCTGCTACCTTGGCAATGGAGAGGAGAAAGGGCGGGTGGCAGATTAGGCGTCCCCTTTGCAACCCACCCGTCGCGCCGGCTCCTTCTGCGCCCTGGGCCCTGCGCCCGGAGGGAGGTGTGCGCCCAGGTTGGCAGCTCACACCCCGGGATTAATCCGCCCTCTCTTCTTGTGGGGCTGGTTGGGTGCTCAGGGGGACCGGCAAGGTGTCTGGGGAGGCTACGAGCAGGCGCATCGCCCCTCCAAGGTGCTTGCGGTGCACGCCATGCTGGCAGAGCCCACTGCGGTGAGATGGTACCATACCATTTGTGTGCTGTGCCAGGGCTTTGTGTGATGTGTTTTTAGCAGAACTGGGGAACCGCAGTGGAAACGGCTCCCCGAAGCGAGCACAGAGGGTTGGCTCCTGCTCTCACATTGGTTTTGCCACTGACTTCCAGGAGAGCAGGATTTGGGCTGCTGGGAGGACGCTGGGCAGAAACCAGCACGGTCAGAGCTGCAGGGAGTAAAACTGGTGACAGCAGCAAGAGTTAATGCAACGCCAAAATGCCCAGGGACAGGAAGTGCCCACGGACGGGACGTGCACAGGGGCGCTCGAGTGACCTGGCAGACTGCAGGATGCCTGAAGAGCAGCACTTTGAATTGCCCTAGCCGCCTTGCTGAGGTTGGGAATGAGTGAGGGAAAAATCTATGCTTGAACACCTGGGGCCTCTTAGCTACAGCGCACGCCAAACGCGAGATGGTTTATGGCAGCGGGCTCCGCTGGCACGGTGTCTGCTCTGCTCGCCGAGAGCTCACCAACAGCCCCTGCTCCCTCTGCTGCCTTCCATGCCTGATGGGAAACTCCGGGATGGGTTTTGCTCCTGCCAGAGCTTTGAGGGATTGTATCCTGCCCACCCTATCTGAATTCCTGATTACTTGCTAATTGCTTGACACACTCTACTTGCAATGCAAGAGACAGGCTCACGTCATCCTCTGTGGTTTGCCAGGGGAGAGTGTGAACCTCTTTTTGACTTGCCTTGAAATAGATGAAAAAGAATAGAGCTTGATATGATTAATGTGAAAACTTCAGCTTGGTTTGCTGCCTTGGCATCTGGGCCTCGGTCATCTTAGCGTTGCTGTGCCTTGTTTTTCGAGGGTTGGGCGCGCGTGGGGGCATCCGAGAGCGGATGGTGGGGGCTGCGGTGGCCTGGGCGCTCCTCTGCGAGGTCTGTCCATAATCCCCAGCCTCTGGAGACCTTTCACCGTTTGTGCAGCAGTCATGGAAGGATTCAGGTGGTTACCTCGAGGCGCTGCTGAGATAATACCTCAAGGGTTCCTATTCAAATCCACTGGGGCCTTTACATTTGCATGGTGGAAATCTATTCAGATGCACCATGGCTTTTCACTGAGCCAGAGGAGCAGGCCAGCTCGCCCCACTTGGCTGCGGGCAGGCGGTCGCCCATGCAGGGCAGGCGGTCACCCATGCCGAGGGGATCAAGGGACCAGCAGGGCTTAGATACAGCCCTGCGAAAAAGAATGAGAGTAGTGAAGTAAAAGGTGCGTTTGTTTTTTTGAGCCTCGGGGGTGCAGGTGCAGCAGCACGGTGGTGGTGACGGGTGTCCTGCTGATGCCCCGGTGTCCCCAGACCCAACCAGCGCGTGCCCCTGAGCTTGCAGAGGGGGATGCAGTATGGCCTTCCTTGCCCGGCTCCCCAGGTTTACCTCCTGCATCACCTGCTCTGGGCTAAATCCTGCTTGGTCCAAGCAGGCCAGAGGGATGTGGTGCGGGGAGGAGCGTGAGAGCAATGGGAAGATCTGCGTCACGTTGTGCAGTTCAGCCCCTGAGGTCCCAGAGCGTTTGCATCCATCGTGGCACCACGGGTGGACTTTGGGGTGAAGCGCGGCCTTGAGGAGAAGTGAAGGGGGTCTCTGGGTGCGACTGAACATGCAGATGGAGTAAAACAGGTTGGATGTATTTACCTGAGCTCTTCTGCAAGGTGTTGTGGTTGTCCCAGAGGATAGGGACCTGGACTTGGGAGAAGCGGGACGCTTGGACAGCTGGCTCCTGCTTTTGCAGCCGTTTGTCTGCCCCAGGCTGCTGGGGACACCATACGTACAGCCTGCCCCGAAAAAGCATCGTTTTGCTGTCTCCGATTTCAGGCCTGCTGTGGGCAGGGACTGCACCAGGTGCACTGCACTGGCAGGAGAGAGGACCCGAGGCGAGGAAGGCGGGTTTTGCTGCCCTGGAAGGAGGAGATGGGGCCCGGATCGCTGGTGATGCAGCAAAGCATCCACGAGCGAGGGCTCTGACACGTGCACGGCGGCAGCTCAGGGTGCTGTTTGCTTTGCCCCACGGCTTGGAAAGCAAAGTGCTCCCCCAGGGACCCATGTGCCATCCACCCTACCTCCCACACCGCTCCGTCCTCGCCGTCCCCATCCCGACTATCCCGGCATCTCACTGCGTGGTGCTGGGCACGTGGCGTGAAATCTTTCACCTTGCTTTTGCTTTCCCCTGTGCAGAAAGGGGAGAAAAATCAGCACGCGAGCTGTCCTGGGGAGCCGGGGGATGAATTCACCTTGCTGAGAGGCAAGGGAGTCGCTGGGTAAGACGTGCTGGAATAAGCACAGAGCGGATTAATCTGCAGCGACTTCGTTGTCGCTAATCAGCAGTGTAAAAGCGCCCGGGGAGGTCGGGTGCTCTCGGGTGGCGTGGCGCAGCGGCAGCGCTGCCTGAGCAGGCAGCAGCAGCTGGGTCGCTCCTCTCTCTGCCTCCCAAACGCTTCCTGCGCCGGGGCTCTGTGAATCAGCATTTCTGCAGTCAAAACGAGACAGCCGGGAAAGGCGGGAGGCTGGCGGGGTGTGGGGAGCCTGGCGGGGAGGAGGACGAGGGGACCTCGTTAAAGAGGGGCAGCCTGTGAGTTGGGGGTGGTCTCATGCCGCGGATCTGCAATCTGCTCCCTCTCAGGTTTTTGCTCATTACCGCCGTACACCCCTCGTGCGCGGCGGCGAGGTAAACAAGTGCTGTGAGCAATGCCTTCCCTTCTCGCTCATCCCCTCCCCGCCGTCGGCGACGGGAGAATGTGACGAGCTGGCACCGGGAGAAGGCATGAAAGCGATGTGATCCACTGCGGCTCCTGAGCCGGGAACCTGGGGAGATCCAGTTACAGCAACAGGGTTAGAACAAAAGAGATTTGCCTCCGGGATCAATTCCTCTCCATTTTCTGGGCTGTGCACGTGCGTGTGCGTGCACGCGCGTAACAGCCTCCGTCTCCGGCGGTTAGCACCGCCGGCTCTGCAGCATGAGCAACCCGGGGCCCGGCTGAGCACCAGCCAGGCCCTTCTCCGAAGGGCTTCGATGCTCCAAAATGCTTCTTCTTCCCAAAACGGGGAGGGCAGAGTGATCGCCTGGGACAGGCCTAGAAATAGCAAGGCCAGGCCAGGCTTTGCAATGCTTGAAAACCAGGAGCAAAGCTGGGCGGTTGGCCGTTGCTGGAGCTCCGGCCTTTCCTCTGCCAAGGGCTGAGCCGACACAGGGCTGAGCTCTGAGTCTGGGGCCGAGCGCGCTCGTGGTCCCCACGGATCACTCCCTGCTCCCCAGGCGTTTCGAGGTGACGCCTTCTCCCCTCCGTGACAAGGCTGTCCAGCGAGTAAAAACCAAACCCCTAAAAAGCCTTTTCTGCAACGTAACGGCTGTGCCAACACCAGGTTAACCGAATGCCTTTATCCCACAGCCATGGCCAGGCTGGGGTCACAGCGCGCGTTTCGCACGCGCCACGGGACCGACTCGAGGAATCAGCGGCGTCCCACACCCTGGGATGCTTATTGCTCGTTTTTGGTGGGGGGGGATTTGGCTTATTTGGTTTGGGGTTGGGGGGTTTTTTTTTTTTGGCATATTGCCTTCTCCCAAATGCCGCTGGGGATGAGCCGTGGAGAGCACAGATGTGCATCCCAAGCATACCGCAACAAGGTTCCTGATTTAAGGACTGTGATTAACCTCTTTCCGACAGTTGCTAACCAGGTGCAGAATTGTAATGGGAAGAGGAGAAAGCTCGGTGAAAACAGCCAGTTTTTCTCCGTCACCTGGAAATGCACACGGATGCCATTTTCTGCCTGGAAATCAGGCAGGGTTTAGGATTTATAAGGGGCGCAGGAACACCCCGTTTGTGTCAGCACTGCCCTGTAGCTGCTCTCCAGAGCCCGTCTCCTCCTTTGTGGCTCAAGATCCTACGAACAAGGCGTCGACGCAGCGTGAATCCGGCGCAAGGCATGCCGGTGTGCGCTTGGGGCTGTGCATGCAGGGGTGCTGACGAGAAACGAGGCAGAAAATCACCCTGGATTTCCTGCCCTCTGTCTCGTGAGTCCGAGCTGGAAGAGCACCGTCCCACGCGCAGCGTGCAAAGCCGCGGCGTCTCCCAGGTGTTCCTGCGTGGGATACGCGTGGCAGCCATGACCCGCACCTGTGGCCGTGCAAGTTGGATTTCGCTGGTCCGGGTTCCCTTGGGACCCTGCTCTTTGGAAAGCTGGGCATGAGGAGGAAAAAAGTGGTTTTCCATGGATAGGCGTGAAAAGGGGGAGCCATTGCAGCTTGGGTTTTGCCATCGAAGGTTAAACCAGGAGTTGCCACACTTGCTCGTTTTCAGGAGATCTGGCATCTGTGGGACGCGGGGCTCCTCTGCCGAGGACTGTCACCAGCCTCCCAGGTCTGGTTTTCATGTGCGACGCTCACGAGTGCCGTAGCTCACCTGTCCCCCCCAAATACCGCTCTGTCGTCATGGTCGGTTTTACATCGCCTTCGAAGTTGCCCGCCGGCTGGCCAAGCGTGTGCGTGCATGGGTGTCTGCACCTCGTTTCTTGGAGGTGCAAAAGGGCTGAGCTCTTACTCCTGTTTCGGCCACTGGCTGGGTGGTTGGAGGACCCCTCCGTTGTACCTCCTCCCCTTTCCATCTCCCCGTCTCTTAACCGCAGCCAAATCTCTGTATTTCCCCCCCAAAGAGGAGCCTGCAGGCTGTATTTCACGCTGGGGCGTCCCCATGCAGATAGCATCGGTCGTTGTGCTCCAAACACTTTGCAGAGTCAAGAGCTGTCGTGTTCCTTGGGGGAACGGCAGGGAGAGAGCAGGACAGGGGACCGGGAAGGAGGGGAACCCCAAAAGCGGGTGAGAAGACGGGCTCGGGAAATGCGAGGAGAAAGGAAAATTTATTAAAAACAATTAATAGCTGCTACAACCAAGGTTTTAAACTGAAACCAAAGCCTTAGGGGGGGGAGGAAATGAAGTGGCTTACGATTGTTATTTTATTGCTTAATATTTTTTTTTAAAATATGATATGCTAAATGCAAATAAGCGTTCTTACCGAGCGGGAGAGGGAGGGGACGGAAGACATGCCGGGAAAAGTGAGTGGGATCTAGGTTTTGCATCGTTCGCTGAATTACTGGCAGGTCTTTTGTAACATCTGTTAAAAATAAAACAAACATTCATTTCCATTTCTCGCTGCCTGAGATGGCTTCTGCAAAAAAATTTCAACCTGTCCAGGAATTTGTCTTGAAAGTTGCCCTCCCTCTCCTCACGCCTCCTCTGCTCCAGGGGAGATTTCCTTCCTGGACTTCCCAGGGGCTCCATTAGCCCCACATTAAAGCCTTTTTACTTTGCTCTAAAACTCTCCATCGAAGTAAAAGGAATTCTAATAAACCGCTGGGAAGACTCTGCTATTCACTCTTTCCATGGAAACACGGCGCTGCCTCAGAGCAGAGCTCCTCTCGACGGAGCCTGGGTCACGGCAGGAGGAGACCGAGGAGGGATGGAGAGATGGTTTCCATTATAAGAGACCTTTTGAGAGAAATAATCGCTGCTCTCCCACCAAGGAAAGCCTTCGAGACGACGGGGGCCTTGACACGCGCGGGAGCAGGGCCAGCCTTGGAGGGGATGGTGGCGTGAAGCGGTGATGTGCCGGGCACCGAGAAACTCATTAAAACATCTGATTAGCGGAAACGAAGGTGCCCGGGACCCATTCCTTGCTCTCGATGGGAGGGACGAGTCCAGGAGGGTGGACAGACGCGGAGCCGCGGGCTGAGGCTACACGGGGGGCTGGAAGACGTGGGGTGCGGTGAGGGGACGGGGTCGCGGGAGGACACCGGTGGCTCCTCCTCGCCCAGGGCCGTGCCGCACCGGCCGAACGTCACACCAGGCAAATACATTTTTCAAGGCCAACAAAAGCCTGTTTGCTCTGGGAGGGGGGTTGCAGCTGTGCCCAGGGTCCCGGGCGACAGCCAGTCTGAGGAGGTTGGTGCGATGGCCTCCCTACCTAAAGTGACTGTGATATAATTAATTTTTAGCCTCCTCGCAGGCACAATCATCCCGAGCGTTGCCGTTCCGACACCGCGCTGCAAGATGAAGGATTTTTTTTTTTTTCATTTTTTTTTTAAGCGTGAGGAAGCTTGTTAGAAATAGCCCGAAGGACAAAGTTAGGAAATGAAAATCCATCGGATCCGCTCGGAGCTGGTGCACGGAGCTTGATGAGAGTTGGGGCAGGGCTGCCTGCTCCCTATGTGTGAGGAGGAGCTGCGAGCGCAGGGTGTGCGGCACTGGGTGCGAGGTGTCACCGGGCCAGGGGATGAGAGCAATCCATTGGGATCGTCGCAAGTGGGGCTGGGGAAAACTCAGCCAGGAAGAGGGATGAGAGGAAGAGGAATGAAGAAGAGCCAGCTCAGAGCATCCCTCTTAGGTGCCGAGGAGGTTCCGGGGACCCCGGGCCAGCGGAGCACGGCAGGGCCAGGCGGAAGGGGAGGCTGGTGGGGAAAAGCTCATTTTTCGCAGCGCGGAGGAGGAAGCCTTATCTTTGTAGGTCGCAGTGGCGAGACACTGACAGAGCCGGAGCGCCTTTGTTTTAGCAGCTCCAGAAATGACATCGCAATGAGTCATTATTTTTTAGCCCCTTCGGGGCAGGAGTTGGTGGGGGGGGTTGGTGGTTACTTCCAGGGAAGCCTTCGACTTTGATTCGCAAGGTGATCCCTGCCCTCACGGTGGGGAAGATGGGAAGAGGCTTTTCGATGCCGGTCGTGCTGGGTTTGCAGTAGCTCAGGGTGCGATTTGCTCTGCAGAGGCAGCCGGTGAATGCAAGGGGCACGGGGCCGTATCCACACCCGTGGCGGGGGGCTCTGTGCGCCGCGCGGCGATGCTTTGGAGCTGGATTTCATCAAGAGGATGGAAACTTTCCCAGCTGCACAACTACGCAGCACCATCCTCTATGAGCTCGGAGGCTTTAACGAGTCAAATTACTGCGATAGGCGATGGTTTCCCACCCAGCCGGCGGCTGGGCTGAGACAGACGCGGTTGTGTCACGCAAACGCAGGCAATGTGGGTGCCCGGCACCTCAGGAGTGCCGAGAGGTCACGAAATCAGCCTTTGCGAACCCGTAAATTGGAGCCACAGAACTGTGAAGCTGCCGGAAAAATCACAGCATTCAAAAACCAACGCGTTTGGTGGTGATTTAATTTGCATATGGGGCTTGTGGTTTCAAACTTTCTCCTTGCCACAGTGAGGTCAGGGTTTAAGGAGAGCAGGGCTGAGGTTCTCCTGAAATCACAGGACTCCCAGAAGTGGGGATTTCAAACATACCAGAGCTGGGAAATGACCCAGATGGACCAGATTGCTGAATTTAGGGATTGTAGCGTAAAAATAACAAACCCTGTAGTCTTCTCTCAATCCCAGAGGAGAACTAGGGGTGGCTTCCATTGGGTACGTCCCACCTCGGCTTTGCCAGGGCAGCAGTCGCAGCCCATGGTGCCAAACGGTGAAGGAGCTCTTCCCCGTGAAGGGCAGGGGGAATCGGTGGTTATGGGCGATAAATGCCGAGTCCCCGGAGAGCCGTGAGGTCCCGGCTCGGTTTACCATCCTGCAGAGAGGCACGTGTGAAGTCGGAGGTGGCCGGGAGCGTGCTGTGGTGTATTAGCTATAAACAGCCAGGCTGGGGCTGGGATGGGGACGGGGACTGGGACGGGGATGGGGATGAGGATGGGGAGAAAGGGAGCGGGGGAGACGAAAGCAAGCGGTCTGCTTTGGCAGACGCTGGGTCCCCTGACGAGGTTTGGTCTGTTTTGCAGCTCGATGCCTGCTATCTCGAGTAATTAACAGGGAAAAGAGAGGGCCTGGTTATCCATCCTTCAAGAGCAAGGGGTTGAATTGAAAGGCAGCACCTTGGAAGTGGATCAGATAGCTCTCCAGCCCCCTGCGTACGGCTCGGAAACTTGCTGCCGTGCTGCGTTATCAAGGTGAACAGCTTTAGTTCAATTAAAGGGAGGCTCAGAGCGGAGTCGTGGGAGGAGGCAGGGCTGGGCGTTTGCACCCTTTGGGCAGGAGCCGGCACGCGCGGAGCTGCGCGGCAGCGACCCTGGCCAGCCTGCGCGGGCACCGCTGGCCGCAGGACGCGGGCGTCGCGGTGTGCCAGGGCCACCAAAGCCCTCCCTGGCGAGCAGCGCTGTGCTTCCCTTCGTGAGGGGACCCCCCTCCTCGCCTCTGCGCCGGATTTTATTTACCCCTTGGAAAAAGCGGTGTGCGGGGAAGGTTTGCTCTTTGTTGCCCTCTCCCTTTCCCCCACGCCTCCTAAAATAACCCCCTGAAAGCGATTGCTCCCGGCGATGAGCTACCGTCAGCTCACCGCGCACCTAAATCCCCGCAGATGCACGGCGCTGGGAGCCCGCGCGCCTGTATTTTTCCTGCCGGTCCCTGCCTGGGCTGCAGCTGGCTACGGCGCGCAGAAAGCTGCAGGTGTGATTTGTTCATTTGCC
>VZSC01012849.1:164093-189690 GCA_013398225.1 Steatornis caripensis | reverse complement strand
CTATGATTCTATGATTCTATGATTCTATGAGATGGTTTAAGTTTGAAAGTGGGGTTTTTTTCGTTACTTCAGGAAATACTAGGTGTTGTGATAGATGGGTGATTCTTTAGCATTTCGAACTGGCATGACTAAATAAGCCCCAAAGATAAACAAAAGTGGGCTCTTGGGCCCACTTTTGCTCTGTAGAACTGTTGCCTTGAAACTTAAAAATCATCTGGGATATTCTTGACAGTTTTCTTATGCAGTTGAATTGAAAGATGAATTCTGAGAATATGACAAAAATCAGATAGTTGAAATAGATGTATATTGCAGAAGCTTATTTTATAAAGTCCCTCAAACCAAAATTAATGGATGCTTTTCTTAACAATTACTGTTGTAAGCTTTTACAATTAGGATTAGTGTAGTTGAAATGAGAATGAGGAAAAAGATTTCTTTCCAGAGAACAAATATTTACATTTAATAAAACCTTACTTTAGGCAAGCTCACATTATTTTGGTAGATTTCTGTTGTCCTTTTCTTTTGTTCGTGTGAATCCCATTGCAAATAAGAAATGTTATTGTTAGTACAAACAAAAGTGTAGTAAAATAGTAATTATCATAGAGACCCCACTGCTGCAAATGTTCTTTTGAAAGTGAGAGCTGTGGTAGGATTTTAATACTCTCTCTTTGCTATGTAGGTGAAATGAAATTGCTTGATGATGCATTTCCTATATTAGAAAAGAACTTGTTTTCTTCAGTTCTGTATTATCTTCTGTCTTTATTTGAACAATTATATGTAATGCAAATAGTTGAAGTATTCAAAATATGGTATATATGTTTTCAGTAAAGGAATGATGAGGCCAGAGGAATACAAACAGTATAAAGTCTCACTCAAAAAATTCTTTTAAGCATGTAGCCTTTTTGACATAGGAATTAATATGATTGTGTTTTTGCGGATACTGCTTTTCAGAATAATTGTTCAAACAAGTTGTCTCTATTTTTTCTTTTGGAAAGTTGTCTGTTTTGAGCACCATGGTTGTGTTTAGTGGTTTACCTAATGCAGAATGCAGTCAATGAAGAATGATGAGCCATACCCCATAGATTCTTAGTGGAATTACTCTTACTTGCTTCAGTGGAATTTGGATTGAATTCCGAATAAATGATGTAGAAATTGTAGGGATTTTTGTAATAAAGTAGATATGATAAATCCCACAATAAAATACTCTTTTAGAGAAGAAATTGATTTTTATTCCCTTACCATTGTGTGAGAATCTCTTCTCCTTCCTTATGTTAAATATTTTTATAATGAGAAAATAAAAATTTACATTCTTTTATCCCCTCATTTTTCACCAGAGTAATTATGTACAAAGAAACATTTTGTTACTTTTACATCAGGTTTTGCAGTCAGAAGGGAAATGTATATGTTTTGGTTTTATTCCAAACCTTTTTGTCTAGAACAGGAAGGAGTTACCAGTTAGTGTATGATTTTATTGTTCTTTTTAACCCAGATTCTCTGGGACTTGGGTTCTGGGTTTTTTAAGAGAATAACTATTATAGCTTAGGATTTTTTTAAAAAATTGAAGCTATAATGGTATAACTTCTCCAAATCCACAGGGATTTAAAGGTGCCTTTTATTGTTTCCTTTATTTCATTGCATCAGATCAGTTATACAGCAGATATATAACTTTTGTGTGATCAGCCTTTTTAACAGAAGTCAAATAATGGTGAATTCAACTCATGTAGTTTCATTGCCTATGTGTGAGACATACCTATTTTAAACTTATTCTGTACTGCTTCTTTGCCCACCTGCAAATTGTTATGAGTTGCTGAACTGATTTGAATTTTATAACTGAAGTAAATTGTAAATGTTAACTTTCAGATTTTCAACTTCAAGTAAAAGTTGTATTTGTGTGATACACAGGTATAACATGTGNTACTGCTTCTTTGCCCACCTGCAAATTGTTATGAGTTGCTGAACTGATTTGAATTTTATAACTGAAGTAAATTGTAAATGTTAACTTTCAGATTTTCAACTTCAAGTAAAAGTTGTATTTGTGTGATACACAGGTATAACATGTGTCAAAGCTATAGATGCAAACCAGAGAAAATTAATCAAGCTTCATTTGATTCCCTGGTAAAAGGTCTTTCTATTTATGAATTAGATTTTTGTATTAGCCCTTGTACATTGGCAACAAGGCAGGATGTATTTAGTGCTACAATAAAATTACTGATGGGTTTATTATAAGGAAACTTTAGCCTTACTTCTCATCTTCAATACTGGAGAAATGTATAAGCAGGCATAGGTGTGTGCAATGATTAAAAAGCTTGCTTTTGGTTTTATAGTCTTGTTTAATTTTTTCTTCTAGAGTTTGTCTTTCTGAAGTAATATTGTAGGTCTATACAGATTTGAGTGAGCATTAACAGTAATTAACATAGTGACATAAGGTGTTCAATTTTGGAAGGAAAGGAAAAACTATTATATACATAGTAGTCTTTTCCTTGAAAAAATAAATATTATTCTTATGATGTTTAGGAATGATTTGTAGGAAGGTGCTATGAAAATAATTGAAAAAATCAATTTGCAATAGATGCTATTTATATCCCTATAAATTAATTTCTTGAGCTGTCGTTAAAAAATTATGAGTAATTGGACAATGGTGCTAGCTCTTCTTCTAAAATTAATTTAATTAGATAAATTTAAATGCAATTGAGTGAGTTGTGATTGCATAGATGTTTTGTAGTTTAAAGAACTTCGAATATGAAATGAGCTTGCAGCAAATTTATGGCAGCTGTTGTAAACAGCATGTACTTTGTATAATGCTCACCTACTAGAGACATGTTATTGCTTGAAAGTGTGATCTTTAAAATCTCATCAATGTGTTTTCTGTCATATTAAAAAAAAAATCATAGTCAGTAGCTGCAGGTGTTTGCCCTGAAATTATAATTTTCATGCATTGACTGTTGGCATAGATTATTTGGGTTTCCAGGTACAAGCTGGAATTAACAAGTGTCATAAAAATCAAATGGTTCAATTTCTTATTTCCACCTGCATAGATTTTGTCCTAGTGAATCTAATCAATACTAGCTGTGTCTAGTTGTAAGCTGTGTTTAACCCTGTAACCATGTTTAGACTACATTAGTTACATTCTTTTAGGGAAAGAGGAGGAAGGGGAATTTGAAAGGTGGTCTGGATTTCTCACTAACAGTTACTGAACCAATTTTAAGTACTTAAAACATGGATCTGAAACAAGATTGAACAGTTAAAGTTTACAAAAACGTGATGACGAAGCAATCGCTTCTACTTTGCATTGTATTACAATAAAAGGTAGCAAAATTAAGACAAATCAGGAATGGTTTTGTCCTGTATCCCTACACTTCCATCACGTGTAAGCATAGCTCCCTTCGTATCCTTTGATGCCACTATTGCACAGTACCTCAGATTTCCCCGTGTTCTGAGGCTTCTTCATCCCCACCCTGTAAAACCACTAACTTGTTTGTGCTTCCTAATACTGACATCTCAACTTTTACCCATGACCCCAGTGTCCACCCTGTCAGTTGCTTATTTGTGCGCTGTCAAACCAGTGCGTTGGTGCTGACTGGCAGTAGCCACCTAACCAGACAAAATGGATGATGTCCCATCTCAGTAGAAATACTAATAGTGTCTCTCCCCTCCCAGTCTGCTAATTTTAAAAAAAATAGAGAGGAACTTAATGATTTCTGGATCTTCATGTCACTGTAAAATTTTATGTGGTCATTAGAAATGACAGTTAACTAGCAATGGACCAACAGAACAAGTCTGACACGCAACTATGCTGACCATTTATAACCTTAGATATCTGGCTTAATAACTACATGTTCTACAACAGTGTGTCTTTATTTTTGATTAGTGATACGTTTTAGCTTTTCTTTAAGGTATGTTATAAATTTGAGAACATTTTGCGTTAGTCAGAAGACCTGACATGCTTTTCTGGAGAGAACTGCTAGAACTAGTTGATGTTGCAAATTTATTCCCTTTATTTTCTCCTAATTCAGCTAGTCTGTCATGGTCATCTTATTTATGTTATTACTGAATAACTTGTCTCACAGAAATACTTGACTATAAGCAGCAACAAAGTGGTTTTCAACGTAACTTTCAGATTTTGTTCTGTAAACAAATAGAAGTTTTCCAATTCATTCTGCTGTCTTTAGTATATGGTTTGTATTTATCTTGATTGATCTTGGTCTTGCATCTTCGGAGTTCTGCATATGAATTGTAGCTTGGAGAGATCTGCATGCAAAGGAATTTTTCACTTAACTCTGCATGAAACAAGAGAAAAAGTATTCAAATAGTCTTTCAGATTTCAGGAGGTGCTCATAGGTTACTGTTTACAGGGAATAGGGACAAACATAATTTCTACAGATTTTTTTCAGTGCGATCTCCCTCATCTGTTTTCCCTTCAGCATTCCTATGTTGTTTATTTTATTCATATAGCTAGCAACACTGGAAAGTGTAGCATGTCACTATCAGTCTGTTAGAAGTAGTCAACAAATACAATTGCTTCCAGGAAGAAATACCATGACCCCTCATTTAGAATAAAGGAGGCAATTTCATCAGAAGGATCCATTTTAATTCTTTACATGGCAGTAAACTGCATAGGAATTAGTTGCCTGTGACTGAGAAAGCTTTGTCCATGTGTAAGAGTAGCAGTTTTCCCTGAGGTCTGTGATCTCTCTCACATACAGCCTTGGATGTTGGTTGGGGATCTTGAGCATTCAGTAGAGAATTCTGGAGAAACAGATGAATTTTGTGAAGGATTTGGAAGTCAAATGTTTCTAAATGAATGCACTGGTTCTTTTAATTAGTAATGTCACAGGAGTTGCCATTTCTCTTTCACATGATAGTTTTGAAGAAGGGTGCTTCTAATACTTTCAGAACTTTGTGAACTTGATTGCACAACTGTTTCTTTGTCGTAACCTAGTTTAAACAGAAAGATGGAATATTTCATGTTTTTGAGATGGAATTTAAGCAATTGTGCTATGAATTAATGCGAGCTGCTAAAACTTAAGACTGGCCCACCATTTCATGCCACAGCACAGGATTGGTATTTAGATGTCCTTACATTTGTTCTGTGTTTATGGATAACTTTTCTTGCAACTGGTTTGATCCTTTTGGAGCCCTTCAATCCCATGTTATTTTCAGAGTGCCACTGCATAGCCATACTACATGACAGGATCTATTCTAGTCTTAAAAGTTGACATTTAAATAATCAAATCTAAAGCCAACTTTGTAGCATTCTTGTTCTCAAAGAAAGAAAAAAAACCTTTAGAGCAACATCTGATTAAAGCATGTAGGATCTGAGTTGGAGCTATGTTTACTTTAAAATACACACACAAACAAAAATACAGACACACGCACAAAGAATATTCAGTTACTGTTAAAGTGTTAACTAAATTTTTTTTTTTCAGAAAAGCATCCAAAAAGAGAAAGCTATAATACAATAAACTTTCAAAGGTAAATGTATAGAGAAAAAGTAAATCTTTTGTATCCATGGATATAATTTAGGAGGCCATGGGAAGTGCGCCTAGATATTTATGTTTCTTCAAGTTTCAGCAGAATGTGTAATAAATCTGAATTTTGGAGAGAACTTAAAGAAATTTAGTTACGATCCCTTTGAGCACATCTTACTTAAGACAGTTGTGAGGAATTTTCACGCTAGTGCCGCTGATCATGCATGTTATGTCTCTCATTGCGGTTTGTGATCAAGCAAGAGTGTTGAAACCTTGTCAAGCAATATTTTAAGTATTAAAATACTCCGTGCCAGTTGTTGTCCATTTTATAGTATTTGACACTGTCAGGTAAAATTAGTTTTGGATGTAAATCTAGTTGATAACTAGTCGATTCTGAATTGTATCTTCTGAATCATATGATTTCCTCTCTGAAATGTCAGCACTTCAAATGAAAACCAGTATTCCAATTAACAGTGACAAATATGTGTATTTGATACTTAGAGTAAACTATAATTAAATTCTGTGAAGGAATTTTTAAATGTGCATTTTGTTGTTAGCATGAAAGATACAGCTCTGTGGAAAACAGTGACATCCTAATTGGAAGTTTCTAACTTATTTTCATCTCTTCAGCAAGAGATTTGGATCTTGTTGCTGCATTTTGAAAGGAAGCACAATCTATCTTCTTTGCCTCTGTTTTCCATTTTTCTCTGCTCCCATTTGATTTTTGAGTCTGTTACGTCCGGGACTTGATTGCAGACTCACATGATTGAATTGCCTTCCCTGCAGTCAGCGTTTTCATTTTAGAGAACTGGAAATACTCCAGTAATCCTTGATGGTTTCAGGCTGTTAGATGGAGTAACTTCTTCTGATATTTCCGAGATTATTTCAGCACAAAGATGAAGACTATATCAAAAGCAAATGCCTTTGCCCTCCTTAAATGTAGATAATTTATAGGCAGTAGTACAAAAGGATGTATGTTTGTGTATGTGTGCACAGGCATATATATGTGTACATACACATAATTAACCATATCTTCATTTTAGTCTTCAGAATTGTTCCTGAATGTCTTTTTAGAATTGTATATCTTAAGAGCCATAATTTTACTTCCATGGTAGTTGATACCAACGGGTCCAGCACCGAATATACTAAAGAAAAAAACATCTTCCTGTTTATTTCCTTATCTCACATCCGTCTCCTGATGTAGGAAGCTAGGCTCTTCATTTCTCATCTCTAATCTACTATATGTGTAATACCAGGTAAGTAAACATAATTTTTCTAATCTTTTGAAAGCATAAGCACTGTTCCTTGCATTATTTTAACACTTGCAATGTGTGGAGCACTTCCATCGTTGGTGGTTTGTGGTCAGTGGCAAATAAAACTCATTGTTCACTAAAACACATGGAATGTCATTAAAGGTCTATTAACTCTTTCTTCAAACCCCTTAACTCCTTTCCTTGCTTATTAATCAGTTGATAAAAATCTCAAAAGCGATCATTAATGATGAAGCATTCTCTCTAGAGTCACACTTCTGACACATGGCCTCAGGAACTTGACATTTTGGGAATGATTCATTGCTTGATTAGTAAGAACTTTTACCTCAAAGCAAAACCATTAGGGTTTATCATGCATGACTCGAAGGCTGTATATCACACCCGCTCCTGTAATAGTCATTTTCCCCAGATAATGTCAGTGAGAACTACACCCATAGTATAAATTAGGTTTGTTTTGCTTGAATAAATATGCTGTTCTTTAGAGGAGTTGTAAGTTTAACCTATCTTGTTTTATTGCTTTTTCTGCTAATGTAGTTTTTCATAGCCACTAAAGTACCTTATTGCCTATTACATATAATTAAAATTCTCTATTTTGCTAGTGTTCAAATAGTGTTATGTTTCTGTTTTCCTTAGACTTACTTAGCTTTAACAGTGGAACATTTACAATGTCATCAAAGCTCCTTTTTGTTAGAAGATGTATTCCAAAAATGTCTGAAACAATACAGCCATCACAAGAGAAAGAGGTTGGAAGTAAAATGCCCTTGTTTGTGTAGATAGGGCACAAAGCGCTTCAACTAAGGTCTGCTGGACTGCATTCAGTCTAGCCTCTTACATTTTTCACAAAGGAGGGTTTCAGCTAGATTGTGCTCTGTCATACAGCCCTATCACCTGCATTACTCCTCTTGAACGTGTGAAGAGCCAGGTTTGAACTCCCACTGCTCCATTCAAATCACTAAAGGACCAGAGGTATGATTTTATTTAATTTTGTTTCTCCCACTCCACCCTGGGTGTGGTTCCCACTGGAGAGCTGCTGCACCAATGTGACCGTATCAGAGGATCCCCAAACTTTGATTCAGTCCTTGGGTATGCACAGATTGCACCCTCTGGTGTATAAAGGCAATGGCAGGAAGAGGTATATGTCACTTCTTGTGACGTAATTTTGCTTTGGCACTTCCTGTGGCATTTGTTTCATTGGCTAATGCCTCTCTGAAGGGGAAAAAATAATCTTACTTTGTAGATCTTGCATCCTCAGCCCACATGAGCTCACCAGACTTTATGTGAGGGATTTCTGTAGGGACTGAAAGAACCTGTGTACATTTGGATGACTGAAAGTGGAACCGATTGGCTACAATTCCCCAAAAAAAGAAATACTCATAAATCTATTTCTTTGAAAGAAATGTCATATCTGATAATCTGAAATATCAGATGTCTATGCTGAAGCTTAAATCATTGACCGGCTCTTTCACTGGGAGAAACGTACTCCAAAGGCAAGAGAGGAAGTGCTATGCAGTAATGTAATCAAAACTTCAATAAAAGAATTGATGCCATCTTCATAGAAGGATGGAAAACACCATTATTTCATGTTCCCTAGAAATTTTTCTGTATCAGCCCTATAATTATGTAGTACAAAAGCATTTGAGGCATAAAAGCTGTGCACCTGAGAACAACCTGTGGGCATACACCGTGGAAGATAGTGGTTAGATTGCAAGTTTGTATATGTGGTCTTTGTGAAATGGCTCATTTTGAGTGGTCCAGATGTGATGAATTAAGTGCATATTAAATTATTATCAGTTCTGATTAATTTCTGTATGCTGCACTAAGAAAATTTTTGGTGGCTTCTGATGTAATTTTAATAGTTCGCTGTTGGGTGGCTACTGTACTTGTTTTACCAGTGTGTACATGGATGCTGTGCCTTCAGGTAGCTGAAATATCATGGCAAGCGTATGTTGGTTTTACATTCATGCCGAGTAAATATTTCAGAGAATTTGATACTTGGATTCAGTGAAATGCTTGTTTGTGTTGACTTATATGTTCATTATACCAACAACTAAATAATAAGGGGTAATATGACATAAGTCATATAACTTCACAGCATTTTATGCCGAACTCTGATTTAAAATTAAAAAAAAAGACCTCATTTCTCCCCCTCCAAAAAAACCTGCCTGGGAAATAAATATTAGAGGGCTAAATTAACTAAATTATTTCCTCATTTAATGCTTGCAGATCTTGGTGAGTTGAGTAGTGAAGTGGATCTGCTTATTATTGTATCTTTACTGTAAACCCAGCAACAGCAAACTATTTTGTCTGCTAACTTAATCTAAAATCATTTTACCTCAGTCTCTACAACTGCTTATTTCCATTATGTTGTGGTTTAATCCCAGCTGGCATCTAAGCACCACCCAGCTGCTTGCTCACTCCCCACTATGGGATGGGGGAGAGAATCAGAAGAGTAAAAGTGAGAAAACTCGTGGGTTGAAATAAAGACAGTTTAACAGGTAAAGCAAAAGCCGCGTGTGCAAGCAAAGCAAAACAAGGTACTTGTTCACTACTTCCCATTGGCTGGCAGGCATTCAGCCATCTCCAGGAAAGCAGGGTTCTATCATGTGTAGTGGTTACTTGGGAAGATAAATGCCTTCACTCTGAACATGTCCCCACTTCCTCCTTTTTCCCTCAGCTTTGTATGCTGAGCATGACGCCATATGGTATGGAAACATCCCTTTGGTCAGTGGGGTCAGCTGTCCCGTCTATGTCCCTTCCCAAATCCTTGTGCACTCCTAGCCTCCTCACTGGTGGGACAGTGTGAGGAGCAGAAAAGGCCTTGGCTCTGTGTAAGCACTGCTCAGCAATAACGAAAACATCTTTGCCTTCTCAACATTTTTTCTAGCACAAATCCAAACCATAGCCCTATACTAGCTATTCTGAAGAAAATTAACTATACCAGCTAAAACAACCACACACTAACGTATAGAGAATGAGCCTCTGAATTAATGTTTTTTTGATCTTGTATTCTTACAGGTGTGACATTGTCACTGATGATGGCAGGCCCAAAATTACTTTCATAAACCATTGGTCTACCCTATAAACCAACGTCAGAGGTGTGAATAGACCTCAGGTCATCAGTCCCCTGCTCATCTAATACTGCTTATGTATTCATTGCACACTCCTAATCAACTGAGTTGGGATTCTGCTTGGTATTACTTACCAGAGGCGGTATTACTATAACAGAGGTGTAGTCCACTATGGATTCCTTAAGAAAAAGAAAATAATTCAAAAATACTATAGACCCTTTATAAAAAAAAATAAGTATCTGTTTATTTGTGTGTATTTTCCTTGTAGTCAGCTCAGAGCTACTGCTCTAGCCACTACCTCTCAGAGGAAAAAAATGTAACTTGTGTGGTCATTCTCTCACTTTAGATCTTTTTAATAAAAGGTACAGTTTATGTTGGAGCTAAATTGTTGGTTCAATCTGTAAATTGACAAAAGCAAAAGGGAAGATAACTTCTCATTTTTTCTTGCTAGTGGGCGTCTCAACAAATCTATTTTATGTTTCAGTTGTGCTTACCTACTCTGTGGAAGTTAGGAGTTATTTCTGCATTGTGAAGCCTTTAATTATTCTGTTGTGGATAATTTAAACCAGTATGAAAAGGAAAAAAGTGGTTAATGCAGGAAAAATTGGTGTAATGAACTTGAAGGGGTCAGAAGTCAGGAAGGAAGAAGACAGTAATGATGAGTAACATAACTACAGAGGTATTATTTTAAGGCTTTTATAAAATAGAATGTTCTGCCAGTTCTGCTTGCCTTGAGTTCTTTGACAAATTTTGTGGCTGCCAATTTCTTCTTTTAATATTGGCAATTTGTTATGGATACAGTCTTGGTATTATTTAGACATCTTAAAACTAAGCGTTTCCCTGAATCCCTTGTTGGATGGACAAACAGGATGCTGAAATGTTGAGGTAGCAGGTTTTGACAATAACAGCTGTAATTCTTATATTTCCAAAAGCCTTTTGCTCAACCTAGCAAACATTATGTGTGGATGCTGAAGACTATACTTGCCAGGCTGAATTTCTGTGATGTGGGAAGACGTGATGGAGAAAAAAACATTATGTATCACAGGAACTGGATTTTTTTAAATGGTATTTTTAAAGGAATCATTCCATTTCCTTTTAGGAAATTTGAAAGTATTTGGTATGACTAACATATTTTTTTATCTTGTTAGTTGTTTATACTCTTAAGGCCAATCTACTTGGAAAAAGGCACACCTATTAAAGGCCTTTGAATTCAGAGTCTTTCATGTTACAATGTAGTCTATTTACGGCTGTCAGAAGGCTCATAATGTATTTAGCATGAAGAAGTTAACAAGCATACCTTGGAGTGTTACTTTTATTTTCTGTTCTGTGACACTTAGCAAAATCCCATTATACGATTGAGTAGTATTATAATGTTAAAATGTTAATTTGCTCTTCATTCCTTCAAAATGGGATTTTTTTCTTGTGCATTGGCCCATGCGTTTTGTATAAAACCTGTAATTTTAAACACTGCACAACAATAATGCCCTAAATTAGTAACCTTTTGCCTTTGCTACCTTAATTACATCTCATTATTTAGTACTTAAAGAGCAACCTCTAGCTATTGGTTAAATATTTGCTAGCTAATTAGATTTGTCATGTTAAAGAAAACAGTATCCCTTGCTGTGTTCTAATTTGAATAGGATTTCAGAGTTTTGAGAAAATTCCATGCTTTACGTTTTTTTCATTTCTGCTTAATAAGCATTTCACAGTGCATTAGCTGTATGTTGCATTCCAATAGGCAATTGAAAGTCTGTCTTAAAATAAGCATTTTCACAAAGACTGTTGTCATTCAGTATGTTCTGTATCTTCTAGCTACATTTATTCCTTTTAGCTTTCATGAGCATCTGATTCATTCAATTTCTTTTCTTTTTTTATTGTGGATACAAATATGAAGCAGATTGCTCATTGGCTACCAATAGCTATCTTTCAGATTTTTACCTCCTTTTGGGAAGAAGTCCGTGTTGTTTGATCAGCATCACAAGGAGTATGATTCATTAAAACATTTGTTGAATTGTCTTTTCTGACAGATTTAAAAATCACTTCTCCTGCTTGCCTTTTTTAATTGTATGAAGAAACTATAAACCACAGAAGTTATGAACAACTTGCAGGTTGACTTAATCTTCAGTATTTTATTCACATCTACTGGATTGTATTTTTGGATTTTATTTTACTTTATCTTTTGCTATTTTTTCCTGTGTATAAAAGCGTGTGAAGAGATTATCGCTTTTAATTGCAATTAGTTAGAATTTGTTATGTGAAATCCCCTGTCATAAGGAAAGATATCCTGCTAAATTTCTACTTTTACTTTTTTTTGAGATCCACAGTAGTGGAAGCTTGTCTACAACAGATTTGTCTATCTGACTTGATTCCTACCCAGTACTTAACTACTGCTCTCCTTATTTAGTTCTTAAATTGTTTGCACAGTCCATTTGCTTTTGGAAGCCCAGTGTCTCCAAAAAAGTTTCTTCACCTGTTCCTCCCATAGGTTTTGTTACACTACGTGTTAAAAAGTGCGGACTGGCATGGTTACAGTTTGAAGTATAACTCTGCATTTATGTTTATTGCTGTCGTATCACTGACCCTTTATTTTTAACCGAGGCACCAGGACAAGTCTTTGTCTTGCTCATGTGTTTTTTCTTCTGTGGGAAATGCATCTGTGGAACAGAGAAACGTTTGGCCTCTGGTATATAAATTTGTTCCTATGAAAACCAGTTTTAATTTCTGAAATATACTTTATTAAACTTTTTTGAAGGTAGTGGTAGGGGCATTTAGAGAAACTGGTTGGCCTGTCCAATTTTAGTCTAGCTACTTCAACATTTGAAGTAGATTTCTCTGAAAACTTTGTGTTTTGTTTCCTATGTAACTGTTCATACATTCTATATCTGAATCTCTATATATAAGCTCTGAAATAGTTACTTCACTATTCGTGTGAGGATTTGACTGATTTGTTGATTATTGACTGTATTTGTTGTTGGTTTTGAATTCAGCAAGGCATTCTGTAAAGGCAATGGCTGCCTAAGTGGCCCTGCTATTCTTTGCCATAAAAAAAAAAAATTACTCTGGAAATCTTTCCCTAAGAAGAGTTTTTGAGATTTATGTGGATTACAAAGCATTAAGAAGAGTCATTCCTTAATTTTCTTTCTGAGCAAAAATGCAAAGATACAATTTTAGCAGGTATTAGTAAAAATTGAAAAGTATGCTTTCTGTTCTGGGACTGGTGCCAACATCTGTATTTGCAACTCCTAAGACAAGTCTAAGTGTAAAAGCATTTCCTCATTGCCCTCAGAAGACTGCTAGAACAAGCCTGTGACATTTCTGTTCTGTTGCATCTGTGTTATTTACTTCCCTTTCAAAATTTTTTTTTGATGTTTATGGTCAGTGCAAAAGAGTTTATTCTCTGGGGAGGAAAAAAAGGAAAGAAAAAAGTCATGACCCTTTGTTTTGATCACAGGTCCATTTTTCTAGTAGGAGGTCTTAATTTGTGTAGCATGTTTGGGTGATTCTGGAGCAGATCCTCAGCCAGAATGAATTATCATGGGAGTTAATAGCTCTGACTGTTAACACAAGCTGAGATCTGTTCTCTAGCCCAGGTAAGTGACTTCACTTTTTTTGATGAAACAAATGGGACTGTAAATTTTAAAATTTCATAAAATGTCCAGTAAATGGTATTAATTTTTTGGAAGATATTCAAAGTTTTGTCTCATTTTCTGTGAATGTTATAATAACCTATGTTGTCTCTTATTTTTTCCTTTTTTGATCAGGGATCAAGTGGAGGGGGTTAGGTGGTTTTTGTGCGTATGTTGCTTTTTTAAAACAATGGATTTGTCAGGTGAAGGATAGTTAATATGATGCATGCAGGTCCATACTCTTCCAATCTGTGTTTCAAGAGGCTTTGCAGTGCCGTACTGAGGCACTTAATTTGTTGTAGTTTTATTCTGAGCAGTAGGGAGCCCTCTTTAATCCTATTCTAAGTAGGAATGTTGCAAGTGCTCTATCTTTGAAAATAGACCACTTCATTAGGTCAACTAAATATGGATTTAAATGTCTAAATTCTGGTTTGAAAAATACACGTGCTTCATAAGAGTACATTTTTAGAAGAAATAAGATTCCTGGATTTTTGTGTCTTGTTAACTTTTGTATTGCATACGGAACAATGTTGCTTTCAGTTGAAAAACGGATTGTTCCAGCAGAGTGCAGCAAAAGACAAATATTGTAAATATGTTTAGCTTTCCTGTTAAGAGTTGGTACATTGTAAAAAGGGAAGAACTTCAGTAAGGAGCTTCATAAAATACCAAGTAAATTATGGAGGAAGAAGATTGCAGTTTAGTTAAGTTCTTTCTGCAGGTTTTTCCTTCTGCGACTCTGAGACATCAGTAGAATTTACTAGGAAAATAATGGTTAAAGAAGTGTTAAAATATAGTGAATAAGTAAAGTCTAAGATCTCTCAAGCATTCCTGATAAATTGTTTAGATATTAGGAAGCCTTATTTTTTTGGCCTTTGTTTCACTGTAACATGCAGAAATTTTCTTTAGCCTTTTGAAGCCTTACTTGAAATGACACTATTAAGAAAAAATTATATAGTTACCTTGACACCCCCCCACCCCCAAATGTAAATAAGAGTGGTGTGCAAATACTGGTTTCTGGATAATGTATACAATTTGAGTCAGTCTTCTAGTTTAATCCTGGGGAAAATTCCCAATGATGCAGAAGGATTCTTGCGTGTTCCTTATCTGTCAGCATGTCTAAACTCATTTTAAGATATCTTTTCTTCATATAGGCATAGCTTTGCTGGATGTTAGCAATATAAAAGGATAGTGAAGAGACCAACTAGAAGTATAGTTTTTTGTAACACTAAAGCAAATAGTAGTTTTCAGAAGCTGAAAAGAGGAAATTTAGTCTTAAAAGATATTAATGAGCATAAAAGCTACCTATTTAGCTAAGAAGAAAGTTTATATGTGTATTCAGAGGCTGAAAATTAAAATAGACATATAAAGTGTTTCTTAAGTCTCAAAGAAATGTAGTTTTTCTTAAACCATCTGTTAAAATTTGTATAATTTGAATCAAGCCATACATTTTTACTAGTAGTTTCTAGTGTTGTTCCCATGTTAGAATCTGGTTTTTAGAGCCCTAAGCAGGCTTATGTTTTCACTGTTTGGGTTGTAGTCTGATCCCCTGGTCCTCCTGATCCTGAATTTCAAAATGCCTTGCACTGCCAAAGTTAAACTGGGAAATGTTACCAGGCAAGTTGATTCTCAGCTCATTAATCAACATGAACAGGTCAAATGAGAGACTGAGGATGAGTGAATCTGGGATCCCCATCCTGTTGTTTGTGGGCACTGGAGACCCATCATCTGAACAGTATGCCCTCCCATCCTTCAGTGGATCCCCTTCCCCTCATGCCACAAGTGGCTGTTCCCTGATGCCTTTGCCCAGTAGAAGCGCAGAGTCTTGCTTATTGCAGTAGTCCCTGCCTCTTCCTTACTGGTCAGATGTGGAAAGTTCCCCAGGGCACAATGACGGAAGTAACCTATGGAGGAACTAATGTTGCCACACTGAAGGGGTAGGGATGTTTCTTTGGAGAGAAATTAGAGCAGGCTTTTAGGAGCCTATCCCAGCATTGCAGTCTGTTGCAACCAAGAGTTCCCCAATTTTCCCATATCCACTGGCTCTAGCAGCTGGTGGTAACAGCCTTATATATATGCTGAACGATTTTCTTCTACTGTGACCTGGAATCTCTCAGATGGCAGTAGAAGAAAGTTTCTCTTTAAGTTGAAAATGCCTGAGTTTTGTTCTCATTAGGTTCTTTAATGTGAAGTAACTAAATTAACTAAATTTCTGGAGTACCTGTAGACTTCAGTTAGACTCAAGTTACCCAATGTATTGGATGCTGTGCAAGCACAGAATAAAGCTTTTCTTTTTTTCTGAAGATCTTATAATATCAGTACACCAAGTCCTAACCAAGTTTTGAGTTTAACAAGGGTAAAGGATGAGTAAGGATGAAGGTCAGAGTGATAAGAACATGGAGGTTTTTAGGAAAGCTGTTGGACAATAAGATGATTCTGTGTTCATTTATTGGCTTTTGTAATATTTTTGTTTAAATTCTTGGATCTGTCTCAGTCTGTAGTCTGAAGAGAGTTAGTTACTGACCTTTCCCATAGCAGAGAATCTTAACAGAGCAAGAGCAGTGTGAAGCTCATCTAGTATTTTTCTTGCCTCAACCTTGTAAAGACTTTATTTACAGGAAGACAAAGGGGAATATGTTTAAGAATCACCCACTAATGAGAAAATGTAATTGTTGGAATGAGCATTATTCTTGTGAAAGTGATGCTTAATTTTACAGAGCATGTTGTTAGTCTTGGGTAAACTAAAGAAAAAGTGGTCAACAAATACAGACTTTAAGTATCATAAAGAAAAGTTTAAAATTCTCTCCAAACAGTGTGGGACAACGTATGGCAATTACTAATTTTAGGAATGCCCTACAGTTTTCTTTATCTTAACATTTCTTTCGTGGTAGCACAGTGTGGCCACTCTCAAGTTGGAACCCTTCTCTGCAGACAGTCCAAACTTAAAATACCAATCATTGCCTCAAATATTGTACAGTCTAATACAGTATTTGTATCTCCTTTTTTAACATAACAGGTACATTCACAGTGATTGATAATTTTTTTTAAATTTCATTTTCCCCTGCTGTTTGGAAGTTGTGAACAAGGAAAGATAGAAAGTAAAGTGCCTAGAATTTAGACAGACATCATCTCATTGTTTTGCAGAAGCATTGCTTTAATGCTATAAAAAAGAATATTTAAAATGGCACTGACAGTAGTCAGGAGCTGGCCTCTGTCTTTGCCTTCTGGCAGGCCCAGCTGTATACCTGCCAGCTGATTGAGATTTTGTGTAGGTAGTTTTTATTTGTATTTTTAGTTGTTGATTTCTTCATTAATTCTGCTAGGAAGACCACTGGTAGCTCTGAAATCACAACTTGAAAAACTTGCAAAGTTTACAGATTGCCAAGATAGCAGTGTCATTGCAAAGATTTGATAATAATAAACGAACCTGAAGATAGTAATAAAAGCCCTTTTGATTGAGGAGACTTTGGGATGAGAGTTATGCTTTGATAATTGTCATGGGAGTTGATAGATTGGTTCTGAAATTAATATATGAAGTTATTAGTCTGAGAGCCACTTTGTGTCAGTAGTAGAATAAAGGTTTCAAAAATTCAGCAAGTGGGAAAAATGTTAAGATAGTGGCTACAAACAGCATGCCCACTGTTGGAGTTTTTTGAGATGAGGAAAAGAGAAGGAGGTGTGTAAGTTGGAGAGAACGTGATGTGCCTATATTTTTTTGATTCAGTGATGATACAAACTATATGTCCCTGGACTGACTATAGCATGAGACGCATGCCGAGAAAGAGATTCGGGGCTCTGGAATATAGAGCTGTCTTTGTTATCATGATACCAGACCCTTTGCAGCCTTTGTTTTTACTTTTCCAGGCATTGCAACTAGTAGGGGGGTATTTATGATCTGCACAGAGTCTGACTGTTCATGGAAGTTGTGGGGCAGTAGGGAAGGAGATCTGAGCCTTGGATGGGTTTGTGAAGCATAGAAGAGAGGTGGGTGCAGGATGTTTTGAAGTAAGATATTATGTAGGAAAGCACTCACTACATACAGTTATAAGTGCTAATGAGACTAAGACGAAAGATCGATCTTAGCTCAGGGAAGGTACATGTGTGTGAATGGCTGTTAATACTGGGTAAGAAAATAAGAATTTAGGAAAACGGGAGGCTGGAGGAATGTAGTAGAGGTTGTACTTGGGAGAGAAGATGGATAAGAATATGGAATTTTCAGACAAAATGAGACAAATTTTACATATACTACTTTGTATATGTTTTAAAATCTAAATTTATAGAGATTTATCCAGATTTATAGAGGCCTTGAAATTACTTAAACCAGAAGTGAGTGTTTAGATTTTGCATGTCCTGACTGGGACGGGAAAGGAGGATGGAGGAGAAGAAAACCCAGAAAGTACAGAAGCTAGACATGCTTCAAAGCAATAATAAATATTTGGTAAAGATAAAACAACATTTATGCTGCTTTTACACTTTTGTCATGGTTGATTCTTTTCATCTAGTAAAGATAATAAATGAATAATCATAAAATATTTGTGTTTGAAAGTTCTTCCTTGGTTTTCATGAAGAGTATTTATTTTCCATCAGCCCATTACAGTGTGACATTGATTGGTGCATGTAATGTGTTATTCATACTGTTCTAGTTTCATTCCATTAGCAATGCCAACATTATGCTGAATTCTGCAGTGGTAATCTTGTGTGAAGAGTCTTTGTACAGTAACTTGTGCTGTAGTTCAGATCCTGTTTCACATTTAGTGACAAGACAGAGTGAACAACAGCACCTCATTGATACTGTCAGACTTTGTTCCCCTTTCTCCCCCAATGCAATGAGAATTGTAAATATACTGTAGACCTATAAACCACATTGTGAAAGGCAGAACATGTATCAGAACTGGTTTATTTTTAGTTCTTGTATTATATCTTTTTTTCCTGGATAGCTAATGTCTTTAGAACAGCCAAATAACTGAAACCATGACATTACAAAAATAACAAGAACAGAATTAAAAACAGCCTTCAGATAAAATAGTCTGGTATTTTGGTCCACGTGTGTGATCCTATGGGTGTACTTTTGATCATGTAAATTGTTGTGTGTAGAACTGACTTAAATGTGCACTGAAGCCAGATACTCAGCATGGTTAAGATTACTGAATGTCTGCCTAAAGCTACTGAAAAAAAAAAAGAGCTTTCACTTGAATCTTTAACATTTCCTTCTTTAACATTTAGTACAGAAACTTTTTTCATGTGCAATAGGTCCAGCTCAATGTCAATCAAATTCAGTGGTCATCTGTTCATTCACTGAATGATTTGGGCGTGGCCTGGTTAGGTGAATACTTAGTTTCATTTTTTTTCCTCTGAAAAAGAATGGACCTCTCCGTTCACTATTTTGAGAATCCAGGCCATAAAAAAAATGAAATATCTAGACAGATGAATGAAGATTAATGAAACAATCTCTTCCTGTCACGAATACTTTAAAAAAAAACAAAACAACTCATGCTTTAAGGTGGATATATCATGAAGGAGAAATGGCTGGCATATGTGAAACTGTATTTCTTTGGATGCTTATCTTTGGAGACAGGGAACCTGAGCAAAGTTGGGAGGGCTGCCTGAGAAATGGGAAGCTCCCAGATCAACCAAACTGTCTCCCATGGTTCTGAAAAAATGAGATGAGGGGTGGCAAAGATTCTCAAGATTTTGAGTGATGAATATAAGGTAGAATGGGGGAGATAGGCAACTTGAGGTACAAAAAGAATAGATTTGGTAGTCAAGGAAGAGTATATAAAAGGAATAGAAAACAAAAGTTTAAAAGAAAAACAATGATGGTGAGGGAGGGTGAGTATTTTTTATTTTAAGTGTGTGCTTATTCCAAGAGGTATGGTTGTACTTTGGTCGTTGTTGGGGAAAAGATTTGCTCAGCCTTTTGGAGAGTAAGGAGACAAGCGTTCTTTAACAGGCTCTGGTTGTTCTGAAAGGTACTGTCTTGTATATTTGCAGATTTTGTCTCTGTTTCTCTGACAAGGAAATGTGCGTGCTGGAGCTTTATGTCAATAAAACACTGACCTTTCAGAGCTTAAATGAAAATGGGGTAGGGAAAACTCAGTTATTTACAGCAGTGTTATATCTTCATTTAGTAAAATTGTATCTGTCAGGTGGTGAGTAGGTTTTAGTATAGAAAATGTGGGTAAGTTACTATTTTCAGTGAGTGCTTATAGATTCAGGTTTTCTTTGGTTTTACATTAGTTTTTACAGAATACACTTTGATTTATAGCATAACATGTTTATGTCAGTTTTTCAGAAACACGTTTGAGTGGTGTAGACCGGGTGCTTAAAGTATTTAATCTTCAGTAATTGCAACATGCACATATATAATGTCAGAAAATTATACCAATTTATTCTTAAAGAATTGGTCAAAATCCTAATTAAAACAGTGCAGGGTGAACCTCTTTGCTTGCAAAAACTGGGGAAGAGGCTTTAACCAAATGGTCCAAAAATCAGTGAAACCCCTCCCCAGTGTATTTTCTCTCCCCTCTACCTGATGATATCCAGCATACGAGGAAAATAAAAGATTTTTACAGTGTCTTGTGTGATATTTGCCCTTCATAAGAGTAGTTGTATCTGAATGCATTCCAGTGTATAGGACAGTTATGGTGAAAGAATTTAGTCTGGCCAGGGCACGATATGCTCATAGCCAAACAGCTCAGTGAACTGTAAGACATTTCTTCTCTCTGGCTTGCAGTATGTATTCTTTATTTTATGGCCTTAAATCTTGCATTGCCTGCTTCATTTGGGTCCAGCTTTGACTGAGGGTCCCATCCCAGGATCTTTTCATCCTTAATAGGAATTAAGGAGGCTTGGGACCTGTTATCACATTTCCTAGGGCAGTGCATTAACCCCTGTGTAAAGGGTCTTGTGTAAAGATACGAAGCTTCCATTAGATGCCTTCCTGGATTTGGCTGAGTCTTTAGTGGGTAGCAGGAGCTAGTGTAGAGCCCTAAGCTACCACGGGCTTACCAGCTGCAGTGTGAGAAGCCAGCAGTAGAATAAGAGAATATAGGCATGAGATGTTGTTTTGCACTAGAAGCTGCTGGTGAGTTATGATTCCAGTAAGATAGGCACTCGGACTCTGTAAGGTATCATTCACAGTGCTTTTTATTTGAGCTAACACTCTTAAGAAGCATAGGTAATCTTATGTCATTTAGATGCTGGGAACCCCAGGCAGTGTAATGTCAAATGCACCTCCAACTCAGGTGCAGTGTGCTGGGCAGACACCATCTGTAGAAGATATTCTCCCTTTTCGTTATTCAAGCTATTAAAGGATTTTCTTGGAAAACAAGGAAAACTCTGTTTCCACAGTCAAAAAGGAACCATGTTCTCAGGAGACCTTGCTGCACTTTCAGGTAATGCAAGGCCATGCAAGTAGTGTAATTGCTGGTGTGGAGTGGGAGCTGCCTGCATGCGCCTCTGTTACAGTTCCTTGGTTGCTTTTGTCCTGTGGCCAAGGGATTTGTGCAGACAACCCAGACCTGAAGGCCATGCTGGGCTTGCAGGACAGCACTGTCCTGGGCAGGTGAGCTGTTGTGTATCACGAACCCCTTGGTGCACCACAATCTTCAGTCAGGATTGGTACAGATGTAAAATTCCAATGAAGTACTGTAAATGAGTTTGGGGGTTTTTTTAGGTACTGCTTAATGAAAATAAGTGTTTAGTTTTTAAAGTAATTTTATGTAATTAGTATATTCATCACAACAGCATTATGCTAGATATAAATTATTTTAAAATATGGCAGGTGATAACATATTAATTATTCCGATCTCCAGGAAGGTAAAAACTTAGTAGTGTAACACAAACATTACCTATACTTGTTTAGCAGATACTAAGTAACAGCAAGGGAATCTATCAGCTAGTGTTCATTCTATAAACAATTTCCCTTTTCTTTCAAGTTTAATATACTTAGGGGCTAGATTTTTCTTCCTTACTTCAAACTGATAACAGTTGAAAACAAATGATTAGGTCCAGCTGGCAGCCTCTGTCAGGTAGATGTTCAGGATTTATATATCACATGTAATTAGTTGCATTGTGGGCAATGTGATCCTGTGAATATACTTTGACATCTGGTACTGGAAGATCTGGATGTCTTTTAAGCTTTACTATGACAATCTATTACAATCTTAAGTTGCTAAATTTGTGTGCAAATGGTACTAACACATGTGCACTAAAAGTGCAATCTGAGTGGTAAATGCTAGTTGCAAATGATAGTGTGATAAGAGGACTTAAGACATTGAGTCTCAACCTTTCTTTAGTCATACGGAGTAGAGTGAAGGCTTTTTCTCATCTTAGAAAATTTTCTCCATCTACCTTTCTTTTCAGTTTTTCAACTATGTATTGCTATTAAAACATTTTTTTTGTGTGAAATTTGCAAACTGTGCCACATATTAATGCTTGAAATATTCTTAAGTGCCTTTCTATTGGTCTGATTAATTTGTTGGAGTTGATAATCCTCTTTGAGATCTTTGTCCAAATACTTGATTTTGCAATTCCTCTTGAGACAAAAACCAACTGTCTTACCGATAATTAAAAAAAGGTGGAAAAAACTGAACAACAGGAACAAATACTGTTTTAGCATTGAAATTTCACTGTGTACTTTAGTATGTTTCAACAGCCATATTTCTACCAGGTTGGCTTGCTAAATTTTGATCCTTACGCATTTCGGGTCAAATGCACTAGAGTTGGAGACTTACAGCTGTGTATAACATTAAGAAAAATTTTGGATCAGCAGTTTTATCTGTGAAATTCATTCTCTAAATGTAAAAACTTGATTGACAGTGTTATGTCATTTTGCTTATGGGATGCTGTCTTCTAGCAGTGTTGAGTATTCGTTCAAATGTAGCTTAAGATCCATATGTGACACCTTTTCATCATTCATTTTAACCGCTGGTTGATTTTAGTGGTGAAGTCATAAACCTGTAACCATAAGACAGCGGAACTTTCTAGGTCTTCACAAATTTCACCTTACTAACTTGTGGAATGTTTTAAGTAGTGGGAGGAAGACTGATGAAGAAAGATGTTCAATTAAACACAAGCATCTATTTTCCAATGTGGTAATCGATATGCCACTCAGAGGTGAGGATTGTTAATAAGTTATGAGAAAGCAGTAGAGCACTGCTAAAAGAATTGAACTAGGGTGACCTGTGAATAGATTTGGGAGTACTTGAGCTTTGCTGAGGGCTTATTATGGTTTTAGTTCTCTTTTTTTTTTTTTTCCTCTTGAAGCAAAAGGCAAGTATACTGAGAAGTAGACTGTAGTCTTATGAGTGAAGTAGTAGGAGAAACTGTACTCCACAATCACTGTTTTTAAAGCTATTGCTACTACCATATTGGATGTTTATTTCCAGCTCAAGGTTATTGTTATATTAAAAGCATACTTAAGGATACTTTTCAGTGGTTTCATAGCACAGGCTGTCATCTGAAAAGAAAAGTTAATAAAATATTGTGAGCCTGAATTGAAAGTAATTCTGTTACTTTCATTATATTTTCTTCTACAATTTTATTTTAATTCATCATCTTTTAGCATCTACAAACCTAGATGTCCAGGAGCCACTTTTCTGGCATCTGAATGTCTACTGCAGATATGTCTCTCTCCTTTTTCTTGCTCTTAGTTTTTCTGCTTTCTTTTCTTCTGATGCATTTAACTAGTCTTTTGTGTTTTTTATGTTTTCTCTCTATATATAGTAGTATTTATTGTTCTGGAGTCCATTATGCCTATTCTCTGGAGCTCTTTAGCTTTTTTTGACAAAGTATTTTTTTGTCAGAAGAAGCTAAGTCACTAAAACTAGCCTGTTAGCCAGGCTTAGCCGGTTTCCGTGGTTTCAGAATTATTTCTAGTTGTCAGAATGTTCTATTTAAGCATTTTATATATGGAGTGTATGTAAAGATTTCATGTTCATGTTGAAATAGAAATTGATTTGTATTTCCTGAGACTAAAGGAAAAAATTGGAAAGGTGACATTTTGAAATTAAGCTAAATGAATGTTTCACTTGTATTGTTATTTTCCACTCTTCATATTTCTGTTCTTTAAATGATTTGTATTGTTCATATTGAGAGCGTGACCATTTCGAAACTCAAACCCCACAAAATTAAATGGCTTGAAAACTGAATAGTTTTGAAAATTCTGCTGGAAAGTTTTAACACTATATGTTTCCATTGTGATTTTAAATTGCTGAATATTCTGCAAAGTGAAAATGTTAAATTCTGCACTTCTCCGTCAATTAATATTTTTCAAGCTGTTATGTAGGTGTGTTTTTATATTCCTTAGAGATAGAGAAACCATGTAAAAAATAATTTCTTGCATTAGAAAGGAGTATGAATCCTCATTCCCAAGCCACTATTCTCAACATAGCCTTCCCTTCCCAGCTAAATTCTAAATGAAATCCAGATGTTTATTTAAATATTCACAACACAACTGCAGTTAGAGCTAGGAGGATCATAGATACCTGTGTTCATTTCACACTACATTCATCTTGTACTTAAAAATGTCGTATTCGTTGCAGTGCTAGCAGATGAGCTCTTTGACAGGAAAATGCATTTTTTCCCCCCTCTACAAATAAGGCTTTATGGAAAGGAGGCAGTTGAGCTGTCTTTGAAAGTGTAATGTATTGAGTATTGACCCCAGCTCCACAGAAGCAGCTTTGTGTACTGTATTTAAATATTGTATTCTTGTAGAATTCCATATTTATTTGCACTTGCCTTAGCGCTGGAAAGAGCTGGAAAGGCCATAAAACATTTTAAGGAGCCAGTTGCAGCTTTGCAGTTAAGGTGGAGTCAAATGATACATTTAAGATAGGGATTTTATTTCATTGTTTGTGGAGAAGACAATTTACCATCTTGCCTGACAATCAGTGAAGTGATGAGAAAAAAATGGAGACCTCCCAAACCTTTATTAATTTGTAAACTATCTGAAAAAGACTATTCATTTGGCAACATTTGCTGAGAAACTTGAATTATGATAAAAATCTTAGATGTTAAACACATGTTAACTGGTAAAAGTGATGAAATCCCAATCTGTGTAAAATGTTTGTACTGGGCCTGCTTTATCCGTTCAGATATTTGTCCATGAGAGTGTAAATGGTTAAGGAGATAAAGTGGTGCGCTGGGCATATATTCATTAAGGAGTACAAGGGAATGTGTGCAGTGAAAGGAAACTTATGCAGGGGAGCGTGAAAGCCACCAGGCAGGGAATTTGGGGTATGTATATAAAAAGTCATGGGAAGAAGCAAGTAGCAGTGGGAATCTGTAAGGTGAAAGGGAGAAGAGGAATGTGCTTTCTAGCTGTTCTGAGGAAATAAAGCATCTATAAACCTTTCCAAACTGGTACTGCATACTTCTGCTTTTCTTCTTGTTACTGAAAATGACTCAAAGTCCCAGTGAATCTGGCCTTAAATGCCTTAAAGGAAAAGCCAAAGTAGGAAAGTATGATTGACAATAGTAAAATAACTTACAGTCAGCAAAGATTATGTAGATTGTTCTATCAAATTACTAAAGTCATGACACCACTCTCTTCTTTATTTATTTAAAGGTATATTTGTATATATTTAACTATAGATTTTAATAAGTTACGTATTTAAGAATCTAAAATGGGAATCTTTAGCAAATGAGAGCAAGACTATTAGATGAAAGTAACAATTAGAGTGGGTATGGTTCTTACGGGAATGTTAAAACATATTCCATGGAAGATTAGGTACAAATGGCGTGCTTTTTCAGATGTTTTCTTCCATCCTTACTCTTGCATTCCTTTTCAAATATGATATCTATCTAGGAATCTCTATTAGAAGTTGTGACTTTTCCGCCCAGGTTCAGGTGATGATGAATGATGATAAAACATCTGTCTAGAAAGGGCAAGGGGATCTTTGGCAACAGGCTGGCGAACCTGGTGAGGTGGGCTTTAAACTGAATGACTTGGGGGGTGGGGTCCAAAATGCCAATACTCATGCCATTGCAATTGACTGGGGAATAAGCAAGGATACTCAGGGCAGCAACAAAGGCTTCTTACCTGCCTCCCAAAATGAGAAGCAGAAGGCCAACCACCTCAAGGATGAGTATGATGACAGTGGATCCTTGTGCGCCCCTCCAGGGAAACCTGCATGCTCGACTACCTTCCTGAAGTGCCTGTACACCAA
>VZSC01012849.1:50475-143155 GCA_013398225.1 Steatornis caripensis | reverse complement strand
CTTTATTATTACTTTTTATTACTTAGCCTATGGTGAGACATACTTCATCAGAGTAATCCTGTGATAAAATAATTATTACAGACTGAAATAATCACTAGTTTTGCAGCAAGTCTTGTTTTGAACATAAGGTGAAACAGTTGGGGAGAAGATCATTTGTTTATTTTGGTTTTATTTTTTTATTTCTGCTAAAGTCCTAACTCCTAGGTTTAACTGGCAGAATGCACTGCTTGAGTTTGTGTGGCTAAGGCAGGTGTGCATCTAAAGAAAACTGTAGCTGATTCTGTTCTTGTGGGCTTTGTGTGTGTGAATTAGCAGGGTATTTCAGGTGGGAATTTTCTTAATTTGTCTGTTTGAGAGAAGAGAGTTAGAAGGTGCAGTTCCAGGTGTGCAGAAGAATGGCTATCATTGGCCGTTACCTGCAGCACAACGAATTCAGTGACCTAGAAATGTATTTTGATCACCACCTGAAGAATTGCCATGAATACACTGTAATGTTACTTCAGGTGGTTCCTTTTTTGTTTTCTTTCTTTTTCTTTAGATGTAGGGTCCCAGGCAGGGATATAAGCTCTTTACTGCTTTATTGTCAGGTTAAGTCCACCTGCTCTGTGACTTGGTAGTAGGATGTTTTTGGTCTGTCAGTACGTGTCTTGCTCCCATAAAATGAAATCTACGTCACTGAAAATAATCACACATTTATGGCAATAGGTGTTGGCATAGAAGTCGAATATCATATGAAGCAGGATGTAGCTCAAGTTTGTAAAGGTTATTTGCTGGATATTGTTGTGGTCAGTGCTGTACTTCATCTGTGAAGGAACACAAGAGTCTACTTTGTCTGAAATTTACTGTTGTAGTACCTTGCATGAACAATGAATTTTTACTTTCACTAAATAACCTTTTTGAAACCATCTTTCTAGTTTTGCTAGTAAATTCAGTAAAACCTAGTGAACTTCAATCTCCTAGCTGAGTTTCCTTCAAGTTTTATATAGACCGTGTTTTTGACTGAGTTTTATAAAATCTGAATTTCATCATGATGTTCCTTTGTTTTGAAATGGTTATGTCTCTTTAGGAACAAAAAAATATAAGAAATTATAGAAAACTTGTAATTCAAAGACAAGGTATTCAAGCAAGAAATTAATATATTTGCAACCTTTGCACTTTTACTTGATAAGCCCGTTTGATTTCCAAATGTACTGGCACATGTTCTCAAGATTCTACTAATAATGGAGAAATTCTATAGAGTATCTCAAAATGGAAAAGTAGTTTTAATGAGATGTATTGAAATTAGCGTTCTAGTTAAGGTTAAGCTTCTAATTAGCCTGCCATCCATTTTCTTTGATTATGTTTAGAATTTGTTTCCAGAGTATATTATTTTAATTTAATCATTCTGAGTCTTACTGTTACTCCCAGACACTGTGTTAGCAACCAGAATGTTTTCTAATAATTTAAGATTATATGCTAGCTCAGCCTGAATGAGGAGTTCTGGAAATTTCCTCAGGTGGTTCAGTATAAAGCAGAAGTGCGAATATCACAAGTGGGATTGGGTGGGCAAGTTTAATGGCTTGGAATTTAGCTTACAACTTCACTGTCTTGACTGGCTTGCTGATCTGTTTGATATTGGTACTTCTATTCCAACACCTTTAACAGTAAAATTTCTGGAATGGCTTTGTGTTCATCTGTACAGACAGAAAAATATCTATATTATATGTTAGTTGGATTTGTTTTTATTAACCTAAGTTATGTTTGTCAACATGTTTATTGTTTTTCATTTTTATAATAAAATATAAATGAGATGAGCCTGAGTTAGGACATGAGATTTGCTGTGTGCTTTCTGGGAAGCAATGACTTGTGGATTTATTCTAGATTTCTAAAACCACACTCATCACCTGATTGCAATCACATGCTGCAAATGTGGGTTTTTTTCCTACAAGGTGTGTATGACTGATAACACTGAGAGCAGTAGTCTTTCATAGGATGAAATCCTGCCTTTACTGAATCAATGCAACTTTGCCACTGGAATTAGCAAATCCTTTAATTTACCCATTGAGCTTCACTGTACATAAATGTTTGCAGAAGTAGGATCTAATAGGTCTCTCTTGATTTCCTGGCTGTCCATAGATCCCATTGGACTGAAATACAATTAGAAATTTGTAGGACGAGGCCCCTGTTAGTTTTTTAAACTGTTTGTTTAGGTTCATAGCTTATTTTAATAGACAAAGAATGCAACTTCACTGTTTAAAATGTATTCCTTTGTTGTAAAATTTTTTTGGTCATCATTACATGGTAACATATTTGGTGATATAAACCAAGGTCTCCACCTCTCTGTCTCCATTTAGCTAAGGTTTGGCTGGGGTTTTTTTGTACATTGCTGCCAATTCAACCACAGCTTCACAGTGAAACTGGCTTTGATATTCATTGACTTATCAGAGATTCTGTGACATATCTGTGTGTTATTTAGCACATCCCTATGCTCAAGTGGAACTTTTGTTTTGAAGTGGTAAGTAAAAGATTCATTGTAACTCAGTGCCTCCTTGGTTTCTGTGTAATTTGTAACAGATGTTATTTCACTCAGATAAGCTACTAATTTTATAACTCCACTTTTAAATTTGGATTATAATGTAGAATGTGCTTCTAAATGCATTGGAAAGTATCATATGTATTTTGCAATATGTTTCTAGCCTTCCTTCAAGAAAACTTTCTTTTTTGCTTCATCTTAGTATTTAATAGCGTGCCAAATAAGAAGCAGTTACTCACAAGCAAAACTGGCTGCAATATTTACTTGTGGATAGGCTATCAAGATGAGGTCAAATGTCAGGGATTTAAATAATTTTCTTCTATGTGTTCTTCCTATTGACCTTATTAATTTATCCAACTTCTCAAAAATGCTAAACCTCTTTAAAAAAAACCAAACAAGCAAATAGAGAAAGGTATGTTAATGAAATTAAAATAATCTTAACTCTAATCCTTTCCACAGATTGAACACCAGTGAAAACAGGAATAAGGTGTTTTCTGTTGCTGTGGAGTTAAACAAGGAAGCTCAGATGGTGATAGGCAGCAGTATAAAACATTAAGATGTGTTTAAATAAAATCAGTAAATTGGCAACAGTGATGCAAACAAGTAGGTTTTTGACACTGCTTTAGTATTGCTAAGACAGAAAAATTTTCAGAATTGATTTATGCATATTGAACAGCTGCATGTTTAGACTTACAGGAATAGATCGTACCCTTTTAAAGTAGAGGTAACCAGCTGGTCTTCATGCTTGGATTTTACTGGCATAGCTTGTTTAAATACTTAGTCTAGACAAAATAGAATTTTCCTATGGAGCAGTGACACTGATCTATCAGGGTTTTAATTTAGTTTAAATGTATTAACAATCAAGTACTTTTGAATAATACACTCAGGTGACTGGGATTCTGAACCCACTAAATATTTTGCAGTAATTTTTAAAAAAATAAATCTAGTTATAGTGGTATAGATAAAAGCTGGGGGAAGAGACTTGTGAAGACAAAATAATAACCTGTTTTCTTATTGAGTGTTCTAAGGAGGGAAAATTAAAAGGGCAAAGATGTCTTCTTCTGTTTTAACTGACCATATTAATATTGCTATGTCTCTGTATAGCTGAAATAATAGTTACTTTATCACAAAAGAGTTTCTTAACATCATTGTCACTGGTTTTTAAAATGAAATAAAATAAATGATGCAACATGACTCTGCCTGGTGATAATCCACTATGACTTTGATTTGTGGAGGTAAGACACAGCTTTGATATGTGTGAAGTCTCAAGAGAGGATCCTGAATTTAAACAGTATGTGAATTTGGCTCCTATAGAGTGTTTGAGTTGACTGTCATTTAACCTGTAATCTGTGTTGTGCTTGCGCATGGTTCTGCTTCATGACAAATTCCAGTTTAGAAGGGTGCAGTGGAACTGTTGATAATTCTGTTGGGGAAATAACATAGAAAACAAAACCACACAACTTCTCTTGAGTATTGCCTTAATCTGGCTGTTCCAGTTTCCAGAGGCACAGATTGCTATAGTAGTTACTTGTGATGATCAATAGTTTCACATTCATCAAGTGAGGCAGTAGAATTTCAGGAAGTAACCGGGTGCATTCAGGTAAAGCATGGGTTGTCATGCTACAGTGTCTTTCGTCTCTATCTTCTCAGATCAAGGTCACGTGGAGCTTCACTTGAAAGTTGAGCATTTGGTGTCTAGTGAATTGGTGCTTTGTTGTCATCATGGTGGGCCTATGCCACCGTTTTTAAAACTGTGGTCATGGTTAGTACTAGCCGAGGCATTCTTATAACGGTCAGATAATGGTGACCTGAGGTACTTAATCCCAATGTGTGCTCTCACGTACCCATTGCAACGCTGTGGGAATGGTGCAGCATTTAGAAGTGCTCTATTGTGGGAGTGACATGGTTATTCTTTCTGGTGATGGAGCGTTTGATAAGATCATTCTCTGACATGGGTATCTTTGTCCGCATTCCATAAAGCTTTAATGACCTGTCAAAAGCTGTGTGCAAAATGGTTGTTGAGTGAAAAGGTCTGCACAGGGAATCTCGCTGCTGATCACTGTTTTTGTTACTTTGTAAGCTACTTTGAGAATTACCTGTTAAAAAAAGTTTACTCCTGGAATAAGGAATATTCAGGATTTTATTAATTACATTGATATTATCGCCAATACTGTTTTGGTAAAGGGTCTTAAAGGTTTACTTTGCTGGTGTCTTAGCCTTTGTATGTGGCTGCATGCCATGTGTGCAAGGTAAACAAAGGACCTTGTAAGGAAAAAAAAATTGATTTGAAGTGCTTGCATGCTCTGTGTGAACTAGGATATGTGTTGGAGACTTCTAAAACCACAAAAAAATGTTCTGTTAGATCTTGTTATAGATCTAGTAACTGAGCTATATTTTCTTCTCTATAATAAGCAAATGTGGGAAAGGGTGAAATATTAGTAAAATTAATAAATGTCCTGTTGCAATAGGAATGAACAAGCAGTAATCCTAGCATTTCTTGGCTCTCTATTTTTTTTCTGCTGTATATCCATTAAACCCCTGCTTTTTGAAGATCTAATTTTGTTTAAAAATATTTAGAAGGGGTTGACTCAGTTAACTAACTTACAATTAATTATTCCATAAGAACGATTGCCAGAAGAGACCTGTGAGCTTGTGATATCTGTTTTTGCTTTTGTAACTGTGTACAGAATGTTTTCTTTGAAACCAGGTGTAAAGAATTTGATTAGGTATTAATTTACTGTGGAGTACATAATAGTCTTGATAACTCATCATCCTTGCATTCATTATTTTTGATGTTATTTTTCATGCTTTAACAAATTTTGCACAGAAGATTTGCTCCTAAGTGCTAATGGATGAAATGTAAATGATTCTCTATTCCTTACATGCCAAACTTCTGCTGTCTTCAAACTTGATTTCTGCTAAAGATGAAGATACTTTCAATTTGCTAGAAGCTGAACCCAATGTGATATTACTAGGTGAGAATAAGACTAGTGGGCTAAAGTTTCACCAGTGGTGGACAGTTATGTTTTTCTTGGCTGTTTTAAAAAGGAGAAAAACAAATTGGAAGTCACGTTTCCTGTTCTCCAATTCAGAATATGTCGTAAAACCTGTGAGAGTCTTCAGTCCCAATGGTGTTAGGGACTCAAGAAAAGATACTACCAACTCAAAAGAAAGCTCCTTAGAACTTCATACTCATTCTTGCCCTTTACTTTTTCAAAGTTTTCTTCAACTTCCTGGCCAGCTAATAAGAAGGCATTTTGTGTTTTTGGAATTTTATTTGTATTTTTTTTGTATTATTGGAATAAGCCTGGGAGAGTGATGTTCATTATTGCCCCAAGGGCTTGTCTGAATATACAACAGTGTGTATGTTGCAAGCCTTTTCAATAGGGATTATTAATTTTGAAGTTATTGCTGGATGTTAAATGGTGCCCTAAAAAATATCTTTGAGTAAGGACTAATAGTGCAGAAATCTGATTGGTTTTAAAGTTTGAATCACGATTAGTGTACAGTTTTCAAATGCTTGATATCTTATAAGGTCTACTTAGCAATGAAATAAGCATGGAGGGAAAACTTTCTCCTTGGACACTTAAGGTTGAAAACATGAGAATTGCTCTGCGCTTGGAAACTACTGCAGTCAAATCCTAGTAATAATGTTAAGGGGTGAAGTTCTCAAGGTTATAAATATACTTCTGGCTTTCAGCTCTACCTTTGCAACTGTGAATATGAAATTTAGTAAAAATCTTAAATAAGATCTTAATTTAGAGAATGGTTCTTCTTTCTTTCTTTTCTTTTTACAAAATGTTTTCATTAGTAACTTAACTGGCCTGTATTTTGCTGGAACAGACAAGAAAAATTTAAACAAAAGAATACATAAATGAAAAGAAAATTTTGATCAATTGTAAAAATATATATTCAATACTGTACTTACAACACGTTCTGGTACCTCTTAAATCTTTCCTACACCAGCCACTTCCCTTTCTTCCGTTGTTTTTGGAAAGTTTGAAAAACTTACTTTTAGTCTTCTTTGTTTGCAAGCTTTGTGATATTAAAGAAGGAGAAAGAAAAAATGTTAAATAGGCAGTGATAGGCCTTATGCAATATAGATGGAGTTTTTACTTGATAGTTTATAGTTGGTCTAAAATCTTTGCATCTAAGCTACGCTTGGGACTGCCAGTTGTGGTGTATTTTTCCACCTACCCTGTGAAAATGTGAGACAGGTAGAGATTTCCTTTTTTAAAAATTTTGTATCTGTTTAGAAAGATGATAAAATAAGTTTTAACTAAACAGATTGAACAACTACTGCGATAATTATGTGAAGATACAGTTGGCAAATTAAGGAGAAACCATGTCTGAGTCTGAGGAGATGAGGATCTCTGTTTGCAAAGGATATGGATTCTTTCCCTTATCTGTTGTAAAACACAATTAGAGATAATGTTCAGGTGAAAAAAAAAATTAAAAATGTGAATGTCTTGTTTTTAGAACTTATTCATCCTTAAATTATGCAGGTGTTTGAATGAAGAACCCCAGAACAGTTCTAAAATCTATAGCTGATGTCCTGGGAGTTGTTTAGAGTAATTTTTCTCTGTGAGGAAAGATTTCTGTTTTTCCCCTCATAGTAAGTATTTACTGTGGAACCATGTATTGTCAAAGTATCTTTAGTCCCAGCCGCTTTCTGCATTGCTTTGGCTTTCAGTTCTCAGCACATCTCAAAGGATGCTGTTTTGACAACCTTTTTTCTCTCTGTGGTATATGCTTTTGAAAAACTACAATGACTGTGTGTGCCTATGTTATCATATGGTAATTCATATTGTATTATCCTGGATATTCCAGATCTCAAAAAGCTGTGTTAGGTCACTTCATGTATTAGCAGAATAATTAGTACTTAGAAATGGGTTTTTTCCCCTCTTTGGTTTCTCTGCATGTGTAAAGTAGATCTTGAATATATGCAATCATGTAAAGATTGAATTGCTGTATGTTTCAGTGACCTGCAACACTCCAAAACTGCACGTCTGCTTTAGAAACTTAAGCCTGTCACTGGTTAAATTTGTCTCATATTATTGTGCATTACAACTGTAGAATTTTGTACCAAAAGAGAAACTTCTTTAACAGTTGTACTTCTTAGAGTTTTTTATGAAGCTACTTTCAAAATAGCTTATAGGCTTGGCATGTTAGGAATTGTTTGGGAGTACTGGGATATTTGTTTTATGTCTATAGCCTATGAAAAGGTAAGCATCTCCTTTGTTCATGGTTATAAAAAGGAAAGAAAACTAATTCTAAAGTGAATTATCCTTAAGGTAAAAGGCCATGTCAGTTACTTCTGAGGTATAGAGTACAGTGTAAGTTGAAATATAGCACAGAGTGAGAGACCACCTAGGAATTCATTAATGGCTCAATCTAGAAACTATCCTTTACCTTTATTGTGTAGGTGGGGTTCAGGTAGTTGTCACACACATGGAACTGTATTTGCCTGCTTCTTCAGCAAAATTGGTATTAGCTGAGCATTACCCGTAACAGGATACAGCTGTCTTGCCTGTATTCTGAATTCTAGGATTTTTAAATTTATCAATTGCAGTATCCCATCCAGTAATGTTGTTATAGCAAGCATACTGATTAATGTCATCAGCATGTTAAATTCATCTTAGCTTATTTTTCTTCCCAAAATTCTCAAATGTGTATCGGACAGGAAAGGTGATCAGATATTTGAAGGCCTCTGTTAGACTGAGAACTTGGCTGTTGTTGCTTGTCTCCTCAGAAAGATGAAGCTGTATAGTGCATACAATTACTGGTTACGCTGGTCGGATGCAACTGTTGTAGGGTACTACATAGCGCTGTGTTTGTCCTGTAGCTTTGTAACCCATAACTCTGTTGAAAAGTAACTGCAATATGGAACTCCACCTTGTGTAGAACATGAGGTATGAACATCAGGGCTTTGGTCTGAGCAAATTGAATGTGGGCATAGTTATATCAGGTGACATGTCTGTGATAACTGTTACTCTCCTCTAACCAAAATATGTCATGTTGATTTTCACTATTTGGGATTAATTTCTCACTTCTCCTTCACATGGTTAGCTGGGCTTTTTTTTTTTTGTTTTGTTACTTGGCTCTGATTTATGTAGTGTTTGGACTCATGAGTGTCCTGTGGGTTCTCTGTTTTATTTGAAAACATCACATTTTAAAATCTAAACCAAAAACTATGAACACGTTTTGTTTGAACTATTTCATAATTATAGTTCCCTAACATTCTGTTTTCTTTGTCTTCCCAGTCACATGGGAGCTTGGAGGGAATGCACACACATCTCTAATGACAGTGTTGCAGATTAAAAATAGTTTTCCTCCACCAAATGCTAACAGCTGGTTGGCTTTGTTTCCCAGATAAAGATGCATCATATAGTATTTTTGGTTTCCTGCTCTTGCCAAACGTTTATGGATCAAGCTCTGCAAGTTTTACTTTAAATTCTGTTGTAATGCTAATTACACTTTAACTGTTTCTGTGAGGCTTTTTCAGTCAAGCACCTATTGCCCAATTTGGTAGATAAATAGAAGAAGAAAGTGGTTGAGGGAAGTGCTTTGTGTTGATATAAATGGCAATGAAGATAATCAGTGCTACTATAAGCCAAGTATTATTCAGGGAATGTGAAGATGTAGTGGCATTCATGAGAACAAGTCTTGTAAGTTGTGCTCCCCCAGGATAAGCCCCTAACCTTTGCTTCTTTCCTTTAGTTGAAGTAATTAGGTGTAAATACTGTGGAAAAATCTCTTGTCGTATTGAAATGATAGCATATTGAAATCACTGTCATCTTCACTTTTCACCAGCAATGGCAAATGTCTAAACATTGTATTTCAGGAAAGAAGGCATTTATAGGAATATTTTTTGAGATATCAATTTTTGTAATGCTATGAATGGACAATATTAGATACATTGACAAGTTATTTCTGAACTGAGTAGAATATCATATAATAGCTCTTCTGGTTTTACCCATCTTGAAGTCGTCAGCAAAACTATCTTGCCATCTTAGAAGTGATGAATCTGCCACTTTATTTTATTTTGAAAATTCTTTCATAATCTCTGCCAGTTAAAGTGATATTGCCTTCATATACATGGTCCATAATGTTTACATTTTGGCATAAAACCTGAAGTATCTAGTACAAAACATGGAGGGAGTTAATAAAATAACAGATGGCAGTTATGCTTGCATGAAAATAATTGTATACTGCATTTTTAATTGCGTAAAATCCATGTGTCATTTTTGATTCATACAGTAGGCTTGCTGTTCATATAGGGATTAGTGTCTTGTGCAGTGTAAACCTGAAAGCTAGTTTGTTATCATGTATTATGTAATATGATGGGGATCAATTTCAGGAATGCCTTAATATACTCTAAACAGAATCCTTTCTATGCTGGTTGTACTAGATAGATTAATTCTGTTGCCGTATGGACTTGAAATTACCTTGGGTATGTAAAAGAAAAATCTAGATAAATGATTAACTCATTTAATACTCTGTGGTTTGTGTTTATGGAAATCAGAATTCCTCAGGATCTTCTAAATGAAAACAGGAGTGTGCCAAAGGTAATTTAAGTGTTGAGTGTTAACTGATGGTAAAATTATACTTAACAGACATTTGTAATTTTTGCAGGTAGTAGCTTTAGCAGATGCAGCAGAAGAAAATCAAGTCAATATGTTCCAGGCATTCACGAAGTTGAAAAGTGCCACCCATCTGGTGATTATGCTGATTAGTCTGTGGCAGAAGCTCGGCACTGATCAAGTTGCTATTCTGGAAGCTACGTTTTTGCCATTAGCAGAAGATACACAAGAGCTGGTAAGAATCTGTAAGAGCTGTTTGAAAAGGCTCGTTGATGGAGCTTTAAGTGCTTAAATTTATGTATTTTCCCCATGTACTTTGTTGAAGACTGTCATTTGAAGTGATTTAGTAGTCTTATTAAGTAGATATTTGATGCAAACTATGTTAATTTCACAGGGAAGTGGGAAAGTAGGAGCAGATTATATAATGTTTCATTAGAAGATATGGATGATACCAGTTAACTTTTGCTTAATCCTTCCTTTTCAAGCCAAGTAGGAGTGTCTCACATAAGTTTAGCTGGTTTTAGCTTTTGTCTAGTTGTTAACACTGAAAAGGAACGTAATGGTTGTAGAATGTGTCACTGTTGGTCTAATAGTTATAGAATATATCTATTGGTTTTGTAGCCATAGGATGTATCATTAACTGTATGCCTGAGTAATACTAACACAGCTGTGGTTGGTTGTGGATTGGAGTAACAAACTAACCTCTTGAGGCACCAGCTCTGCAAAAGAGGAATACAAGAACAAGATAAGAGAAGAAACTGCTAGCCCTGAGGAATGCAGAGACATGGTAAGAGGGGAACTACTGACTCTAATCTGGTCAGAATTAGTCTTGTGGCCTGGTAATGAGAACTGAGTCTGCACAAAGGAGAGGGGTCAATGAACGGACAAGTGAGGAAGTGCCTAAGAGGGGATGAAGATCCAGCTGAGAACCACCCGAGACCACCCGAGTGCTGTAGTACACTTGCGTGAAAGTCAATTAACATACGTGTATAAGGCAAGTGGAGCTAATTTAGATACTATGACATTTCTTTGTCTCAGTTTGAAAAACTGATGAATATGTAATTAAAAGTGTTTAAAACTCAGCCCTGAGGGCAACTGTTGCTCATGTTTGGTGGAACGATCCCGGTGTGCCCACCCAGCGCTGCATTAAAAAATACCTGCTTAGCAGTGACAAAGTGCTGTTGAGTGATTTTCTTTGTTTCAGCACAAACAGAATAGCCCCAATTTTTGAAGACTAATATAAATTCTATATAATATACATAAATGTGTACTCATATGCACAGAGTCCAATAGAACTATAAAATACAGACATGTACACACAGTAATACATTTACTCTAAGCATTCGCCATACTTTGGCTTCAGTGTTTGCGCATTGGTTTATATAATGGATGAAAGTTGTACGAAGAAAATACTGTGAATAGATAATGTACTTGTGTTCTCCAAACTGTGCTCTACATAGTCCTGCATTGTGTAGATATCTTGCAAATTCTGCTCTGATTTAGTGAGTGTAACTGTGAGATTGTGTGCAAAATCTGGAGAATGGTCTGTAAAGAAAGATAATGCTGCATTCTATCCTCTCCTAAAGTCCCCAGCTAAACACTGCTTTAGTTGAATTAAAGAATATTCTAATCTTAAAACAACTAGAGTCGATCTCCATTTAGTTTCAAGTCCAGCCTTCTTACTGGGTTTTGGAATAAAGTACTTAAAGATAGCATGCCACAGTTTGAAGAAGAATAAACTCTGACATAAATACGTTTCCACAGTTTCTTTTAGGTATCTGAACTATAAAGTATACTACAAATGTATACAAAGTGTACTTAGATGACTTCTGTAGAATTATGTAAGGTAATTCTAAGAATTATCTAAGTACCCATTAGTTTTAATTTTCATACTCTGCACAGGGTTTTTGCAATGTACAGTGAATCCAGATTTTGGTACATACCCAGAATACTTGGAAAGGTTTGAGGCCATTTAGAAAGCTTGAACTTGGGCTCTAAGTGAATCTAAGATTATCTGAAATTTCTGCCTGGGGAGGAAAAAGTGTTTTGGCATTTTACATGATATTGACCCATAGTAGACAAAGCAAAACAGTTTTGTTGATTTGTTTTGGATTTTGTCCTCATTTAAACTAGAAAAATCAAGCTACACAGCTGAGGAGTGTTCATTCCCATGAATGAAATTGAAAGAAAAATCATATGAAACTCATAAAAGCCCAACCATTTTTTGTATGACTCACTTTTATTTTGCCATCAGGAATTGCATTGCTTTGACACGTGTTTTGATAAAACATGGTGAAATCTGTTGTGTATCCTGTAATACAATATATCACTTTAGTATATGTATCGAAGTGGTTTTGATATAGCAGTTAACAATATTCCATGTAAAGCTGTAAGACCTCACAAAAATATTGTAAGGAGGTACATTCTGCAGAGCAGCCAGGATGAAAAGTGTAAACCAACAATAACTGGATGGAAATGAAGCCTTTACAAAATACTGAAATATGTACCATATTGAAGTTGTTATGGTACCCTAGAAATCTGAATGTAGGCAGGGAACTGGGAAACCTTCTGACATACCAATGCCATTTACAGACAGAAGCTCCTAGCTAGCGTTCAGGTTTCCTTGCAAGAAGTTGACTGGAACGCTGGTGAAAGTACTCTGAAGAATTTTCATTTACACTTCAAACAATTTTGCACAATGTTTTGTTGTATTCTTATTTGGAGGGAATATTAGAAGACAGTCTGGATGCAGTCTACATCTCCAGAACATTTTCTGCCTTGTGAGGATTAAACTATGGAAGTGTTTTTTTAATAGAAGGGAAATGTAGAATATACTGTTACCATAAAAAGAAATGCTTCTCTGACCATAACTTGAACATTATTCTCATACATGCCGTTCCACTTAGAAAACAAGATGCAATCTGTTCTAAACCTGGCAATCACTTCAGTTAGATATTTAACAAATACAAAAGTGGTGTTTTGTGTTCCCATTGTCACCATTTTTTTCTCAAACTGCTAAATGGTTTCTATTGCTGCAAACTTTTGCCTAAGAACATGTAAAATTTGGTTTTTCTTGTCTACAAAGATATAGCATAAGTAATACTGCAAACTTGCATATTTTCTGGGAATAACAGATATTCGGCAATATATTTTATTTCCAGCAGTAAACTTCTAACTATCACCTAAATATTATTGCTTTGATTAAACTGACTGAAAGAGTTACTCTTGTTTAGTATTGGAAAGAAAAGGACGTTCCCCTCTTTAAGTGATTCTTTCATGAATTCTGCACAATCTGAGAAGTGTAACACCAGAAGTTGAATGAGATCTCTCGGATGTCTGCTTTTGATCAGTGGGCTAAACGAGCTAATCCTTCTGCTAATGAAACCGTTAAGGAAGTGATGCCAAAACTGCATGGAAGTTAATCTTATTTGCACAGAAGTTAGATGCAGTTTTGTCCATTGTACTTTGTTACTGTGGGACTAAAATTAAACCATATTCAAAATATAGATGTATGTATTGCCAGTATTTCACAGCACAGTGTTACAGCTCCATGCAAACTATACTTTATACTAGGTTTGAGTCCTATGTTTTGCTATGTGTTGAAATACATGGTAGAAAACTATTTTAGAGTGCTTTTGGAGACAAAAGAACCCATGATCGCCATAACATTAATGATGTATCAGAGATTTAATTATGCAATTAACTTTTTTCAGAAGAGTTGGTGACTGTTCTGCAAGACTAGTGTATTTGTTATTACCTTATAACAGGGAGCAACAACAATCTGAAGTATTATAAAGTCTGAACTTTACCAAGTTGAGTTATTGGGATGGAAAAAGATACTTGAACAACACTGAGTTTATGATAAAGCATATGTTTACACTAGGAAATCCTTTTGGGAAAGGAGGGAATTTGTCCAGGCTAATTTAAAGAGTTAAAAGGGTTCATGATGCATAGGATAGTTTTGATATAATGGTTGCATTTGGATTGACTGATGGCTCATATGTCTGATCATTAAGTTATTAATGCTTTCTTTGTTTAAGATATTACAAAGGGAAAAAATGTCTGTCAATACTAACATTCTAACTTTAGGACTGATGGAGGGCCCTCAGCAGTATAGCCATCGGTAGTAACTTTACTGAAGAATAAATATTTTCATAGTTCTCATGATGTTACCAGATAATGACATACAGGTGCTTCATTGCTCAGAAACATCCCTTTCTTGTTATAGTCACATTTGTGATGCTGTAGTTAATAGTAACAGCTATAAACTGGCATCGAGAAAGTACCTTTTCATCTCCTTTTATTTATGTTTGGAATCATACCAAACAGGTAAATGTCTGTATTCTATCTTAATTTCTTATTGAACTTGTAATTTGGAAGAAAAAAATGCTAGACGGTGAAATACATATTTTTAAGTGACTCTATGGTCTAATGTAATTAACTTCAGTTAGTGGCTATAAATGTACTACTTTACAGTGTTGATTAGATAAAGTAGAAAAATACGCTTTAAGGCAATGATGAAAAAGAGATAGTGTCAGAAGAAAATCATGAAGTGCCTAGTAAGAGTCATAGGAGTTACTACCGAAAGCATGTGTGCTTTCTGTAAGGTAATGATCTGAATGTAGATCACCAGAAAAAGAAAAGATCAGTCACTTGTGAAAGACCAGATAGCCTGCTAGGTTTTATGCACGATAGATGTGTTTTACTGTAGAGTTTTTGAGTAACGTAGAAGAAGTCCTTTTGTGGAAAGAATCCTTTACCATGTGAAAGTTCTCAAGTTTAAAGATAAGGTTATTTCTGTAATTCTTGGAGACTTAATTCTGTCAAAACTGGCAGTAGCCAACTTTTTATTCAATGTTCCCATTAATACTGTTGAAACTCTGAGCTAATAATTACATCTTTGGCAAGAGTAATTTTTATGAGCCCTAATTCTTAGAATTTATTGTTAATTGTCACTTTTCATTAATTCTTGTAATTAGTTAGACTATAATCCAACCTAGGTCTTAATCACAGTAAAATATATCTGGAATTAGTTTTTTGTCTTACATTTTCTGTACTTGTTATTTTAATGAATTTTAAATGCAAATCTCCAACTCTGTAACAGACTGAAATATTTTAAAATAGGCTGAAATATTTTATATTTTATTGTTTGCCATAGGTCAGTACAAATTATTTTTGCTATTTTGTAAATACTTTTAAAACCTTAAACAAAAAAATCCAAACCCCAAATGCAGCAAAACCCCCAAAACCTTCACCTTCTGTGAACAGACAAGTTCATAGCAGATACATAATTTTTCTACCTCTTTCTCCTATTCGAATCAAGACCATGCAACAGAACCATTCAGAAGGACTCCTCTGGTACAGTCAAATATCTAAGTCCAGAAGAAGTGGGGGAAAAAAAGCTAGTGGATTTTAACTCTTTAACCACCAAAATAGAAGGAAGGAGCTTTAATATTTTCCTGGTAAAAAACCATAATTTTTCAGTAAAAAAGGTTAGCCTCAGTCTGAAGTTTAATTTTGGTTCAGGGCAGCATGAGATTGTCAGGTGAGGGAATGATGCAGTTATAGGAATGAGATTCTCGCTTCTCCCTGGGCGGGGAAGATCCAGTAAGATGGAGAGAAGTTAAAAATTGAGTAGGAGTGCCTGGGTCTTGTCAGTGTCCTTTGCTTGGGCATGTATATTTGACCCAGCTGGAGAATAAAAGAAGAGAGAACATGTCTCAGGTACTAGTCATCTTTGATTTTATGTTTTGATATGGAAGTTAATCTCTTTTGCTCCTCTCTCTGCCTGCTAGTCTGCTTTCAAGAGGACCAGAGTACACCAGAGACAACTAGAGTAGGCGGAGAGAAGGACACGTGGTTGTAAAGCCACTAAGTTACTGTAGATTGCTGTATAACCATTTCTACTTATGGTTGTAATCCCTTAAAAGCAGGGTTTCTAACTGACTGATTACTTGTCAATTTTATAATGTCTAGAAACAGAAGATCAAATCTTTGTAGTAAGCAATTTGGGTGAAAGACGGACTTTGAGGAGTGGGGTGGTGGCCTCACCACTACTTTCAGTACTATCACAGTTACTTTAAATGTTTGTGAATCATTCTTTCCTGCAGTTAATTTTATTTACTGAGAAGGCAGTGTGTTATGGCAAACATAGCAAGTTGGAGGCAAGTTATACCATTACCTAGTGATCTTCGTCTGTAGCTGAATTAATGTGATTCTTCGCAGTGAATTTTGTTCACAGAATAGAAAAGTGTCAATGTTTTGTTGGTCTGACAAAGAACATCTTAGTGTGGTTTATTTAAACCTTTTGTGCATTAATGAAAGTCTATAATGTATATTTATTTGATGCTTCCTACTTTAAAGGACTAGCAGAAGCTATGACCAATTGTATTTTAAAAATTTTTGTCATTTGCAGTTTTTGCGGTGGCAATCTTGAAAACAAGATTTTTATTTTTTTCAAAGGCTCACTTCTGGTGGTTGGTAATAGTACTGCTTTTCAAAAAAGAAAACTCTGTCTTTTTCTTCCAGATGACATAAAATTAGTTTAAACACAATTATGCAGAAATAGGTTTTGATGTGCATTATGAATTGTGGAAGTTCTAAGAACAGAAAGAATTGTTGTATTCTTGTCTTGTTTAATTGTATTTGCTGGAACTTGTATCAAGCTCAGAACAAGCATTCAGCGTGATATTAACCTAATGCTAATGGAGAATCTGACATATTTGTTGGTTAGATGTATTTAAAAAAAATTGGGAATTAATGTTGTATTTAACTTGACCTATTGCCTTATTTATTCTGCCAGTATTAGACTTAATCTTCAGAGAGTTGTCTCTGTAGTGAGCAGAAGCCTACTCGGGGATCTTATTTCTTGGTGTAAATTAGGCAAAGCAGAACTGTATTCTGCTGTGATTAGTTTGCTGCCAGCATATATTATTACTTCCTTTAAGACTAACTTGGATATCCTTCAAAGTATTGCAGTTGTCCCAAGAGACATACCCTTTGTTTGATAGATTAAATAAGCTTCTGTTATCAGACATCTTTCTCTATGTAATATTGTGACGGGGACCTCTAAACTTTCTCTTTGTTAGGGTAGTGTAATCTGTCTAGTACAGGTACAAAGAGAAGCTAAAGTATTCTAGTCTAGTAGTAATTACTGAGTATATGCTGTGTACCAGGAGCTCAGATCAGTTGTCATCTAAACTACTTAATGGCAAGAGTGATGCCTTACAGTGGTTATGGCAATGTTGTTCACCAAAAGGTCTTAACACTCAATATACGTAATCAGTGACTCTTTCTTTTGGGTTGTTTCTTTTAAAGAAGCTGATTATCAGTGGAGGATTCCCTTGCTATTGTGTCCTAATTGAAAGACCTGCAGACTCTTGCTATGTATTGAAAAGTATTGTACTAGTGTTTTAGAAATGTAATGTGATATATGATTGACTGTGAAATTCCACAAGAATTAATTATATACTGAAAAAACTTATCACTTTCAGCATCATTAGTGTATGACCTTTATATTACATAATAGGACAGGGTTTATAGACTGAAAACTTGCATATTTATTGTTTTATTTTCTGATTGTCTCACATCAGTTCAAAGCTATGATACTTCTCTAAATACTGTAATGCTACGTTAGTATCTGATTAAAAAAAGTCGACCATATATCATGATGTTCTGAGAAAATAAGATATGTTCCTAATAATTTTATGAAGCTGTCTATTTATATTGAACATATGACATAATGATATGCAGCTAAATTCAAAATTTCCCTGAGATCTGACAGTCAGAAATGTTTCTGAGAGGGTATAACAAGATCTAATCACCAAACCATCCAATCTTTGTTCTTGCTGGGACATAAACCAGTATTGCTCCTTTTGGTTCTGAAGTTGTCGATGATTGTTCTTGGTTCTAAATTGCAATTGTAATGTAACATTTTTTGGTCATTATCAGATAACCTATAGCTGTTGTTCACACATTGTGTTGTTGTATAATCTGTCTCTTGGAATTTACAAATATATTGCTAGGTAGTTCGAGAAGGTGTTGTGTGACTCTTTCGTCTTATTAAAAGATCCCAGAAAAAAACCTCAGTGGCTTTTTTACCATGTTTCAGAGTACCTGTTTTTTCAGATGAAAGTTTTTCCTTTAAGTTAATGGTAAAATGCCTTGTCTTAATTCCTAGATTAAGAATGATATACTAGTCTGTTCTCCGATCTCCATAGGTGATGATAGATTCACTTTACATTAGGACAGGCCAGTTCAAATTAAAGGAACATAAAGGTTGCTTAATTTATTTCCGCCATCTTATCCTGGCTTTTTCAATGAAGTGAGAGTTTGGTATAGACAAAATACGTTTTTGATACCTCAAAAGTAAAACAAATTGTAAGACAAGGCTGTACAAACAATGGAGGAGTGAGTTAATGATCTTTGCCCAAGCTACTGTCTCAGGCCAAAACCCAATAATTCTAGCTTGAGCTTGAAAATCGGCTATCCAAGTAAACATGAAAGTCCAGTTTGCCACTATGCTCATTGTCCTCACTTGTGTATTTTGGGAGAATGGAAATTCCACTATTTGAAACAACAGAGCTGAGTCTAAAGTTAGTGGTGAGTAGATCTAAAGTACTGTGAGCATTTAAATAGGAAACAAACTTTTTGTCACGTAGGTTTTTTTCACAGCTAAAATATTTGAGTAGGCATGGTTCCATATTTCACAGCTTTTTGGAAACACATACTCATTTGTCAGGCTTTCATAGGATCTTACATTGGTAACCTGATATAGGATATTGCAGTAAGAAAAGTTCCTTCTCAATTGTATCACTGATATGAAAACAAAACATGGGCTGAGAAGCAGTGAGATGTCTCAAGAAGCTTTTTTTTAGCATATTTTCTCTACTTTTTTCTCCACCTCTAGTATAACAAGGTCTGATTTTTCTTCCCCATGTCAAAAATTATGTTGCTGTACCTCACTGAAGTTACAGACCTTGTGTATGTCAGACCTACTGTTGAACATGTAGCATTCTTCAGCAAGATTCATGAGTTCAGACAGCTTTGACAGCATCTGCAAAACCCAAACAGCACCTCTGTTTTCCAAGCTAAGTGGTGAAAAATTTCTTGAGGAAAGGAAAGATGAAGTGTTAGATGATTTCAGTGCTAAAATGCAAAACAGCAGACCTCTGAAGCTGGCAACAAAGAAGCCAAGCCCACTCCATTCATGTAGTGCATACAAGAGTTTCTTTTCACCAGTTCCCAGAAAGAGATCAGTGGTTGTAAGAAGTTAAAAAGAAAATTAATATGACAAAAAACCTCAAAAATTCAGGATTCAGAAATGACTTCTACAGAAACTCATGATGTATGTGAACTTTCATGATTCCAGCCAGGATGTATTTGTATTACAACAAACAACCATTACTAGAGGAGTGACTGCACGATTAGATAGTTTGAATTCACTTGTTGAAAAACATACTCACTTCTCTGCCTCTCACCCACTCTATCTTAAAGATCTTCGTAATTGTCACTGTTGCTCAGGGGAAAGAAAAAAAGAAACCCAAAAACCAGGTGCTAGAACACACTCTGTATTGCTCCGATTTTTAGATGAGACAGTTTGAAAGAGGAGTTGAGCAGTATAGATACATTACTTTTCAAGAAGAAAACTACTAATCTAATTGTAGTCTAATTCTGACATAATTCTAACCAAATTTTGAAAGTCTTTCTGTGCATATGAATAGTATCTGATCCTAGAGGACACAGCCCATGTGGAAATTTGGCTACATAATCAGATTAATTAAATTCTAATGGAAGAGCTAATAAAACCACTGTCTGTAGTCATCTTGATATATCATGTTTGGTGAAGCGTGCACTTTCCTAAGAACAGTTTACTAAATCCGAAAGCATGAAAGAGTTAAGCAGCTGTAGAAATATTAGGACTATGATCCCAAGCACTTCTGCTTTCTTACAGGTAATACGCTCTCTAATTGTTTTATCAATTGTTTCATTAATACACAAAACCCTATGACTGCTTTTCTGTGACCAGGACTTTCTTCTTCTGAATTAGACTTGAAAAATATATTAAAATAGTGAATGATAGGGGTCGTCATCATGATGGAATGCGGCTTTCGGAACCTTTGTTTAGTAGTGCTCAATTTGCTAGATTCCTGAAACACCCACTTCTTTAATACTTCTCTTCTACATTATGATTTTTCCATAAGATTCTTGGTAAAATATTTAGGTACACCATTCCTAAAAGACAAATACTGCATATTCTTTAACATAGTTTTAAAACAACTATTTTGATTTCTAAGCCATATGCATTTTCAGCTGAAGACTTTATAGAAGAAGGTTTTGGCAAATCTTGATTTAAAGTTAAATGTCCATAGAATAGAATCCTTCAAAAACTGTTAGTCTTGTATTTAGTGCAGAAGTGTTCAGTGGTTTGTGAATTGTGTTTCAGAGGACAAAAATACCAGAGAAAGAATAAACTTTAAATGGCAAGTGTACTTTTCAGGAAATAATCTGTCATATAGATTTATCTCAGGTGAAGTTACCATAAGATATTGATACATGTTTACCAAGCAGGACTCAAAACAAGAAGTTCTTGTAGAGTGTTGTTTATGCTGCTGGAGTTTCTATTAAATATTTCTGTTACACTGAACAGATAAAGTTGCTGTTTCTGTTGTCACTGGCAATTACAGCACAGCTGTGCAGAAATGACAAGTGTGACAGACTTTTTTTTGAAAAAAACTTATTCACAAAGGATTTTTTCTAAAGCTGGTATTTGCGATCTACTACCTCAGAATGTGAGATATTTATAGTTGAATTAGATGCTCTGAAGTAGCTTGAAGATCGTTACTAGCATGAATAGTTATTGTTAAGTAACTCTGCACAGATCTATTGTGCTATACTCAAGATAGTTCAATAAATATTGACCTGGGAAACTACAGGCCAGGCAGCCTCACCTCCATCCCTGGAAAGGTGATGGAACAGCTCATTCTGGAAGGCATCTCTAAGCATGTGGAGGAAAAGGCAGCTATCCGGAGTAGTCAACATCGTTTCACCAAGGTNGATTTAAAGTTAAATGTCCATAGAATAGAATCCTTCAAAAACTGTTAGTCTTGTATTTAGTGCAGAAGTGTTCAGTGGTTTGTGAATTGTGTTTCAGAGGACAAAAATACCAGAGAAAGAATAAACTTTAAATGGCAAGTGTACTTTTCAGGAAATAATCTGTCATATAGATTTATCTCAGGTGAAGTTACCATAAGATATTGATACATGTTTACCAAGCAGGACTCAAAACAAGAAGTTCTTGTAGAGTGTTGTTTATGCTGCTGGAGTTTCTATTAAATATTTCTGTTACACTGAACAGATAAAGTTGCTGTTTCTGTTGTCACTGGCAATTACAGCACAGCTGTGCAGAAATGACAAGTGTGACAGACTTTTTTTTGAAAAAAACTTATTCACAAAGGATTTTTTCTAAAGCTGGTATTTGCGATCTACTACCTCAGAATGTGAGATATTTATAGTTGAATTAGATGCTCTGAAGTAGCTTGAAGATCGTTACTAGCATGAATAGTTATTGTTAAGTAACTCTGCACAGATCTATTGTGCTATACTCAAGATAGTTCAATAAATATTGACCTGGGAAACTACAGGCCAGGCAGCCTCACCTCCATCCCTGGAAAGGTGATGGAACAGCTCATTCTGGAAGGCATCTCTAAGCATGTGGAGGAAAAGGCAGCTATCCGGAGTAGTCAACATCGTTTCACCAAGGTGAAATCCTGCTTGACAAATCTGATAGCCTTCTATGATGGCATGACTGGCTGGGTGGTCGCGGGGATAGCAGTGGATGTTATCTACCTTGACTTCAGCAAGGCTTTTGACACTGTCTTCTACAACATCCTCATAGGAAAGCTCAGGAAGAGTGGCTCAGATGAGCGCACAGTGAGGTGGGTCGAGAACTGGCTGAATGGCAGAGCTCAGAGGGTTGTGATCAGTGGCGCAGTCTGGTTGGAGGCCTGTGACTAGTGGTGTTCCCCAGGTGTCAGTACTGGGTCCAGTCCTGTTCAACATACTCATCAATGACTTGGATGAAGAGATAGAGTGTACCCTCAGCAAGTTTGCTGATGATACAAAGCTGAGAGCAGCAGCTGACTCGCCAGAAGGCTGCACTGGCATTCAGCATGACCTGGACAGGCTGGAGAGTTGGGCGGAGAGGAACCAGATGAAGTTCAATAAGGGCAAGTGTAGAGTCCTATGCCTAGTGCGGAATAACCCCATGCACCAGTACAGATTGGGGGTTGACTTGCTGGAGAGCAGCTCTGCAGAGAAGGACCTGGGAGTGCTGGTGGACAACAGGTTAACCATGAGTCAGCAATGTGCACTTGTAGCTAGGAAGGCCGGTGGCATCCTGGGGTGCACTAAGAGTGTGGCCAGCAGGCTGAGGGAGGTGATCGTGCCCCTCTGCCCTGGTGAGGCCACATCTGGAGTTCTGTGTCCAGTTCTGGGCCTCCCAGTTCGAGAGAGACAGGGAACTACTGGAGAGAGTCTAGCGGTGGGCTACAAAGATGATGAGGGGACAGGAGCATCTGTCTTATGAGGAAAGGCTGAGAGAGCTGGGTCTGTTTAGCCTGGAGAAGGCTGAGAGGGGATCTGATCATTGCTTACAAATATCTAAAGGGCGGGTGTCAAGGGGATGGGGCCAGACTCTTCTCAGTGGTGCCCAGCAACAAGACAAGGGGCAATGGGCACAAACTGGAACACAGGAAGTTCCATGTGAACATGAGGAGGAACTTCTTTACTGTGAGGGTAACGGAGCACTGGAACAGGCTGCCCAGGTAGGTTGTGGACTGTGCTGCTGTTGAGGTACTCAAAACCCGCCTGGACGCGTTCCTGCGCAACCTGCTGTAGGGGTACCTGCTTTAGCAGGGGGTTCAACTAGATGATCTCCAGAGGTCTCTTCCAACCCTGACTATTCTATGATTCTGTGAAGAGATCTCATAGATTTTAATGTATAAGTCTTGATTCCTTTCTGCACTCTTTTATTTGTTGTTCATAGACTCTTTAATCTTTTATACCTTAAGTATCTGCTGTATTAGGATCCTGACAGAGCTTGATTGTTCAAGAGATGACATACTGTGGTCAGAGTTATAAAGATGTTACCCTGTACTTCCCTGGTCTTTGCATTTGTCTTTTATCCATTGTTTTTTAAGTAAATTATAATTTGTTTGGACTCGGTAAGTATGCTAAGTCCAAATCCTTAATAAGATTTAAATGTCTATAATGTAGCTCTTGGCAATAGGTTAAGATTTACAAATAAGGATTTTTTTCTACCTAAAATTATTTCCTTGAATAAAAATGAAATTGATTCATCAACTGTTTTGAGCTATTCTCCTAGAACTATATCTTACAAATTTTCTTCATTTTAGTTGTTCTGTCTGGTCTCTTGTCTTGGATGTTCAGCTATATCCTCATGTTGATATTGCTTTCATCAGTCTGAAAATTCCCATTAGAACTGAATTCTTTTAAATGCCAATAGAAAAAAAAGTCAGATCAGTTAATATTATGTATGTTATACGTAATATTTGATTTAAAGGAAGATATGATTAGAGAGAGCAGGACTAGTATAAGAATTTCAAGAATTTCAGTTGGTGCTTTTTCTTTTGTGTGCTCACTACAAATGTCCCTCTTGGGCACTTAATAGATTTGGAATGTATTTAAGCTTGAATCATGTGTCTGGATTTTCATCAGACTTGAATTCCGCTGGTCTGTAGGATTTTACCACTTCCCTGCTTTTTAGGTGTTTTTGGTAGGTTTTTGTTACTAATATAAAAGGAGGGGGTTTTTTTTGTCAGGGAGGGGGGTTGTTTTTACTGATTGTTATAAGGATAATTCTTGAACCAAGTTATGTGCATCTTGAAATACACCATCTCTTGAGGCGGTCCAAAGTTTAACATGTTAAGACTTCAGTAATATTTTACTCCCTTTTTTTTCCTGAGTGTTATATAGAGTCTTATTTGCTTGGCTTTTTCTCTTATTTTATTCAGACTCTGTTCAAAAGGTCTCCTAAGTGCCTTATCAATTCATTTTCAGCAGTAATTTTTCAGGGACACTCACAAGGAAAGTTTGTCAGCAATATTTCCGGCAGAACAGGCAAATGTTACATGCCGTCTTCATGGCTGGTGTGGCTGTTATCTCCTGTTTGAGACAAATAGATCACTTAGAAATACAGAATATGCTTGAAGAATGTGGGTTAGGAGGACTGGAGGCACAGTGAAATCCTGGCAAAATTTGCTAATGATCTGTGCCTATGTTGGAAACTACCAGTTCAGTAGCCCTGGATTAGTGAATTATCAGTTTGTATGTGTAACAATAAGTAAATTTTTTTTTTAATCACTGTGAAAACAAAGTGTTGAGAGACACATGGCTGATGTTTCTTGTGAATTACTATATACAATGCTTTCAGATATAGAAACCTCTTCTTTGGTGGTTTGGATAAGCATAAATGCCAAGGTTGTCATTCAGTAAGGTCAGCTTCCAAGTATTCTAGAATTTATGAGAGCTGATGAAATCATTATTGTGACTAAAATCAAGAAATAAGATATAGTCAGACAAGTTCCTGAGTTAACAGCTGTAAGAATTCTCATAGTTTGCCTTGCACCAGTTTTGCATAGGTTTTGCAGTAGGTTTCACATTGTATTTGAATTCTTTCAGGACTCTATTGGCTGTCACTTCAGGATAAATTACTTCATTGGCAGCTTGAAAAATGGCTGTTGCCATTTTTGAAAGCAACTTAGGCTTTCAAAGTAAATTCAGGCTTTTTAGGAGAAACTTCTGAAGATACTTAGCTTGGCAAAGTTGAGTTTCCATGGTTATCTATATTAAAACAGAGGAAATGTCGTTGGGGTCATCTGGTTAAAATTGTGAATATAAATGATATTTTTACTTGTGTAATGATGCAATGTAATGAACTAATTAAAGTGTCAAATTTCATAAAGCCCTCTGCCTGTTCAGTTTCCATACGTTGGTGTGTATGTGTCTTGAGCATTTTGTGTTCAGAGTCTTTGCAGGATTTAATCTCTGGTGCATTATATGAATTTATGACAATTGTAGAGTACTAAATGAAGAAAATGCTGTGTCATAAAAACTGAGCATTCATTCTCAACACATCCCAAGGCTCCTTTCTGTGTTTCAGTTGCATCTCTTCTTTGCTTGTCTGTGTGCGTGTTCTTTTTAGACCCTGAGAACTATTTGAAAATTAATTATATATTTTTTGCATCTATTACAGATTTTTCTTACAGGACAAAATCTAGCTCAGAGAGATTGCTCTGACAAAAGTATTTTGTAAATGTACATACTCAATGTAATTATAATTTTTAACTTTTCAGAATAAAGATTTCAGAAGTACTTATCAGGCTGTTTCTATGAAGCTGCATAGCTTTATGACTAGTTGCTATAATCTAGTCCAGGTAAAACTTGATGAATATTAGTGGTGTTGTAATTTCAGAAGGCTTGATAATATTTTTAAAAATCTTTACATAGGTTTTATACACCCTTTATGTGTTTAAGATAGTCCCGTAAGCTATCCTTCCAAATCATGCATTTGACTGCCCACTGTTTCTCAATGATTAATCAAATCAGTCTATCTATAGGTAGATGAGGCTTGGCTTGACTGTTTAGATGTGTGTTCAGTGTTAGCTAAATCAGTGGTTTGTGTGTCAAAACCTTCAATTTCTCAGAACAAATTTTAATAAAAGTCTAATGTTAAACAATAAGGAGAAAGATAGGTTTTCAGTTTATTCTGTATCTGCTTAAGCACAGCTTAAAATTTGGAAAAACTTGTTGAAGATTTTCAGTTGAAAATCAACAAATGCTTTTATTTTTCATAGAAAGTGCATAAAATACCCTAATTTGTTTTTTTGTTCAAAGTAATGCAACAGAATTTGCTGTATTGTCTACTTGAATGTCTCTCATATTTACTAGATATTGTCCGTGTTTTAAGCAGTTCACTTGTGTTCTGAGGGGAAACATGAGGCAAACCCACTGTATCCGCTAGAAATTCCAATATGGTGTTTGCAGTAGGAGCTGTTAGATTCTCAGTGTTTTCCAAGTGAAATTACTTTATTCTCTTTAGAAACTGGACTTGGTACTTTTATTTTTGTATGTGTTTGCAATGGAAACCAACCACTGTAAACTTCTGTCCCTTGAAGCTAGATAGGATTATGACTGGACCTCATAAGGTGCGATTTAGCTTAACCAATAATTGATCATTGACTTTTGAATGATTCTATTGGTGGAGTCAAGGGGAATCTAAAAAGTTAGGAAAATACTTGTGGACAGTCATATAGTATAAATCTGTTAAGAATCTAAACTGTATGAGTAAACCTATCAAATCTGATAACAGTTGGGCCCTATTCATGCTTCTCCCTATATATGCATGTCCTATGTATCTTAACAGCAATACTGAAATTCTTCTCTCAGATCTTGCCCCAGCATGTGTGGTTGACCTTGTCTGTTGACCAGCTGAACTCTTGGGGAGTGGAGTCTTGCAGCCAAGCAGCAGGCTATAGTCCTATGCCTCTTAACAGAGCCTGCCCTTAAACCTCACTAGTAACCATATTCCCCACCTGCACCTTGTGTCACAGGGTCAGTGCCCTTTTTGTAGCCTGACAATTTATTTGCAGTGTGAGATCTCACATGCTGGATGGGCCTCCAGTTTTGTTGTCTAGAACTTCAGAATAACAGTAGGTTAGTCATTTACTTCGCAGGGAACATAAGTTTGAAGGTTGCTTCTTGTTCGGCAAATGGTAGAACCTACGAATCTTGCTAAAAATTAGGTACTCTAGAATAAACCTTGTGCTGAAGTGAGTTTGAAGGTATAATCACAGTCACACTCAGATATGCCATGACACCTGAGGATCCTTAATGATAATATGTATGTATAGAATATAAATTATGTGTACTAGTACAGTCTTAGTCCCGCTAGTATCACAAATCTGCGTTTGGTCTTCAGGCTCCTGCAGCGTATATGATTTGGTTAAAAGAAAGCGTCAATCTCTACCTATTACCTACAAGAGAAAAATAATAATGTATACATGTGAAATATGAAGCCAAGCCTTTCCCAATGAAAAAGTTTAATTAATGAATTAAGTATTTTTTTGTATCTATTTCAGGTAATACAATCAATGTGAAGAATTTGCATGATTTAATAATATCTCTATCTGTGAGTCTTGACTCAAATTTATTGTGGCAGTTATGGCAATGCTTGCTCGTCATAGGATGATGGATTACTGGTATCACACTTCTGTTGAAGGTGTTGTTTTCAGACCTCAAATTTGCAGAGTATTACACAGAAAGCCATTAGTGAATATTACAACTATGGCTGTAGAGTCATTCTTGAGTGTGGGCTGTAAACCAGAACACTTTCAACTTCAAAAATTTTTCAGCTTTTTTACTGTGTAAGTTGTGAAGAATTTTTCTTGTTCCTTCAGTTCTCCCCTTGCACCAATAAAAATTGCTGACAAATGCTGTCTTATTTGCAGCCATTAATTCTTAGTTATATAAAATCACCTCAGCGGATTTCCATGAAGATTTTTTTTCATGCAGATGTAGCTTTTGTGTACTCTTTCACTAATCATAAAGGCTGCTTTGGATTGGACTGGACTTAGTAGGTCAGCAGTCCTTGAATTGGAGAAGATAGTTTTATGGTCTACTAAGAAACTAGTTTTACATGGAAATTAAATACAAGAACAAGGGTTGGAAATATTAAGGCTGTGGTACAAAGTCAAACATACCTGTGTGAGCCAAGGGCAGAATATTAGCCACTTTTAATTTCCTGACTTTCATTAGCTTGTATTTCGGTCTCCTTATTTAAATGTTCCTTTTGCCTGCATTTTTATAACTTATTTGGAGGCCAGCTTCTCAGCTACTTTATAGTGACACCAGTTAATCACGTGTCTTTGTCTTTCAGTGAAACTCAAGATTATTATGTTTATGTTGTCTTATTTTTCATGATTTGTAGTATAATTAGGAGTGCCTGACTTGACTGGTTTTGATGCTTTGTACATGTTAAGTTTCATTGCCCGGTATGTGGGAATGTAGACAGCATTTACCAGCTCATTAACTTCTTTAAATTGGCTGTGAGATGGGTTATTTCCTGTCACCATCACAGGTCAGTGGATGGATTACACTCCAATGGACTCTTTCTAGAATATTTAAAAAAATGTTAAGCTACCACAGCATTGATTGACTGGCATGATTTTTCTAATTTACGTGGTTTTTAGGGGGGGAGATCCAGATAAGAGAGTAGGCTAACGTTGTCATTTTTCTGAAGTCAGGAAAGGCAAATGTTGACTAAGAAAACCCCACTTGATCCTGTTCCTCTGTAAAATGTAAATGTTTTATGTACATACAGCATGTTTTCAGGACACTATTAAGAATAGTCTGTGTTTGGACCAGGATGACTGTGTAGTTTCACTGACGTACTTGACCACTACTAAGCATTTGTCCTGGACCTGTTCTTATGAAGTAACAAGGTCAGGAAGAGCAGCCTTTGCTTCTCTGTGTCAAAATGAGTACCCTAGCTTTCACAAAAGCCATATGTGTCTAATAAAAGAAATTCAGAAACCTTATTTGCTTGGCATTGGACTCCGACGGGGTTGACACTGTCACTCTTTCAAATGTTACACTTGCCCAATCGTGGAAATTTGGATAGGTAGGTCATTTTGCTGTTCAACTGAACATTTTCAATCAAGTAGAATGTGTAATGAGAAAGAGCTTAAAAACTAGACTCTGGGGTTGTATTAACTAACTGGATACTTGAGTTTTCTTTTTGTTCTCCCCGAGTAATCGCCACGTAAAGACCTACCTTGGTCTTGCCTGCTCTTAGCTTAGCAGCAGATAGAGGTGGGTGGTTCCAGGCTGTAGCCTCAAAACTTCTGAAGTTAATAAAGACAAAATAAATTCCAACCAATCAGGAGTGTTGTGAGAGCAGACATTAATATGCAGCGATTGAATATTACTTCACTGTACAGGTAGGGAGCACATACATATAAAACTTGCTTACAGGTAGCCGAATACTAAGAGATGTTATGAGTCCTGAAGTTAGCAAACTACAAAGCCCTTCATATTAGTTGCTAACTCTGTCTAAGCTCTGCAAGATTGTAATGAAAAGACATGAGCAGGCTTTATGACTGTCTTGCAGCTTTATTCATGATATACACTTCGGATTAATCACATGGTGTCATCACAGAGTGTAATTTAAGATTACAGAATGCATCAAGAAGAGTCAATTCTGCATTATGCACTGCGTAAATGAGATAGATGTCACATTAGATTTTATGCATTAACCAGGTAACCTTGTAACAAATAATGAGACTTCTGCTATCCAGGATTCTTACTTGAAGGAATGTTGTTGATTTGTTCATGTCACTGAAAACCATAGTACAGGTTACAAAGTTGACACTAACTTCTAAAGGTGCTTTTCAAGGTGCTTCATGAAAAGGAACTTGTTTTTACTGAGTGTTATTTGCAGGAGTAAACGTTTTATTTTGTGGAAAGACATATGCTGAATATGACACTGAATACAGATTTTCCTCCTGAAAGCTTTTCCGTAGGTAGCTGTTTGTTTTAACTGAACTGGTTACTAAGCTGGTCTTCTCATAAATGTTTGACAGCTTGACAGTATACTATGAGAAATCTAAGTCTCAGTTCATCAGACTACTGGCACACCTGTGCTAATGCTGTGGGTATCATAACTCAAAGTTAATTGGTCTCATAAATGGATACTGAATATCTGCAGCTTTAGGTTGCAGTCACAATGTTCTGTGCTATTGGCATATTGTCAGAATCTTAGACAGTTGTTCCAAAGAATGTATAATTGGATACCTTTTTTATTCTCTGGGCCTTGACATATCTTCAGCGTGTGTTATATACTACATATTATGTTTATATTTACATCTCAATTCTGTTCTTAATTCTAAATGTCACATCCAGGAACTTCTGGTTTTCAGTTATTAATGCAACTACTAAATTTTACTGTTGTCACATACTGTCTGTGTATTATTATTATTATTATTGAAATTATATTGCTCAGTCAGTCTTAATATTGGAACATTTGGTTTTTTCCAGTTTTTGCTTGTACAAGCTGAAGAACTGAGTGTTCGTGACATTCATTAACCCCCAAATTATATTTTACTTAACAATATTGTTTGAAAATTCTTAGTTCTTGATTTGTTACTTTGTTTTTAATATGCTAAATCACATTACAGTTCACTTAATTTCATTTAATTTCCTTTTCTTTAATCCAGGGTTGGGAAGAAACTGTGGATGCTGCCATTTCTTACTTGTTAAGAACTTGTTTGTCAAAGAGCTCTAAGGAGCAGGCCCTGACTCTCAGCAGCCAGTTGTGTATGTCCAAGGATACTAGCAGACTGAAGAAGAACATCACCCTCTTCTGTGATAGATTGGCCAAAGGTGGTCGCCTTTCCTTAAGTACAGACTCAACCACTCAGCAAGCTGCTGTCGTGCCAGGTAAGACATGAAGTACATGTTCATAATTCAAATGTAATTGTATATTAAAACTAAAAATTATGCACATTTGATTGTGTTAGCAGTTTGTTTTTCACTGGTTGTGGAAACCAAACACTGTTTGTCCTGCTGACCAGTAGAATGAGTTAAATAATAAGATAATTTTACTTGTTTTTATCTCAATTTGATAACTTATTGCTGCTCTTACAGCATATGCACAGTAAAGCAGCAAATTAATTCCGAATGGTCATCTTTATCCTCTAAAAGCCTTATCACTTATTTCTTTGCAGTTTTCAACTGAATGTATACGTGTGTGCATTTCTAACGTGATGGAAAAGTAAGGAGTGAAAAGTCCTACTTTCTTGATAGAGAAATGATTATGGTTGCATTACGGGCTTCATGGCATATCCATATGACTAAATATGAAGTAGTAATAACACTGAATAAAAAAAATCTGCAACTTTAGAAAGTAGTAGTTGGCTGGGTGATATCTCACAGAAAACATGAAATTAAAGATGAAACTAATTTAAGTAGGTGTTGAATAATATTTCTCATTTGGAAAAGGAATGTGGAGAATATTTCAGAGTGCACAATGATTTAAATGAATGTCATAGAATTACCGTTATTTAAAGAGATTTTATTCATCTACTTTTCTATATTCCTGCTTTTTAGTAGCAGTGAGAGCAAAGCCACACTTGTTCTGTAGAGTCTGAAGGCTAGCATCTTTGTACTGTTGCAAGACATTTTCTTCCTGCCTTTTTTTCCTCTGAGACAGATAGTCACTTAATAAACATCAGATACTCCTGCTGACTTGGAAACAGTTTTGGGTTTTTTTCCCAAAATTCCTGCTCTGAATTTTGATTGGATGTTCATTCATCTTTGTAGTTTCCGGAACCACATAATATCACTACGTTTTTTGGCCTCAATGACCTCCTTCACCTACAGCAGTCTTCACATCTGTAGGGAAAAGTATGGATCATATGCACACTTCATGCTTAAAATCGGGAGTTTATTCTTTTGTCTTCATGGGTATTGTTTTTCATAAAGTTTGGAGTTGTGTTAGGGCAGTATATTGATTTTCTGGATTGTGTTTTCTTACATTAGAAAGAATAATTTAATTCCTGTTTAATATAATCTGAATGGCCTGCGCAATGGTTCAGCAACTCAGAAGTCCCTGTTGTTACTATGTACAGCCCTCCTTTACATGTGCTACTTTAAATGATTCGGTAAAACAACTACAGACTGTGCAATGGTAGAAACCATATATATAATTCTTCTTTAGTGTTACACTATTACCATATCTGGAAGCAGACTGATGATCATGTGAAGTGAACAAGTGAGACAGAATAAGTGTCAAATTAGTTTTACAAATTTTTGTTGGTATTTCTTTGCAAGACTAAGGTATATGTTAAGGGTATTTCATTTGTTGAACTTCGAAAAGATCATATAGGCATTGTTTTTCCTTCTAAGAATTTTGAAAAGATGTAAATAGCTGCAGTTCATCTTTTTCCATGTAAGCTAATAAAGCTAATCGATTTAATAAGGAAATTCACTTCTGCCTGTTCAATTGACTAGTGATATTGAGTTCATGGGACTATTCAATTTGTTTATTATTAATTCTGTTAGGAAAAGAGTAAAATTTTTAAAAGTTGTAAACAAAATAGAAGAAATTTTGCTCTTGATGAATGATGTTGATAAAGCAGTCTGGGCATGCTCTCCACATTGCATACATAAAGACTAAAATTTTAAAAAACATTAAACCACTGTTTTCTATTACAGGAGACCAAAATAACACCACGAAGCCATGAGTGACATATACTAGCGTAATTTTTACCATTGTGCTACAGGTAGACAGTTATACTACCTCTCAAAAATAATACAAGGAAAAAGTACATTCCAAGCAAAACATAAGATATTTGATGGTGGGCTGTTAGCTGTGTATTGATGATATATGGGACCAGAATTACCATTTTACATGATGAATATTGAAAAATTAGGTACCTGTGGGGAGCTAGTTGAGACCTGGTGTAGCAATGTCCCACCCAACATAAACTGTTTTAGCTATACTTGAAATACCTTTTGGCCATGATTTACGTTAAAAAGAATTAAAATCTGTAATCCAAATACTTCCAAAATTTCTCTTTCAAAATTGCAGTCTAGTGTGTAGCCCTTTTGAATTTCAAATCACCTAATTAAGAACCAAAATTATGACCTAATTAGGCTAACATTTCACAGTGTCACAAGAAGGCATAATTTAAAGAAATTATAAAACATAATGCAGCTTTCTTATTTTCAACAAGAGTTCAACCTGAAGCCTTGATAGAAGGATCTGTACATTTATGCTCTTACTCATTAACTGTTGAGATAATATGTTTTTTGGGAAAGTGTAGATGAGCTTAAAAATAAGAAATTTCATCTTCATTTACAGGACAGGCTCGTTACAGGTAAATACTTCTGCCAAATGCTTAGAATAGCATAGTATTTAAGTAGTTACTTTAGCAGGATGTGCTGTATGCTTTGAAACTGTACGGGTGCTTGTCTTTGGACGGACTGGAGAAAACTGAGAGCTTTCTTGGGAGAATCAAAATCCTCAGTAAAACCTTTAAACATGTGTATCTTGTCACCTGTTTGGGTTTTCTGTTTGGGTATTTCTGCATTGGCAAGTAATGTGGTCAGTCAGAAGCAGATCTGCAGAGTGAAGTAATTAAGGCTGGCAACACGACTTATATCATCTATGTGTTTCAGAGAGGATTGAACTAGCTCTGTTCCTGTTTAGCGTACTGATCCTCTATGAGTAGTCGGAGTGCTTTAGGTGCGTTCATGGGATTTATCTGCCTGGTTAGATTTGCCTACAAGAAACAAGTCCATGTGCCCAAGACCACTTCTCAGTGAGAAAACAGTGCAGTTAGTGGGAATAATAAAGAAATTTGCCTCGCTCTTGATTCCGACTAAAAATACCTGTTCAGGCTACACTAGGAAGAAATTGAATGATGCCTTATAAAGGGAAACAAGTATACAAAATAAGTATATGCTGTTGGGAAAATGCTGTTCGATAATGCCTATAAAATAGAGGAACTCCTTATCCCAGTCCTTAAAGGAGGGAACTGGAATAGGTAGAAGAGAATGAGGTAGAACTGTACATAGAGGAGGAGATGATGAGAATTGAATTTGTGTCTGAGGATTTATTGTTAAATATTGGATGTTAATGTAGGAAAAAGTTCTTCAGGATGTTAAAGCTCTAAGCCAAGCCAAAGATAGTCCCATAATTGTTCAGTAGTGTAACTATCACTAGCTTGAAGTTTTTGTTCAATGTCACTTTTTCTTAAGCCCATTCTTTTTCTTAATGGTGGAAACTCTTTTTTCTATTGCAACCAACTTTTAAAAAATTGTTTAAAAGTGCCTAGGATGCTCCTGGCATTGCAGCACTGTAACAGGAAGCTGGACTTCTAGAAGCTACATTTAATATGTTCAAGATGGTGTACCCTGCCATCTAGAGAAATTGCATGAAGCCACATTGAAAAGCTGATGATTAAGTGTGCAACTATTTGAAAGGTGCCTTCAGAAAACAGATATCAGTATTTGTAGTTAATCCAAGAGTGTATGTTAGAGGTATGCCACAGCCTCTGGTGGGTCTGGTTTTGTTCATTATTTTCTTTAATGACATCAGTGACGGAATATGGAGCATGAATGTCAAAACTGTGGTTTTGCAACAAGCTACCAGTAGTTTCAAGTGCTACTTGATAAATTAGAGGAAGGATCTGAAGTCAGTAAGATGGTGTTCAGTCAAGACAAGCACAAAGGAATCTAGCAAATAATCAGACAAACTAAAAATTGAGAAATAATTCCTTAAGCGCACAGTTGCTGTAGGATAGACTCCTGGGGGTTCTAGTGGACCAGTAACTGAATAAAAGTCAGCAATATGATCCTATTAAAGGCGAATTCAACTTTCAGATATAGTCATATGACTTTAATGAGGAGATATAATTATTTCTTTATATTCTTTGTGAGAAAGATTCAGTTGAAATTACGAGGTAACACAATTTTAGAAAAACATAGACAAATTGAATAGAGTTCATAGAAGAGCACAAAAATTATAAATGATTGAAACAATTTGGCTTTTGTTTCTTCTGAGGGAAAAAGAAAGAGAAGGTTGAAGAGAGACATGATAGTTTTCCAATATGTAAAATGTTCTTATAAGGATGATTAAAAGTTAATTAGAATCATTGGCTAAATATGATTAGAAGTGTAAGCCACATCAGGCTATATCATGTACTCTGTTGCCTTTGGCAATGCATAAACGGTTTGATGGAGGAACAGTGAGGGGCTTAGGGAGTGGTGCCAACACAAAGTGTGGGTCAGTGCCTGGGAAGTGCTAGGGAAAGGTGCTGTAGGCTACTCAGGTTGTCATGTATTGAGTTTAATGGGTGTGAGAATTTGCAGCATAAATCCTGATGACCTGCAGTGAATTAATCCTGTAGCTTTTTAATGTGTCTCATAGTACCTGCATGTTTTGTAGGTTTGCTTTGAAAACTTTAAGCAGTGTCAGCTGCGGCTGTTCGAAGACTTGTTTAGATGTTAGTCTGATTGAAGATTTACTTGCAGTATTACCTTACTCGTATTTTGGGTATCTTGGCTACTCTTTGGCTAGAATGTGATCTTGCTTTTCCTATAGTAGTTTCTGGTGTGCAGATGGCATCCTGTTGCAAAAGGCATCTGTATCACTTCAATGCTTTTTCATGCAAGGATTTTTATTTTCAAGTTAGCACATTATTTTTCTTTATCCTTTCTCTTCTGCTTCTTTTTTTTTTAACTGGACTTCAATAATTTTTTTCTATTTTTGTTGGTTGGGAGATCTTTCTATTATGCCTTAGTTGAATATAACTGGAGCACTAAAGAAACTATTATTTAACCTGAAAAATCAGTTACTGAATACTGCATCACTGAAGTCTGTGGTATGCTAAAGACTAATCTCTGAAATTATAAGGAAAAGGAGGAATATTTTACATCCAGGAAATAGGATTTGCAAATAGTTTTATGTAAGTGTAATATTCAAGATTTATATAAATGTAAAGCTAGAAGTCAAGCCGACTGCCCATCTAGTTTTCTTCTGTGTTGTGATGGGATTAATGTATCCAGAGTATCAGTGACAAATTTTATCTGAACTCTTAAACACATTGGACAAGGTTGAACTGTATCTCTTGACAGCTTAATGTCCTTATAGGTAAGTTTTCCTTAAATTTTATATATGTTATTTTTCCTGCAAATTAAACTGATTTATTGTGAATATTGAAGGTGGAGGTGGCAATTATGTTCTTGATAATGTTTAAAATTTTGGAAGGTGCATTTGTTGCCTAACCAGATGTTTCCCATTCTGTATGTATACATATAATGTTACCATCCTAAGCATGGTAATGTATACTTGACTTGACACTTTTCTTAGCTTTTTTAATTTATCGAGTTGATTATAATTCTGTTTTGTATAATCAAGATTCTATCATTCAGCCTATGAATGGGTAAATGTTAATTTTAAAGACAATGTTCTTTACCACATTAAATATGTACGTGCACCCAGAATGTATTCAAAGTCATGCTTCAGAAGACAAACATTTTTCTAGTTTGCTTTTTCCCTTGTGTAAGCTTATAAAAACCTCTCTTCAAATTCCTGTAGTGATATCTGTGAGCGAATATCGCCCGTTTTGAAGCTGTGTTCTTAACTGGAAAACTGGAATGCAACACAATGTGTCGTATTCCTTGAGGAACTCTCTGTTTACATGCTACTAAACTTGAGGAGAATGCCAGGAGTAATTTGAAAAACACGTGGATTTGAGTTCCTGGAAGAGCGATATTCATTTTTATATATATAAATATATATATAAAAGACATAAACATTGCTGCAAAGTTCTTAATACACAGAGAGTATATTGTAAAGAAAGACTAGTAATAGTTTGTTTGATCTGAAAAAATAGAATTTTTGTTGTTGCAGATTCCTGATTTACACTGTTAGTTATCAATTCTTCACTAATCATTAGAGGAAAGGAACAAGCACTGTAACTCAGGTATTCTCAAACTTCACACACAGAATGCCTCGCGAAATACAGTGCCTGCCATTTGTACTCACACAGATTCCAGTCTCCTCTCTGTCACGGTAATGTTATCTCAGTAACAACTACAGTAATATTTTGCCTGGAGAAGTTAGAATCATGTAGTTGAAAATTGTTCAAAAGTAATTTGGCAGCCTGAAGAGGGCACGGAAGTCAGCACCAAGGACTAAACAGTGCTTTTGAACTACCAGCAGATATTCTCCAAATCACTGAAGGCTGATGGATCACAGTTTGAAAACTTTTCCTGTAACTTAAGTATTGTGAGCCTGAGATCATGGTGCATTGACAGCTTTATATAGCCCCCGATGCTGGTGCAGAGAAGTGTATAAAAATTGCTAGTATTTTTTGTCTCACAGATGTGACACAAATCCAGTGTTGTTTATCTCCACAGAAGACTACAGTCCACTATAAAACGTGATTCTCACTTAAAATATTTTCCATATGTTTTCTGTAGCAATAAAATACTAAGCTACTTGTTTCCCTCTTGTAACCCTTAAAATAATGCTTTCAGATATTTGTTCTTGTTTAAATATACTGGATATTCATAAAGCTTTTTAACAAGGCTTATTAAATCTATGTAAGGAAAAGTGAAAGTAAATTTTGTTCATGAAGCTTGCAGTAAGTACTTGCAAGGATTTTGCACACCTAAAGATTGGTCGGTACTGATTGATGGAACTGGTAGTCCGCTGAGGTCAGTGGAAAGAAACTGTCATTGACCAAATTAGATTCAACATTTTACCCATCTTTTTCATAGTGTTCCTCGCTTGTTTCCGCTATTTCATGAAACAATACCATTTGGAATAAAGTATCTATTGGTAAGTATCTATGATCTCAGGAATCTCGATCTTACTACAACTACCTATTTCTCATTGAAAGTCAGTTTGCTGAGGAATTTTTTCTTAAGTGTACCCAGAGGCTTTTAAAGCACACTTATAAAACACTGCGTACCAATTTATTCCTATGGATTTGTTAGCTCAGCCCCTTAAATATGAGATTGACATTAACTCACTTTGATTGTTGCAATGAAAACTCTAACTCATCTTTTCTAGCTTCCTTAAAATCGTATAGGTCGGTCAATAAAGTACCTTGAAAGACTGATTCCCCCAAGGAGCACGTTGTTTATTATGAGTGAAAAAGTGTTTTTTTGATAAAATGATACAGAAAAGACTGCATTTAAACAGAAAGATAAGATTTTCCTTACATTTGGTGACTATGCTTATTTGTTTAATATGTATATGAACTATAGGTAGGTATCACTAAAGTGTCACATTCATTAACCTTTATTTTCTTAAGTGCTTAAAACGTAGACATATTTTTCTGATTTGAAAGTTAATGTATGTTTGCATTTTAACAAATACTGGTTTTTCTCTTGCTTATAGAAGCTGGCATTCCCATACTCAGGTAAAGGTTTCTCTGTGGGAAGTTGTCTACCAAAACTTTTTGAAACCAAAACAGATCCATCATCACTGTATCAGTTTTTTCAAACTTCCCGTACTTTTCATACTGCCTTGAGGCAAAAAAAATTTGGTAGAATTTGTACTTTTTATCGTTTCTTTATACTTCTTCCTTCTACTAAGGCTACCAGTGTCGCTCTGCTTTGTTTGTTTTTCTCTGTTTTTCCTCAATTATTTTTTGCATTTTTGCGCTCTACATTACCCTTCATTGGTTTCCTTCTCCATACTGTGCTCTTTGTCCCTGCAACTATATGTACAGTTCCTTCACTGTGATAGTTGGAGCAAGTAACTCTTATCAGTAGCCACCCACGGTCGTAAATGACTCTGGTGAGAGGTAGCAATAAAAGGGTAGGAAAACACTTTTCCTGGTCAGCTGTCAATCTGGGTGGCCCATAGCAGTAACTACAGAGAAAATCCTGTGGTACTAGTGTGAATCTATCAGGCAATGAGATTTTAGCATCTCATTATCTCATTAGCATAAGGTTTGGCAAAGGCGTGATGGCGACTAAATCTGTAAACCGCATCATCATTGTGTACTTTTGTATACAATTTGTGCAGCTCTGTACAGCTGAGCTTTTGAGCCAGTTTAAACATAACTTTATTCTCTCTACCTAATTGCAGATGATAATCACATAAGAATGGTAATAAAAACAAAGAGGTTGCCATAACTCTTACAGCCCCTAGGATTGTCATGCACTTCTCTCGCAATGTGTCATGCCTGGTAATAATGAGACACGATATGGTATGTAATAGAACATGATACAGTGCTGCAACTTTAGTGTGACTTGTAGTTCTCCATGTTTAAAATATTCTGGCAGAAATTTATTGACTGTTCATGATGAACAGATCTATCTTAATATAAAGGCCTAGAAATAAGCAAATAGTAATATATCAGACACTTTAAACTAATTCTTTGGTTCTATTTTTGAGACTAAATTTGTCCCTTGGCACATAAAGCTGATTTACTAAAAAGGAAGAGGAGTAGCAAATCATTAGGGAGAATTTTGGGAGTGCTTACAGCAACAAGATTTTGTGGTTGCTCAAGAAAAACTCAAGAACAGCTTGGTGGAGGCAGAAACATTTATTGTTTGGTGCTATGATAAGAATCTTTACTCTTTGTAACTTCTTTCCATTGTAACTTTATTTGCTCTTTAAAACTTTTATTTCCATTGTTTTAGTAACTTTAGTAATTTATTTCTGTGAAAAGGAAAATTGAAGTATGCAGAAATTAAATGACTTTCCCAAGGTGATACTATGAGCCAGTAACACCTGTGTGTAAATAGAATTTGAATATGCCTTGCAGTGTTGTGTTGTAGCTTCTATGTACAGTTGGTTTTAGGTGTTTTACTGTTAAAACACAAGTTCCAGATTAATAGGTTGTGATGAGACAGCTTGCCTTGCAACCTGTTCTTATATTATTCCACATGGTTCAGGTGAACACATTTAAAAATGGAGATCTGAATATCAGACATGGGAAGAGAGTGAGGAAGAATAGCTGAGGTGGTGTTTAGTTTTAATGAATTCAGTCAAATTTCATCACCCTTCTGGACTCAAATGATAGTTCTCCAAGTGGTTAATTTCCAGGGGTTACATAAACAATGGTAAAGCATTGGAATGATTTTTTTTTTAATTGGAAAAAAGGCACTGATAGAAAATACATTTTTTTTCAGGACATTCCAAGATTCGAATATTTGAGAAGGGGCAAAATAAGATGGAAGTGTAACAAGACACGTTTGTGTGCAGGGTTGTGAAAAGGTTTTTGTTATGTTGTTTAGAAAATCTCCCTTCCTCAGTTGATACTACAGCTGGCAAAAACCACAGAGGGAAGGAGTACAAAGGTTAAGAAGGCTAAAGCAATAACATTTTTAAAAAATGAATAATTTAAAGAGGAAAATGTCATGCATAATGAATAAAAATTATCTTCTGCTTGAGATTTGGGATTCATTCATTTGTTATACTATTAAATTTAGTTGGCAGCATTGCAATTCCAACTTGCCTCATCTAAGTACAGTTAGAATCAACACATTAGTGCCTAGGTATGTACAATCCTATTGCTGGATCTTTGCATTGAAATCCATTAGATTTTAGTATGTCCTACTTAAGTGGTCACAAATGATTCAAAATGTTGAGGTAAGCTTTTCATGAAAATAATTGTTAGTTGAAAGAATTTCCTTTAATGATTGTGCTTGTCACTGGGCTTTATTTTTCTGTATTGTTTGAGTCCTTGAGAGACCACAAGCAGAAATAAACTTTGAAAATCTGTGGTAATAAGCTTATTGTTCAAAACTATGGAAAAAGTGTTGCTAAAGGAGAAAGTGTACAGTCTCTGACCTTCCATTTCAGAAGACTCAATAATAGCAAGTAAAATGGAAAAGTAAAACCTAGATAGTTATTTTAAGAGGCCATAACAAATTATGTAATCTATTTTTAAATAAAGCCAAATTTTAATAATCTAGCATAATCCTTTTGTTTAAGGTATGCTATTAATAGGGAGTCAGTCTTGTATGTCCAGTCATACTTTGGATTTCCACTTAACAGATTTCCCTTGGTTCCTTTAAGTTTTGCTTTCCTGTCATATTTCAAGAATGGCCTATATGATGGAGTGCGTTGGTATTCATACATGAGCTGTAGGCATTTGAAGAGCATAATTAGCTCTGCAGTTTAGATGACATTACTTTTCCAGTCCCTATCTAGAGAAGACCACCACAAAATTACAGTGTTTGTCAACTTTTGTTAAGTACAACCATGGCAAAGCATATCCATCCACAAAAACGTGCTGGGGGAGAGATATTACAGAGAGATGAAGGTGGTAGTGGAGTGTAAAATAATTTCCGGGTCACACCTCCTCGTTTAAAATGCTGAAAACAGGTTCTTTGGGAGCCTTTTTTTTTTTTTAAATATGCGTGCAACATTTCTTTTAAATTGATTGTAACTATTTATTTTAATGTGATACATAGTCCAAGCCAAGAATATGTCAAGGATAACTGCTTATTCAGTTTCTTCTCTCCAGAGGTAGCATCCTTAGTCAGCAGACATCCAACTGTTTACAGATCAGGAGATGTTGTAGCTGTTATTTCAGGAACCACAACCTACTCGATTTGCATTTGCTACTTTTCTTTGTTTTCTGGCACATTTAGCTTTAGTGAACCTGACTCTTCTCTTACACTGCCATAAATTAGATGCATCTTAGCTGAAATTGCTAGAGTTACATTATTCTAAACTGTTCTCAGCAAGTATGCCTAGAATGAGATAGTAATTTGCATGAGATGTGTGTGTGTGTATGTTATCACTGAATTTGACTTAACAGCTTTTGAAAGGAAACTCTTACTCCATATTTTGTTTGGTCCTCAATTTAAAAAAAAAAATCACTTGAGCTATGATGGTATTAATGTTTTTTTCCTCAATATTCAGATCTTTTTAAAGTGAAGTAAAGGTATTTGTATGTGGCATTGATTTTATAATATTCATTATGTTGACACTGTAAATCTCTGGAACTCTGTGATGAATTAACAGTGTAAAACTATATGGACATCACTAACACCACTTATAATGTATTTACTCTTCCACATTACCATAATGGAGTCTAATAAATCTAAACCTAGTGAAAATTTAATATTTTCTATGTGCAGAATTGATTTTTCAATTACTTCAGACTTTTAGGGGCTAATCCAAATCCTGATGAAATCACTGGGAGTTTTTCCATAGAGTTCAGTAAGCTTTGGCTCAGGTCCACATTTTTCAATTGTTCAAATAGATTTGCCAAAAATCTGCAGAGAGCTAGGCCCTTGGAAAGTTTTTGCTTGCAAAGTACAGATGGTTGTGAGTTGCACACAGAAAAGTTCCCGATGTTTCTACTGAAACAAACAAACAAAAAAAGTATTAAAGGTCTTACAACTTTGGTAGGTAAAAGAGTGGCTTTAGCATATGAAGCAGAAATTGCCTTTGGTCTTAGTGTAAGCATGACTAATTCCATATTAGAAGATTACTTTTAAAATGCATAACTACATGATAATAAAAGCTTAAAATGACAATCTTGTTAAGTTTAGCTAAAATTTTCTTGGGTTGTGAGTTTCCGAAAGCCAGGGATGTCTGTCCTAATTTTTTTTTTTCCTACAACGGAAGACTACACTGCAATTAAATAATAATCCTCCGAAGGTAACTACACCAATTTGAGAGGGAGCTCTTGGATGTCAGGGAACGTATTATGCAGCCAGATCCAGCTGGCGACACGGGGCAGTTTTCACTGCCTCTGGGTGGTTGGATCACCAGCCTTCGAGGCAGATGTGATTGGACAGGCTGGATTTCAGAGAGCATGGGGCACAGCCTGTGCTTCAGCAAGCATAGCTCATACCCTTGCATATCAGCCTAAGAGTAAAAGAGTGGTAGTTTAAGGTAGCATCTTGGGTTATGAATGGCAATCAATGAGGTGTAGAATCTTTCTCAATCCGCCCCCCCTTTTCTTTTTTTAGAGTGATCACCTCCAGCTCAGGTAGGATGCAGATCTGGCTGCAGTAAAGCTCCTCAGTACCTTGTGAATTGCCTCCTCATGGTCTTGATGGCTTTTTCTTAGAGAGAAAGGGGTGACATCTTCCTGAATCCGAATGCCTGACATTGTACAAAGTTGTGCATCATCAGTATTGAACTTGCAGATTTTTTTTTTCCTTAATTTTTAAAGAATGAGAGCATTTTGGAAGACCAGTCATGTTTATGACTCACTTTTTGTGAGCAGTTCACTGTAAGTCTGCTCATGAAGGTGGTATCAATAGTTCAGCTAGTGTTCAGATGGTAAGTGAAAGTCCATAAATTAATTTTTCCCTTGGCCCTGTATTTACTCAGATTCACCCATCTCTAATACTTCAATCTGGTATTTGAGCTGGAAAATGTAATGAAATCAAACATGAGATGCTTCACGACACTGGCAGATTTGAAAATTCTTTAAAATAGTTCTCTTTTTACTAATCATGTCACTGGCTGAACCACAAACAGTCCTGATAAGGGGGCAAGCAAAAGTGAAAACTACATAAGCTTGAATCCCCAAGGCTTTGTTTTGGTTCAGATACACTTTGAGGCAAAGATTTAGCTCACCCTCTGCTAATTAGAAAGTTGTTAAAGCACTAATAAAAAAAAAGTGTAGTTAAGTAAGTAATGATAAAGTACTTTCTTGTAGGATTATTAAAAACTTCAGAAAACTGGTAAAACCCACAAGCTTGATGAGTTTCATGTGATTAACATGGTAGGCTGCATCTCTGTTGGGTGTTCGCTGTGTATTGTACCTGGAAATTCCACAGCAGGGTGCATTGCCAGTAGCTCTCTGTCTTTTGATGAAAGATACACTTTATTAATTCTGACCTTAACCAAAGTTTGACTGTTATGCCACTTGAAGAAAACTAGTTAACTGTAAATTGGAGATATGTTTGAGAAGGGTATTACTTCAAAGTTGAGATATGATTAGGGGGATGTTCCACTGTATTAATTGAGTTTCAGTTTTAATGACCTACTGTCTTCTATGTAACAATAAGCAGCTGTGCCACACTATGTTTCAAAGAACATTTACTCAGCTTTTAAATTTACCACTAGAGATCAAAGAGAAGGTCTGATGTATATGGATGATGAAGGATGCCTCAACTCAAATGGATAGCTGAACAGAAATAGTGCAACTAGAGGGTAATAAATATTACAGACAATCTTTTTTGTAAATTATGTGGTACTGAACTGTATTAAATTTTATAGCTGCACTGAGAAGTCTTTCATTATTATCTTAAAACTGTATCAGAGTACTGATAAGCATGTGTTTCTTCCAGCACTTTTTTTTTTCAAATAAACTTTTCAGTCAAAACTGAGGGTTTTTAAAGTAAAAATAATTGCTGATGACATTCTTGAAAGCAGTTTAGAAATAAATTGATGCTTGAATTAGCTACAGGAATTTGCGGAGGACGTTTCAGAGTAAAGTCTGGCTAAATGATCAGACTGTTTCCTTCCAATCTTAAAATCTGTTTAAATAGATATGAATTAGTAACTCTTGTTTTTTGTTTTCTCAAAAATGGAGAGGGTTTCTTGGAACCGGAGTAGTCATTAGAGGTGTTAGGTTGCTGTTCAAGGATACTTGAGAACGTTAGTTTGCAACTTCATTTATTTGAATCAGGCCATTGATAAAGCAGGCGATAATGTGACAGTTAGGAGTTACGCAGGAGATTAAAGTTAGTGGAGGAAATTGTTAGATATCCTGGGTCTGATTATATTCTACCATAAATTGTTGAGAAGAAGGAAATTCTATGGAGTAATGTAAATAGAATCCAGCCAGATATGATGAGGTAATTAAAGATTTTCAGATCAAGCAGGAGCCATATCACATGTAGTAGACCATATGTTGTTATGCTCCTGTGATTCTATCCTGAAAGCCCTTCTGAAAGTAAGACACGTTCTTACGATGCCTGTGGCAGTAAGCAACTGCAGTATTTCCCTACAAAGGCACTGTATGGGCAGATTAATACTTAGTAATATTTTCTCAGTCTGAGGAGAACAAATTAACCAGTTCTGCTGGATTATTTAATTTAATTAGTTACCAAGGCAACAATGCTTGTTGTACAGTCTTACAACAGAGTTCCCAAATATTTCCAAATAAAAAGTACTGGTATCTGTCAAAACAGAACCTTTATTTTTGGCCATCTTTGCAGCACATTAAAAACAGGGTTTTCTTCTAGTTTAGTGTAAAATTGATTCTCATGTGGATAACTTGATTCTCTCTGGCCTCTCAATATTGAATTGCATATACATGAAATCATTTTGGTTAGTGTAGTTACAGTTGTAAACCTTGTGAAGAAATATAAGAGGTGTTCAGTTATGCTATTCGTGGTTAGTCTACACTGAATTTGGGTCCATGCTATGTAGAAGATATGCCTTCAAGTGTGTGCTTTGTGGTTCACTGAAAAATAGGAAGCTTTCTGCAACACAACTTTACCAAACTGAGAAAGCACTTCATTTCTTGATTCAACCCATTCCTTTTTAATGGAGGTATGCCACTTCAACAGTTCTGAACATCTGTGGCTGGTAGTGGGTGGTAAGGGAGTGATAATTATTCATTTGCAAACTAGTAGTAAGGTTATGCTAAGGAGAGCTTTGGTATGCCTGGCTCTTTGCTAATACGAAAGAAAGATCTCTGTGGATGCTGTTTGATTATGTTGTAATATTTTTGGGAAGTCAACAGTTTACCTTGGTAGCATGAAAAAGGAATATTTAGGGGTATATACAATTAAGACTTGGTATAGTTAGGTTGCATTAAGAAATTCTTGGCAGGCACAGCAGTCTGGTCCTTCTGAACAGTAAAATAATTATTTTGATCAACAAGATAAAGCTGAAATCCTGGCCCTGCTGAAGTCACTGAGAATTTTGCCATTGACTTAATTTAGTCAGGATTTCTTCTGTTTACTTGACAGTACTGCATGTTGCTGGTTTGCTTATATTCATATAGTGGTTGGTAACCTTCTGACGTAGCAGAATGCATGAGAGCAAACTGTGAGCAGACTTCTTTTTAAAAGTACCTTCAGAGTTTGAATTCATTTCAGGTGGGTCTTCCTCCACTGTTTGGACAAAAAGGAAGGTACAGAAGATGTTTTTTAGCTCATTGCAGATTTGTTGTTAGTAGAAAGGAAAATGCAAACACCCAATTATGTTCTGGGAGGAAAAAATTAGGGGACTGTAAAAGCCTCATTTTCTCCTGTAACTTTGGTATAATGATGGGAATGCTATCTTCTTGTCTTCATGACAAGTACAGAGAGAAAAGTATAAAGAAAATATTAAAATTATATAGATTAATTTCTGTTAATTCCTACTGAACACCAAATAGGAAACACTCAGCATGTGTATTAATAGCTGTAACAAACTCTTTGCAAAGGCTGGCTTTAGCAACTGCCATAAAACGTGAACTTGGAATATATTTCCTCTAGTTTTTTTTTTTTAAACTGAAATCTTCAAATGAGGAGAAGCTCTTGGGGAAGACAAGAAATACAAAGGCTTTGAATATACCTTGTTAGTTACAGTTGTAACTGTATATTACATCTGATGCAACTCAAATACAAAGAATCTGGTATGTTATTGTTTACACCATAGGCTGTAACAGAGAGGGTTGTGTAATTGTTGCTTAACAAATTCAGCCATTTAGCTGGTCACAAAAAATACCACAAGCGTTAGAGAGTTCACAGGATGAAATGAACAGTCTGCTGTAAGTAACATTTCATGTTAGAGAAAGTGCAGATGCTGCTGCAAGATGTATTATATTTCCATAATGAGTGATAGATAACAAGAATTAATTAACAATCCATATCCTTACCTGTGCACTTAAACTGTAGGCAGATCAAAAAAAACATTAACTTGGTGCCAGCTGAAGATATTATACCTGCAGGCTATTTGACTACATAATGGAAACTAAATCTGGATTTCAGTAACTCTGTTTAGACAAATCATTATCTCGTCAATGTCTTTCCAATTTGTCTTTAAGCTCTGGGTCATTTTGAAAGGGAAAGCCTATGCTCAGTCAATGGAGTTTCTTGTTATTTCTAACTAATTTATCTATGTATGAAGGAAGTATAGCTAGTGTGTTAATGTAAATGTTGTAGTGCTTCTTAATAATAATAATATAATCACTTTATCTTATGTTTAGAGTTATTCCTGAGTCCTGTGAAGTGGTGGTTAGTTATAAATAGATATGTATTTATATATACACATATATACATATACATACATTCATGTGCATGTGTTGAAATGCCTGCTCAATTAAAATAAGCTTTCTCAAGTCTTTAAAATCCTATAATTGTTATGCAGTCATAGAGTGTTGAGGGATGTATTGCATTCTAGATACTGGTCTGATTTAATTTTACATGAGGAAGAAAGTATGTTCACCTGTAGAGAACTGTTTGTTTAGTATGAAATCATGAACAAAGTGGGAAGTTTCAGAACAGGTCAGAGTTAAAAACCTTTTAAACATGAGAGTGGACACTGAATCCTAAACGTGAACTCTTCCACTCAAGACAGGCTACTATAGCTCTGCTTTACTTGGTATTGTACATAAGACCAAATTAAAGCAAAGGGATGGAAAAAACTTTTTACTAAGGAAATGTATCCTTGGCCTTTGGTCACTCTTTGTATGAAGTCTTTAAGCTTCTTTGGTGGCAGAGGGGAAGCCAAGAAAACTTACCATGTGTTTCAGTCATTTTGAGTAGGCAAGAGAATCAGAATGCCACAGACCTTCAGTGAGCTTGGCTATACAATGAATTCCTTATAAAAACACAGACTTTTAATGCAAGGAAATTAAATAACATGATGTTTACATAGTGGGATTTTTTGTGGAGTATGTGGTTTGTGGGTTTTCTGGTGATTTTTTTTTTAAATAGAAATTGTCTCACATCAAGTTATTCTTTTTAATGAAGGAATTCAGATCTTACTGAGGTCAGGATGAATTTTGGTGCTGTCAGAGTAAAGGCTGATATCAAGTGAGACAAAAAAAAATCAAACAGATGTAATTGATTTTTCATATGAAAGATTTCTGCTATCTAATGATAGAAAGAGGTTTATATTTAATAGTGTTTGTAGTCTCTAAAATATTTAGAATAACTTTACATACTATGCATATTGTGGGGACTAAGAAGTTGCTAATGCTGTTATGAAACTTTTGTTAAAACACACTGTCAAAAGACATTAATATAAAAGATCATAAGTTTGGCAGCAGACTAGTTACATGATCTTTGATTTGCCACTCATACAGATATTTGGACTTAAGTTAGTTTCTTTCAAGTGATGTTCAAGTAGAGAAGAAGAGTATACATGATATGTTAGTGCTATGGCTAAAGAATTTAAAGAAGAGGTGGAATTTAAAAAGAACGAGTAATGGAGGAGTGACATTGCTGATGTATAGGAGGAGGAGCAGCCATGGTGCTGTTTTAATCAGTAGCTTCACAGGGAAAAGTCCACCAAATAATTTAAAGCATATCCACATTTGCAAAAACCTAGCTTCATTTACGAATGGTTTTAGACAGTAAAAGTAAATTTGAAATAATGTTTTACTTGACCTTACAGACCATTTAGTATTTATAGGCTAGAATTAGGGATTCTATCATGTTCTTTTTGCCTAGGGTTTGCATGGCCAGGTTTTGGTAGTGGCAGGGCTACAGTGGTGGCTTCTGTGAGAAGCTTCTGAAAGCTTCCCCTGTGTATGACAGCCAATGCCAGCTGGCTCCAAGACGGACCCGCTGCTGGCCCAGGCCAAGCCCATCAGTGACAGTGGTAGCACCTCTGGGATAACATATTTAAGGAGGAGGAAAAAAAACTTGTGCAACAGCAGCGGGAAGAGGAGTGACAATATGTGAGAGCAACAGCTCTGTAGACACCAGTCAGTGAAGGAGGAGGGGAAGGAGGTGCTCCAGGTGCCAGAGCAGAGATTCCCCCACATCCTGTGATGACCATGGTGAGGCAGTCTGTCCCTCTGCAGCCCATAGAGGTCCATGGTGCAGCAGATCTCCACCTGCGGCCTGTGGAGGACCCCATGATAGAGCAGGTGGATGCCTGAAGGAGGCTGTGACCCTGTGGAAAGCCCACGCTGGAGCAGACTTCTGGCAGGACCTGTGGCCCTGTGGGGAGAAGAGTCCATGCTGGAGCAGGTTTGCTGGCAGGTCTTGTGACCCTGCAGGGGACCCACACTGGAGCAGTCTGTACCTGAAGGGCTGCACCCCGTGGGAGGGACTCATGCTGGGGCAGTTCGTGAAGAACAGCATGAGTCCTTCCCACGGGCTGCTGGAGAAGCCTGTGGAGGACTGTTTCCCACGGGAGGGACACCACACTGAAGCAGGGGAAGAGTGTGAGGAGCCCTCCCACTGAAGAGGAAGGAGCAGCAGAGAGAATGTGTGATGAACTGACAGGAACTCCCATTCCCCGTCCCCCTGTGCTGCTGCTGCTGCGGAGGCAGAGAAATCGGGAGTGAAGTTGAGCCCAGGCTGAAGGGAAGGATGTGGGGAAGACGTTTTAAGATTTGGTTTTATTTCTCATTATCCTACTCCGATGTGATTGCTAATGTTAATTTCTCCAAGTCAAGTCTTTTTGCCCGTGATGGTTTTTGGTGAGTGATCTCTCACTGTCCTTATCTCAACCCACGAGCCTTTCATTACATTTTCTCTCCCCTGTACAGCTGAGGAGGGGAGTGACAGAGCGGCTTTGGTGCACATCCAGCCAGGGTCAGCCCACCAGACCTAGTTCTGTAACATGGGTGTAATGTTACTCAGAGTAGATGTAAACTACCCAAACATGTTTTAGACTTTGGGTAATTCTTTATTATATTTTGATGCTCTGGTTACTAACTGGGTTGTTTATGGCTCTCATAAACAAGCCTAGCTTATTGCTGAAAAGCCTCTATATTGATAAATCTGTCACATGTCACTGAATTCTCCTTGGAAAACCCCCTAAAGATTAATATCACTATAAATGAGAAAAAAGTTGTAGTATCTGGGAATTCTAAAATGTTCAGCCTCACAATTAAGGAAAGGTTGTTCTTTCCATAATACACTAGGGAAAATGGCACGTTTGAGGCAAATAGAGGATCAGATGTTTTGTTAATCAAATGTAGGAAATCTTCAGAAATTCTGTATGGTAGATATAGTAAGTAATAAATACAAAATTCAAATTGTGTGATAAAATCTGTCTTTTAAGTGAGAGGTTCTTATGTATAAGATCTCATCCATGATTTCCATTATGGATCACAGGGAGATCATTGAAATTGAGACCCAGTCACGTTGCTGTTTTTTCCTGTGCATAAAGTGCTGTGTTGTGAAGCATGGGTATATTAGGTAAGATTATTCATCAGAAGAGATTTTTGATTATACTCAGAGAAGGTCAGAATGTAGTGGTACACAACAAGCCTGTGATTTTACTCTGTAAGATAAATAAGAAAAAAAACCCACTTTTCGACACTTCCATTATTTCACACGTTTACTTCACTTTGATGTTATGAAATACTCTCGAAGACCCTTTGGTCAAACCTGCCCTCTTCTTGCTGTATGCCTAAGAGCTTTTTTGGGCTAACACATCCACTGGAAGACATTTCTTTCTCCAGCTTTCTCACCAGCAGAAAAGGACTGTAGGAAAACTGTTGCTCTTTAGACATGCCATATAATATACACTGTTTTGTAGTTATTTCAGAAGTATTGAAGTCCTGCACTTATGTGAAATGGTGTGCCTCCTTCTCTGTATGCACCTGTGTTGCATTACTGGAGTGATTTTTTTACTTATTTTCATGTTTAAGAATGGAGGACTTGTTAAAGGAAGGCTTAGATGGGACGTCACATTTCTTGAAGGTTCCTGATTATAGTAGGAAAGGAGGTGGGGGAAAGTCAGAACACTGGGAATTTGTGTTACATGTAACATGGTAAAATCTCTTTTCCTGTGTCAAATACTGGAACAGATTGCCTAGAGAAGTTGTGGAATCTCTTTTGGAGACACTTGGAACTCCTTTTGATAAGTCCCAGAGCAACCTGATCTAGCTGGATGTGCTGTGATTAGGAGGTTGGACTAATTGACCCCTAGAGGTCCCTTGCAACAAATTATTTCATGATTCTCATGATTAGCCTTTGTGCATTTTACTGTTGTGTTTTCAGCTAGATGAGTTTCTAGATCTCATATATAATATAGCTTCAGGTGTACCTTTGTGCCAGCACAGAGGAGATAACGGGGACCGAAAAACAGGATGGGAGAATGAGCTTCTTATTTTATTGAAGGCTGACATGACTGACTTAAAATAATTCTAAAGGTGCAGCTTAAGATTCAGTTTTATCACTAGAAGAGAAAGAAATATTTTTACTTTTAAAAAAGAGATATGCAGGCATGGAACAATATTATACAAATGAGTAAAAAGCAGCTCTAAACTTGTTTCATCTCTTTTTTTCTTGATTGATGTGATTGTGCAAAGCAATCTGTAAAACTGTCAATTCATTCTCTCAAGTTTCAGGTTATTTGTCTAATACTTTTAGTTGTATTTTGAATAGCATAAGTGATTCTTTAGTCTTTAGAATGCTTTGTATAGCTTCTTTGCAGATGAGGTAGAAGTTTCTAGATTATGTTTTCTTTACACTATGCATTACAATATTTGTGTTTAATTTGACATAGACTTTCTTTAGCATATACAAATGTCATACAAAACCAACAAAAATATGATTTGGAGGGGAAGGGAAGTAGGGGCTACGCTTGTCATACAACTTTCACTTTGTACTTTAGCAGATTTCGGAGTATCTAGTCACAGTTACAAAAACATTTTTTTAAAATTAGTAACGTCTTGTCTCAGTCAGGCTACAAATGGTCCTTAAAAACTAGAGAGTTGCTTGAGAGAATCAGGCATAAGGCATAAAAGTAGCTGACTGAGAGCATCTCTGTCTTCTACTTGCTCTGTCATTTTTATCAGCTTGGGCAGTAGCAGGAATGTCAGCTTTTAAATAAGATGAAACAGTTAAGCCTGTGACTTTCCATATAAAAAGCCACTTTGTTTCAGACGTAGCATTTTATTATAAAAACTTTTTACAAAAAAAACCCCAGGTTGGCTTTGAACACAGTTCTGCCTAAGTATCCATTATCTTCTAGTGGATGTAACTCATTTGATGACATTAACCAAACTGAGTCTCTCCCTCCTCTCTGAGAAGCTCAGTGCCAAGATTCTCCCGAGTTGTTAGAGGGTTTGGGGAGCATGTTTTCTCATATCTTCAGATACCTTGTGTTTGGTAGAAAGGTACTTGGAAGTTTTGTAAAGTCTATTCTCTTTAGGTTTTTATGATGTGAAGCACCCCAATCTCCTGGCTACTTCTGAAAATACCAGCAGAAGATACTATACAAAATGTTTGCTTCTATGAATTAAGTAAGTTCATCATTCTTAAACAAGAGGAAAGGTCCAAAGTAACCCCAGTAATGGAGCATCAATTTTATCTTTCAGTTGTATCATTTCAATAACTTTTCAATGCTATTGATGCTAGTAAAATAGCATGATTTACACAAATATAGGTACTAATAAAATAATGAAATTCTATGCAATTTGTACAGTAAAAATTGCTAAATAGGAAATTGTTCTATATAAAGGAAAAAATTCTATCTGCACCATAAGAAGTAATTTTAAAGCATTACATACAGTTCTGTGCTCATTTCCTCCAAATAAACTAGATTAATTGAATGGCATTATGACACAAAATAGAATGAAAGTTGCCTTTTTTTGATTCCTCCTAAAATCAATCCCAGAGATTTTAATGTCATAAAAGGTTGAGCTAACAGAAGATAATACTTGGATTTATTTTGTCAGTGAAATACATAGTAAATGAAGTATTAAATACTAGTGGGATTAAAATAAATATAAGTAATGTACATTTCTTTTTACAGTATTGGAGCAAAGATACGTTATTATAATTTGATTTACTCTTAGCTCCTAGTGCAATTAATAAAAATCATAGTTGGTCATTAAGTAAAAGTGAAATTTTTTTAGACTGAACAAATACAATTTTACTTAGATTTTATATCTTATAGTCAAATCTGATATTTGGGTACAATTGAGAAAGTAGAAATTTACAATATATGAAAACAATGTGCTATCTTTGATATAATTAACAGAAAAGCAAAGTGTTTTCAGCAAAGGGTACATTTCAAGTGTGGAAAAGAACTTCTGCGTTATAAAAAAGAGAATTCTCTTTCTCTCTTATGAATACTTTGATTTCCAAGACTTCTAGTGCTCAAAGGGTCTATAAGCTGTTTGTCTTGGAAAGGCAAGAGGATAGATGTTTATTGGGTTTATTTCAATAATGTTAGAAGAAGATGCTTATATCAATTTTTATTTCATCAGAGTTGCTTATTTCCAAGTAGTATCTGGAAATACAGAAGAACAGAGGCTCATTCTTTACCCTCTTAAAAATACAATGTCTGATTACTTGTATTAAATTTCAGCACTAGGCATTTTATATTTTATAGCCCAGAGTCTCTCCAAATTTAAATTTTCTAAGTTTGCTTGCCAGATACTTTTGGGAACCAGAATTGTCAGAACTAGATTTTTGAAGTGTTCACAATATCACTGCTATTTTTTTAATGAAATATTTTCAGTGATGCTTTGGTCCAGAGTCTACATTTTTTATTTTCCATTGTGAACTGATGGTTTACTTCCTACAGTTGGTTAAAGTAGCCAGGTAGCCTATTTTTTGTGGTGTCTCATGTTCACTTTATATGCTGTGCAAATATTGTTAGACAAACAATGAATAGTAATTCGTGAATGGCCTAATAATTAGATAACTACTCATAATTAGATAACATAATTGGATAATGCAGAATACTAACAGATAAATCTATGTGTTTTGTCTTGTATTCCCTGTATCTTCTATTTGGAGGGGGTGGGGAGGAGGGAGAAAGAAAGAAGAGAAATTAATCGTTCGGAAGCTCCATCTCTGTTAGAACAAGGTAATTTACAGAATCACAAAATGGTAGGGGTTGGAAGGGACCTCTGGAGATCATCTAGTCCAACCCCCCTGCTAAAGCAGGTGCCCCTAGAGCAGGTTGCATAGGAACATGTCCAGGCAGGTTTTGAGTATCTCCAGAGAAGGAGACTCCACAACCTCTCTGGGCAGCCTGTTCCAGTGCTTTGTCACCCTCACAGTAAAAATTTCTTCCTCACGTTCAAGTGGAACTGCCTGTGTTTCAGTTTGTGTCTGTTGCCCCTTGTCTTGTTGCTGGGCAGCACTGAAAAGAGTCTGACCCCATCCTCTTGACACCTGCCCTTTAAGTATTACTAAGCATTGATCAGATCCCCTCTCCAGGTCTCTCAGCCTTTCCTCATAAGAGAGATGCTCCAGTCCCCTCATCATCTTTGTTGCCCTCAACTGGACTCTCTCCAGTAGTTCCCTGTCTCTCATGAAAACAGCACTCCAGACATGACCTCAGGATCACCTCCCTCAGCCTGCTCTTCCTAATGCACCCCAGGATGCCATTGGCCTTCCTAGCTACAAGGGCACACTGCTGACTCATGGTGAGCCTGTTGTCCACTAGCACCAGGTCCTTCTCTGCAGAGCTGCTTTCTAGCAGGTCAACCCCCAACCTGTACTGGTGCATGGTGTTCTTCCTCAGGTGCAGGACCCTAGGCTTGCCCTTACTGAACTTCTGCCCAGCTCTCTAGCCTGTCCAGGTCATGCTGAATGGCAGCACAGCCTTCTGGTGAGCCAGCTGCTCCTGCCAGCTTTTATTTAGTCCTATTTATAAATACAATACAAATACAACAATTTATAAATACAATATAAATACAATACAAATACAGTACAAATACAAAATAAAATAAATAAATACAATATAAATACAATACAATTGTTTAACTCCACTGTTTCTGTTCAGGGATTGTTCAAAGCCCTTGCTCTTTTGGTAGTCAGAAACCTAATTTAAAGTTAAAATTAATTTAAGATCAATTCCTTCTTGTTATAAGAGTGTCCTTTATTTTGCCAGACACTAAGGATTTCTGGCCTAATTGCATTATTGGTAAAGATCAGTCTGTTCCATTTTTAGTCGTCTTAGCTAAGCAAGACTGGTCATCTGCTCATGTGTCAATAAGGTAAGTGATTCCTATATGATCTTACTAACCTTCAGCTGAATTTTTGCAAGTTTATTTGATCTGTAATGAACATGGTAACAAGAGTTGAACACAGTATTCCAGATGTCTTACCAGTGCCTCGTTCAATAGTATTACTGGTTTCTTGATCCTTATTTGGAACATTATCAGGTAGATTTCAGAATTGCATTCCCCTTTTTCCTGGTCATCACACTGAAGCCTTTTTCTTTTTATGATCCTGTGATTATTTCTGTGGGTTTTGTATCCTCTTTCAGTTCCATAATACCACAATTTCTGATAACATTAATTCCTTTCATAATATTAAAGCAACTGCAATTGCTATTGAAATCTGATCTTGATATGCTGTAGCTAAAATTTTACATTTTGTGTATTAAATTACTTTTAGTCCTTTTCCAAATTGACCAGTTCTGTATATTGCTCTTTCAGTAGCCCACCACAATAGTGCTATGAAGTATTACTCTACCACTTCAATTTTGCCTTTCTGAGTAAAATATATCCTTCAGTACTTACATTTAAGTCCCAGTTACTAGTCCACTGTCTTCTATTATCCTCAGTATATCTGATGTTGCATCTGATGTCAGTAGTTTTTGTGCCTGTGTTCTCTTGTCCAAAATCATGCATTAGTGTACTTCTCAAATGCTTTTTCTTAGATTTCATTTAGTTTCTGATCTGGATTAGGAATAAGCCCCTCATTAACTGTTTCTGTCTGACTACTGTTCCATTAAGGCTGTCTCAAACATCCAAAAGACCCTGCATAACAAAGCCTCATGCAGGAACTTGCATTATATTCTATTTCACGTTCACAGCTGGGACAAAAATCCCAGTTTCACTAACCTACATTACTGATCTTCCTCTTGTTGTTAAGAGCTTGTAAACAGTGTTTTGCTTAGGTCAATATGCCTCAGTCCATTTAAAGGTAAAATAGTTGTCTGTTTCTCTGAACCAGTCAAAGGATACTCACCTTGAAAGTCTTGCAGTATGGTTGTGTGACAACACTTTTGTAACTCATAGTTTACAAAATGGCAGACCATGCCACAAACATTTACTATCTCTTCAGCTTGTGACTGCAGGTAATGAGGACTTGCTCTTTCTTCACTTTGTGTGTGTGTTCATTCATGCACAACTATATAGTGTCTATATATGTGTCTACGTACTTGCATCTTCAATTTGAAGAATGCTTCACGTGTGTGCTCCAGAAAATGGAAATGTTTTAAATGGGAATAGGAGCAAAACATTTCTCTAAACTTTTTAGAATTATGAATACCAGGAGGGTGTGATATCAAGGTGACAACAGTCAGTTTTAGTCTGTCTCCTTTCAATGTACACTGAAGGAGGGTTAGACACTACACAAAAACAATACTGTGAATGGTTTTTTGACAGGCATGCTCTGGAGATCCCAGCTGCTCTGAACATTGACTTTCAGATGTTCTCTTGGGGTGTGTTGGCAGAAAGAAACCAGAACTGACAGTAGAAATTCATTTGAATACAATTCTAGAAAGAATAATTAGGAAAGTGTTTATTATAGGAAGCATTAACTGTTTAAGTTTCTTATGTAAATTACTAAAGAAGTCTTAAAGATCTAGTAGCCTCCTTACCACTGTGCATTACATACAAGCTCTACAGAATTGGAAAAATGTCTTACTGAAAACAATATTTGGTATCCTAATATGTATATAAGTATATTTATGTGCATAAAATTAATTTGTATATGTAAAATGAAACTAAAAATGACAGAACCTGCATATTCCTCTTGCTCCCTAAAAGGGTGGCATGAAATTGAGTTTGTTACTGAATGAAGAATGTTGTCCTGAAAATATGTTGGTTGTAGTATATTCTATAACTTCTGCTATTACTGTATTTAAGCATTTTGAAAGAAAACCTTTTCTAGTTATGCTAAATGAAAGCTACACTTTCATTTCAGCAGTACACTAAATATGAGGAAGAGGATGTGAGATCCAGTCAAGAAAACACCAAGTGTTATGTGAAGCAGTGTACTCTGAAAAATAGAATGATTTTATTGTTACGGTGTTTGTCAAGAGTTGATATTCCCCTTGAAAAGTTCTTGTTATAGGCTAGGTTTTTTATGCTGTTACATAAAGACAGATGGAAGTCCTCCAAGCACTACAGAACTCAGTAACAATTACCTCTCCCGACACACACCAGAACACAGAGCATGTTTTTCAGCCAGTCCGTGCTCATCAGGTGAATAAGTTGTTGGATGGAACAGTGCACTTACGGGATTGAAGCACAACTGTCATCATTCAACCTTTGTTCATAGTGAGTAACAAATGACTTTTGGTAGATATTGAATGGCATTATATAGTTTAATGTTATTGCGTTCTCTGTCCTGTGTTATTAGGATGTTGAATGTTAATTTTGATTGTGTTCTTGGCTGAACGTTCAATAATGCTTCTTTAATGAAAACAACTGTTAGATCTGTTCTTAGCAATGTGTTTCCCAATGCTATTTGTATGACTTGCATACCACATGTACTGAACCTCATCCTGGAAGAATGGCCAAGACAACTTGACAGTTTAAACAGCATAGCTGCTCCCATAAAGAGGTTATACCGCTAAAGTACCCTGAACTACTTAAGTTAAGATTTTTGTGAATTCAGGCATGTTCAAAATATTTGAACGGTCTACAAGCTCAAATAGAAGCTATACAATTGGTGCAAATTATCTCTGCATAGCTCTTAATGCAAATAGTGGCAACTTATTATAGGACAAGGTATGGAATTATGAACTGGCAGTTTTGTTAAGAAACATTTCAGTAGAACAAGAGTAAAGCAGAACAGCAGTCTGGTGTGTCTCTGTATACTCCCATTAAAAATATCTTTTGGTGATCTTCAGTGACCTTGGATTGCATGTTTAGTTGGTATGATTTTTCATTACTTTATTATTCTAATGGAATGTAATACAGAAATATTTTCCATCATTTAATTGAATTTGGTTATGTCAAATCAGGTACAAAACTATGAAATTTTGTGACTGCACAATTGTAGCCATACTTTTATACTTAAGTGTTATGTTCTGAAATCTATAACTGATTAATTAGCAACTCTACATTTTGCTAGTGCATATTTGAACTGAGCCTGTACTGTTTTCTACCGTGAATTGCAACAGTGTTCATTATCAGACACTTACTTAGAAAAAAAAAATCCTTCTTTTTCTGTCTCTCTTCTGTTTCTTTTCTGTCTCCTTACACTCTGTAATGGAAATATGCTTGCGTTCCTGGAATGTGTCTATTGAAATGACAGACTCTAATCCAGACCCGATATGTGAATAAATGTTCCCTGGCCCTCATCATACACTCAAATATGTGTTGCTTTCTTCTATAGATCTTACTGCAATAGCACTATCTAGCTACAAAGCCTGCATGTAGTGTTTACTTCAACAGGCAAGTTACTTTCTGATGGGCAGATCCAAATAAAATATACAGGACTTGAATAAATGTAGCTGGCAGAATCAGAAGTAATTGACTGACTGTTTTAGAGAAAATAATCTCTACTGCCTCAGACTACATTTTTAGTATACACTTCTGTAAAAGTTATGGACAGACAGAAAACCCAACTGAACATGGTTTTGCATATAGTTTTGGAATTTCTCTGAAATAATTTTGCTTTTTAGATTATCTCCATTGTGTAATGGTATATACATGGATGACAAAACTCAGTATTTAGAGAGCTCCCTGCTCACATTTTGACTCTCTTGCTGCCAAAGACTGTTCAGGAAGCTTTTTTTTCTTCTTTCTGTAGACTCTCGTAAGAGTTAGTTTCAGAGGAAAATGGAGACTTCATGCTTTAGTTTAGATTGTGATTGAGTGGAAGAGAAAACCCAAATAGTTTTTCCCTCAAAGTGCCTTTTCATTTTTTACATACTACTTATGTTTTCCTGGTTTTCAACTTTTAGATCCGTGTTAAAACATGCAAAAACATGGTGACAGGAACCTGTAGAAAAACTGTCAGTACTTAGTTTTTGTTCAATATGTATTATATGTTTGTTTCTTTTGGGTTGGGTGTCTTTTTCCAACTTAAGAACAAATGTGTTACAAAAACACATATAGTGAAAATAAACAAGAGAAGTGTCATTTATTTTGGTGAACAAAGTTCACAATTAGCTTGAGTGTAAAAAAGAGCGTAAAATTTTATGCGTGTTGAACAGTTTTGCTGACCAAAGCTTGCTTGCTTGGATTTATCACAACTGATAAAAGATCTGTGATGTCAGACAAGAATTTAGCTACACAGAAAAGGGGGAAAGAGTGGGTCAAATGTAATAACATACTCTAGATGTTATTCCTGCCAACAATTAATGGGGAAATTCGTTTTATGAAGCACTGTTTACAGACTGACATCTGGAGAACTTCTCTAATTTGGATCATTTCCAGCATGTAGATTTAGGTACTACTATTCCTGCCTCTCTTTCCCCCCTTTCTCCTTCAATATTTCATTTTTCTGATTCATACTGTTCACTTAATTAGAATGAATGTGAATTATTCTGCTGCTGTGATTTATTTTAGGATTCCAGGTGTATAAAAATTTTAAATGCTTGCTGAAGTGAGTATTCAGTAGATACTTTTTGAAATGTATAGAGATGTACAAGAACTCAAAGAGCTTTTTTACTTAAAGTAAAAATTCTGTTAGTCCCTGACCAGGTAAGTCAGAGTAGATACCCTCAGTAGAACCTTTGCGGTATAAAATAATAAAAAGTTTAAGTCCTACCAGGAAAGGTTTTTTTGTTTGTTTGTTTGTTTTTATTTTTTCCAGATAGCTGCCCTTCTGAGTTGTGAAATGTTTTTGAATTGCAAAATCCTGGTCCTCTATGGTTTTGATACTATATTCAGTGGTGTATATTTGTGCCTTATCCAGTTTATTTTTTAGTCTAGTGAAAGTTTACAATTTACTTTGAACCTTTCAGCTCTTTCAGTGTGACAATTGTCCTTGTGTGGTCTCGACTCCTTTCTTTCTGTGGGGAATCGTAGCATGTTGTCAAGGGTATCATCATTATCTTGAGGATGGGTACACCTGTGCCTATTGGAGCAAGAAAACAGAATTTGTCATTGGAGGAAGTGGATGCCACTTATGCTGATGCAGGTTGATGTGTAGATGGGGGTCCAGTCATTCTACCTAGTCCTAGGCATCTGACCAAGCTAAGGGACATAGTTCAGCAAAGTCTAGTAGTTCCTTCAGTTAGAAGGTAATACTGATATTAAAAGACTAAGATAGAAATATGGGGACACAAAGACCTTGATCATGTAAGGCTTATTGCCTCGAAAGAGTGAAAATATCACTATTCTATTGCTTTCTTGTCTGATCATTCATTTAAATAATTATTGGAGCAAGAATCCTGGTGAAATCCTGCCCCATTGAGAGCAGTGCTCTCAGCACATGGAATGACTTTATAAATTAATAGTATTTAAAAAAACAGTTCATAGGAAACAGTTATTAGTATCCTTGCAAAAATAAGAAATAATTACTACTCTTAATATTGATGCTGATACTATTGCTCTGTGTATTCTGTCTACATTTTCTTTTTATGTAAAATAGTCTATCACTGGTAATATTTCAATTCCTACTATTCTCTGTCAAGAAAACAAAGTTATGGAAGAAGTGAATTTTGCTTTTAATTTTAATAACTTCTGATAGTATCAGATGACAAGTAAATCTTAACAAATCTCTCCCATCAAAATCAAGAGCAGGAAGTCTTGCTTCCTTTCAGCAAGTAGTGTGTTGTACCTAAGGGCAAATAGACCTTTTCCAACTCTTATTCAGTTACTGTCAGTGTTGATGACTAACGAAATATTTTGTCATCAAAGGCCACTAATTCTCAAAGCTATGTAAGTTACTGAATTTCAGGTTTTAGAATGAACATTGTAGAAGTTCTTTTATTTCCATGTTGAAATTCAGTGGATGCTAATTGAGCTGGTGAGTTTTCACTCATGCTGTTAGAAAATGTTATAGAACCTTTTTAAATGTATTATGCCATTCTTAATTGTCCTTTTGTGCAATAATTCTGAATTTTGTATCCTGTGGTTACAGATTACTGTTTAATAGGGTAGATTTTATCTGAAGAATAAGAATGAAAAATATCTAAAGTGACTTTTAAAGCAGTGGTTTCCATTTCATCAAATCTCATAGTTTACATTTGTCACAATTTTCAAATAGGAACAGAAGTATTAGTTTACTGATATTTATTTTCACTTAGGGTGTAGGTACATTTGTATTTAATGCAATGTCAGACATTGTCCCAGGATTACAGTATTTTAGCATTTTTCTAATTTCCCCCTTCAGTTTCATAGCAGGTATCCTAATCTCTGAAACTGTCATGTGTCATAAGCCTGCACATTGCTGACACATTCACTCCTAACCTTCCTAATTGAAAAAAATCTTCTTGTTCTAAATCAAACATATAAACTATGATGCATCTTATACTTTCTGTCAGTATACTATACTGATACTGTGTGTATCAGTAATATAGTAGCGTTGTCTGTCCTCTTTCTTAGGAAGAAAGTATGCTGTATCAGTTCTTAATCTGGTAGGAATGAGAGTTTTCACAGAATTCACTGGAGCTGTTGTGCTTTGCCCTAGCTAGACAGTGTAGTACATTTCTGCAGGACATCGTGCATGGCTTTGCCAGTGCTTCTGAAACTTCTGGGGAAACTGCATCTCTCCTACTTGGGAATGTAACCTTATTTTTAACTCTTTTACTCATTTAGTTTGTAAGGAGAGAATAGCCCGTGTTGCTGCAAATTGGATACACCAGTTATGGGGCCTGGAGTTAGAACATTTATTTTCAAAATAGAACAACTCCGACATAAAGGTGAAAAGTCTTTGCACTCCATTGGGAGTTGATGTACTGTTTATAGACACATGCTTTCAGAACACAATAGACAAGTGCATGGATTTGTTTGCTTGCTAGTGGTGATCCTGGGAGGGCTATGAGAAAGAGGTGCAGCTCAGCTATGTACTATATTATTGGCAACGCACTTACTGTAAGGCCATGTGGAATAGGGGCACATCCTCCAACATCCTGATCACAGCTGTTTTGAAATAAATTTACATCAGCCTATTCCACTGCAAGTTACTGCAGCTATCTTCAGGTGGTACTAATACTAGATTATCCCTCTCTTCATATTTGAAACATAGACATTTAAACATGTTTGAAGAGAAAGATGTAAGCCATTCTGAGTAGTTCATTAGACAACACAAAGCAATACTGTAAAATATAAAGAATCTATTATTCCATGGATCCTAAAATCACTTGAATAAGGCATTGCCAGTGCACAGTGAAAGTGTCCCTGTGTTTCCATATTTCTAGCACTAACTAATAAACCCACTGTATTTCATAAGCCATCCAAAAGATGTCATTGTGTTATTCTCTGTAGCAAGTTAACAATCTTCATAAGTTTGTAAAGTTATTTCATTCACACTTAATTACTTTTATTACAGAACTAGCTCCCAGTAATCTGATCTTTAACACAAATCACATTATTTCTAGCTTTTATTGTTACAGTTTAAAGCTGGGCTAGCTATTAAACGAATTACAGATGCTCTTCGTTAACTCCCTCCCTTCCCAAAATGGGGGAAAAGAGAAAAGGGAAAGAGACTTACGGGTTGGAAAAGTTAAAGCTGTTTTAATCTAACTACAAGAATTGTGTATTATAATAATGGGAAAAATAAACCAACAGAATATATACAAATATGCACAAAACCAATATCAAACTCCACCCTGCCCCCCAGAGTGACAAATACATCACCTGGACACTGTGGGGCACACCCCAGGAAAGTCCCAGACTGTACTCAGAAGCAGGCAGGAGCTGGATTCAGGATCAAAAGCAGAATAATCAGGTAGAGTCCTCCTCAGATGCTTAAGCAAGGAGCTAGGTAGAGTTAAAGAGTAGCACCCTACAACATCACTAGGAGCCCCACTGACAGCCCCGCACTGGGCTGAAATAGGCTCCTGGGCCGTGCGTGTGGGCAGAAGCACCAGGTGAGGCTGCTTAGGGTCATTAGAGCCCATTGGTGGCCTATTGGGAGGGAGTGACCCTTGTGATTCCTCACCTTTATTCTGAGCATGATGTGTATGGGATGGAACACTGCATTGGGTCAAACCAGGACATTTATGTAGAGTCAATTTTACATGTTCTGTGGTCTTAATACATTCAAGCTTTTTTCAAACCAGCATAAGTAGTAGAGAGAAGTCATTAAGGCATAATCAGGTTTCTAAACAATGGTAATAGCTTTCTTTAACAAACATTTCTGTGAAGTGGAAGTAAAGACTATTTCAGTTGTATGTGTTCCTGTCAGCTAATTTATCACCTCTTTTCTGTAATTATGCACTGGTGAATTTGTTTTGTTACATAAACACCACATTAAGGTTCTTCTATTTTCAACTAGGTGGCTGTACTACAATCCCAGAGTCTGATGTAGAGGAAAGAACAGTTACACCGGGCTCCACAGCAATGTTTCCCAGTCACAGGCAGATCACAAAGCAGAAATCCAAGTCTGGTAAGAAAAGGAAAATTACGTTGTTTTACTTAAAAGTGTACAGCTTGTCTTTTCAGAATGCTCGTGGACATATGAAACAAATGACATATTTTAGGCTTTGTTAGCATAATTTTTGATTTTGCTTGCAATAATAGTACAATGTGTAGGATTGAGTTTATTCAGCTGCCTCTATCAAGAATAGTTAAACTATGGAGATCAGTCTTGGAATTAAATAACTTCACAGTTGAAAGGTTTTGTGCTACATAATACTTGAATGTGATTCTCGCAGGTGTTATTTGTGACCTTTTCCACAGAGGCAAAATGGTACTGAGGACACTTTGGTGGAATAAAGGCTTTTCTTCCTGCAGTATGGTGGTTAGACTTTGTGCCAGCTGATTAAAATATGGTCATTACTTATCTTTTGTGAGGAGACTTCCTAGAATTTCAGAAAAATATTATTGGATATAATGAAGTGGAATTATACTAACTGTAAAATATGCTGTATACAGTGATGACAAATTTTCTGGAAAGACTTCGTGCTGCTGGGAACTGTGATATAGTGTTAACATATTTTAAAAGCAGCACTGTAAAGTGATGCATTACAGTTTAATAAAGTGCCTGGTAAGTTCTCAGACTTTGACTGCAGCTATTTCCCATTTTGTTTACTAAGTTGTACCTTCCCCTCTTTCCACCTTCGTTGTCTGATTTTGTTGTGTAATATTTATTTTTAAATGTATTTGAATGCTGTTTGTTAATCAGATGTGTTCATTATAGATGGGCGTTGCAGAAGAGCAGCTTAGAAGTTGCAACCAACAATAGTCAGAAATAGAGAGACAGTCCCTATACATCTGCAAAAAACAGTTAATTGTATGTTTAAAATGTATTCAGCTGCTTGTTTGCCCAGTTGTTGTACAGACAGGCAAGGAGTTGGACTATACAGTTTATTGCAATAGCAGAATTTACATTAGCAAATTTTTAATAGTGGGCAGAGAAGAAAGATAGCTAATACAGTAATGTATAGTAACGCACAGTGTAACTTCAAACTCCAAAATGAGTATCTGCTCACAAAAAAGACCTGAAAAATCCATTGAAGGCCTAGAGCTCTGACTTTTCTAGAGTGCTAATAACTTGCAGACTTCATGGGCTTCAGGTAATAATAAGAAGAGAAGCTGTCAAAGTTGCCATACGTACAGTTTAACCTTTGTCGTCTGGATATATTAAATACTTTCTTGATAATGGAAAAGTGTATCATCTCTCTCACAATCCTGATAAAACACCAACTTCAGGCAACTAGACCAATAAATCAAGAACATATGGCAGGCAATCCTTCTTCTTTGTCTGATACTCCATTCTTCTGATCAAGTACATATTTGTTTGTCGGTAGACAGTGTTCTGCTATGTTTAAATAACCTTATTGCTGAAAAGACTAGCACAAGAGGAGAAGTGTAGAAGTATATTCATAAGATCCAGAAACAGCAGCTTGGGGACCTGCATATCCTACTGTAAGTCTTAGCCCATGACAAAACTTGAGACTTTGATCACATACCTGGCTGTTGTTGCTTTGTAACTATAAAAGGCAGAATGAAAATTTTGAAAGCTTTAAAAAAGGCTTTAGGTTTACAGTCCTTTGTTATACCAGTGAATTTAATTCATTCATGGTAAGAATTGACTGCCATCTCCCAATTAGTGCCGCAATATAGGGAGTGCCTAGAATATTTGCCACTGAGCCATCTGGAAATTCTAAGTGCTACAAGTATAAGAGCCAAGGGAGCTACTTAAACCATAAGGTAATATAAGGCATGAAATCACAGCATTGCAGTGTTTTTCTGTACATGATATTTTTGACACAAGTTCTTGCTCAGGCACCACAGACTGCAGCAAGACCACAGCTGATTACAATGAGCCCTCAAAGAATATTTGTTGTGTCTTATATATCTTTTTTAATGAATTTGCATTTAATTTAGCTATGTCTGGTCAATAAGAGAAAAAAGGGACAAATTAAGGTAAAAATTCTTTTTCGTGGTATATCTTTGTCACAGTCCACTCTGTGGATGCGTGATGGTTTGTTTACTGTGATCTTGAAGTGCAAAAAATCAAGGCGACCACGCCAAGGGGTTATGCATCAATCAAACAGTGCAACTTTATTGTTTTGCCCATAAAGTGGCGTGCGATAGACAGAAAGAGTGACAGGTAGGGAAGAAAAGGTAAAGTTAAGACAGGAAAGAAAATTATAGCTGCCACCACGGGTCCAAGGCATCCCTATGGTCCCAGGTCCAGGCAGCGTCCCACTGGTCCTTCCGATCGTCATGATCCTTGGTGGGGAAGACCTCCAAAGTTAGGTTACTGAAGAGCCATCTTTTATGCTAAGCGATACACCTTGCTCCTCCTCTGTCCCATGGATTGTAGCCAATCTCCGCCTTTCTTGAGTGAGATTTCCACACATGCTCAAGGAGGAGTGTCTGAGGTATGGTTTGCCTCAAAGGCGGGTAGCTTTGGACCAGCAGGTGTGTTTTTGTACAGCGGTTGTGATCCATCTTCTTGATGGCAGCTATGTGGCCTTGTCACGGTCCATTCCTTTGTGTGCCAAGTAACAGAGGGCAGGATAGTACTCCTCGTACCATGCAGTTCTCTCTTTCAGGGTGTCGTTCTTGGTATCAATAGAGATTGCATTCCATCTCCAAGTTTCTGATGACGATGTTGAGACAATACTGTTCTTCGGACCGACTCTTACAATCTTCCTTCATTTCCTGAGGGAGTTCAAGATAAATTTTGATTGTAAGTTGAGAGGTTTTGTTTCCTTCTTGTGGATGGCTATTGATATTCTTATCTCTAGCTATAGAGGTAGTTTAATGGCGATGCAAAATTATACTGGCTTTAGAGAGGTTTCTGTGTTTAGCTAATATTTTTCGTTGGGCTGTATCTGCTGAACTGATATGCCATGCCTAAGCTTCTTAATGTTTGTTACCAAAAAAGTCCTGCAGTTTAATGATAGAGGTTTAAATAGATGAAAAAAGACTGAGGCTACAACATCAAATAGCTCAAAAGACAAAAAAAAAGACGACAAACCCCAGGATTTCCTCAGCTATAATTTAGTATGAACATAGGCACAATGACTGATATCCCCATGTAGGAAACCTGAAAAGAAACATATCTGGTAACAAATTACACTCACAGAGGAAGATGGAAATCAAAGGAATAAAATTAGCTGATCAAGTTAGAATATTCCAAAGAACTATTTAGGTCGTGGGAGAACTTCAGCTGAATGCAATGGACCACATCCGTTGAAAAGGGTGAAAAGTGTAGTTACATACTTGCTCCATCTGGTGCCAGACCAAATCTTAGCAACGGGATTTTGTAAAGGTTGAGTTCTATTTATAGTAATACACAATGTAGAGTGCGAGGGGGATTGGGGGGGGGAAGTTGCCTTAGTGGGAACACATGTATTTCTATATCAGAACAAAGCATAAGCTCTGATTTCTCCCACTGATGCAGTGTGCTGGATTAAGGTAAAACTCAAGCAGTTCTCAAAAGTACAATTGTAGAGGTAGAAAAACAAAGCAGAACAAAATGCCTTACCTGCTTAAAGAAGTGTAAGACCTGAATCACAAAGGTCTCAGCAGGAAGCCCTCACTGGAAAAGGAAGAAACAAGTAGTCTCAGACGTCTGCTGTACTTGGACACCCTTGCTTATAGTTAAATTGCTCGTGGCTATAAATCTGCTGAAGAGAAGTGCAATCAAGAAGGTTGGAACATAGAGAAATGATGAGCAAAGGAGGAAGACTCAAGACCAAGAGCAGACTTGAATTCTGTGCCAGACTCTCTGAGCTCTCTTTAAGTATGTTTACCTTATTACTGCTGTAATTGCTGCTTGCGTAGATGATATTCAGTTAGGCTTGAGCTAGCTAACTCCAGTATTGCTAGCAATCTACCTGTGATAGTATAGTATTGAACCCTGACTGTAGAATTTACCAAAACTCAGAATAAATACTCAACAGTTAATTTACATGAAACTCTTGCTGCTAATAAATATCTGATCTTGCTAATCTCTTGCTAGTGAGATGTAGTATGTAGTGTATGGAGATGACTGCCAGTCACTGCATTGTATACTAGTATGCTCTTTGGACATGCTGAGAATTTTTAAAAGCCATTTGAGTTTCATGAGTAGACGTAGACCTAGGAGAGAGGTCACTGCCTTAAATATAATGTACGAGCTATGCAAAGAACTGTGAGGGAAATGAGGGACTAAGACCTGGAAGGCTGTGCTGTGCTATGAGAAAGTATGCTGTAGGGTAGCATCCTGCTACAGACTTGCAAGTTATCTCATACAAAATATTATATGGAGACTTTCCAGACAACTGCTATGCATGTCAATGAAGCTTTTGGCTTTATTTGGAGTAGTTACTTAGGACAGCAGAAAATGACATCTAGTAGTTATGCTGCAAGTCTGTGCAAGGAGAGAATAAATGGTTCTGGCCCGATCACAGAGTCTCTTTGGAAGGGGTATTAATTGTTGTATAATGTTTGCTTTTTATTGCTGAAATAGTTCACACTGTTTTTTTTTTCTTATTTGTATTTTTCTAATCCAAGTATTTTGTGATTCTGTAGTAAAGAATGGGATCAAGTTCATGATATCTAGAAGCTAATTGTATTATCGCAGTTGTAGGAGTAGCTTCTTGCCAATGGCTTTTGCTTTGAGTGGTAACAAAAGTACTCTCTTAAACACTGTCTATCCCAGTGAGTGGAAAATAATTCTTCCTGCTTACCCTCTCAAGGCACTGAGTCTGTGTGCATTGCATTTGGAGGAGTAATGTTAGCATGATAAATCTATCCCTGCTAACTTTAGTCTTGATGTTTTGGTTAAAGTGAGGACAGAGCAGCATTGATTTCATCGTGGGCTGCACAAGCCTGGTGGAGAGTTTAAATATAATTTGAAGTTGAATCCACTTTTGAAGTCTCTGTTGTTGCATCATTACTTTTTCTGTGAGCTACAATACCCATGCAGATAGGCTGACCTCTGCTGCAATCACAAGTACAAATTGTACTCTAGATTGTAGACTCCTTCATGTAGGTCCTGTGGACGACTCTTCTCTTTGTTATACTGTTCCCACTGCTTTCCATTTTCTTATTTACAAGTTGTGAATTTCTTAGAGTTGCAGTCTGCTTGAGTGATTTGATTTCACGGAGAAGGTTTTATATGTTCTAGAAGGTAAGAACTGAAAGGGATTTGCAGAACTGCACTTCTCAAGTTCTCTCTTGTACTTAAATATTTCTGATTAAATGAGTTGAAAATGTGGTTTGTAGCAAATAAGGAAGGTCTTATACTTGCTGGCTTTTTAAAGATGTCTCTAAGGGATGTGGTGGGCAACCTTAAAAGAACTTTTCTCTGAACAATCAAACTATGCTAGTGATGAGCTTTAGAATGAAATAATGATGTATGTATTTATCAGGATATAACCGTAAATATTCTGTATTCCTCATATGCTACTGCTTCTTGCTACTTAGTATGAAAGATAATTTCCTAAGACATTTTTCTAACCAACATTCCTACTGAATATTTTAGATGGAAAGGATCTGCTTGCTCTTTTATGAGTACAGAGTTTTATGCTGGTAAATCATTAGTAACTCCACTAAGTTCATGGAAAACCAGATGCAAAGTTAGTATGAATCAAAGAATGATTGGAATGAAAAACGTATTTGTGGAACAATGATGCTCATTACTTTGTAGTTCACTTCGTTGTTTAGGATTTTACAACACTGGGAGTTGGATTTGTCAAGTGTTACGTCATGCAGCTGTTGGAATTTTTCACAACTTGTAAGACTTGATTTTCCTGGCAGAGTTTTTCCCCAAAGATCCTGTGAATCTATCATGTAAATGATCTATCTAAATGAAAAAAAGTCTTAAATATTTAAGGGAAACGTTTGCCTGACTTTGCCGTGATAGTTCAGAATAATCATTGCCTCTTCATGAGAGAACAAGAGAACGTGGCCCAGTATTTACTCTTGTTGTTTAAATACAAATATTTCTGAGAAGCTCTTCATGAGACCAAATGAGACCAAAGGTTTGGCATTTGCACTTGCTACTGTGTTGCCACTGTTTTTAGTTAAATTCTTTGTATCTTGCTGTCATGAAAATATTTAGATGACTTAAAGATTAAATTTAAAACTTCTCATCTTGTATGATTATATTCAGTAAAGTAAATAAACTTTCATAGTTTAATGCTCATAGCATCTAAGACCAAAACCTGTTTCAGCATTTATATTTATGTATTGGAATCGATTGCTTTAACTGTTTTTAATTTGAGGCATCTGGTTTATTAATTTTTATTAAGTACACTGGCAGCTATACATAAATGACTGTCAGGTTGAGCTATAAACTCCTGTAAAACAAGACATTCAGAGCCAAATTTTCAAAACACCCTCCAAAGTTGCACCCAGACATTGCACAGCTGCACATCTTTTCCTACAAGTTTTTTTTCCTGTAAGTTTTTCTTTTTAGTCTTTTTATTTTTATACTGTACTGTTCTTAATATTATCTTTTACCTACAGAAATTAGCAGAGACATATCCTTGAATTTGTTTTGAAGGGTGTTTAAATGTGCTGTAAAAACTCTAAAACAGGTCTATGAAACCTTTCTATTTGCTCTAGATCAGACATATTATTTATATATTGGGCTAAGTGCACTAAATTTTCAACATACACAAGTAAGATACAGGTGGCTTTACTACTGTTGTTGTAATTATGTTTCACTACACTGGTAATCATTTGGATGCTGATATTTTAGCCAGTTACAGCAAAAGTATATTCAATGTATGTAGCCAAGCAACTAACTCTTTCAGGCTAGACAGTATAATAGGACAGAAATAAATCCTAATATTAACATGAGATTAAATAAAAGACAAATGTATAAATTAATCTAAAAATTGTTATGGAAAAATGTGCGTGCTGTCTGGAACAGGATTTCATGCCCATAATGAGCTTTCAAAACAATCAATTGAATGAATCAGTATTTGTTGGCAATGCAGACTTCTCAGGTGTCTTTGGCCGCAATTTTGAAACTTAGTTTCTGTCTGAAGTTTGGTTACTACACTTATGACAGTAAGAAAGTAAGAAAACCAGGTCTGACTTCAGATTTATTTTTTGAAAATCATTGAAGGACCAATTAATGGAGCTTGTCGGAGGGGGTAAAAAAAAGAAATGTGCCTCTGACAGTTTGAGTTCAGTTTCAAGCATTTTGACAAGTGAGTTGCAACACAGTATTTTGTCCCTGAGCTAACAAAGAGTCTTGAATTAGAAACAAATCTGACAAAAATGCTGAAACCTGTGGTGGCCTCAGGTAAGTGAAAGCTTCTTCAAGACCTAACCTTATTAGTAACTCACTTATGTATTTCCCATTGGTGTACTGTAGTACTATGAGACTAGATCCTTGTTTCTTTCTGTATGGACATTGCTGTATAATAGGGAAGATACCAGGAGCCTGCAGCTGGACCCACCTAATACTTTAAAATTGCTAAGTTAATTGTTTCCACAAGAAAAGGTGCAAAGAAAATCACTGAGCTGCAAAACGCCTATTTTTCTGAAGAGAGCTGAAGAGGTTTATAAAGGTTTTCTTTTCCACAGAGTCTGTTTTTCTAAAGAGCAATACATCTTAAGAGATTAATGTGAGAATTCCTTGATTAAGTCAATATGAAATGAAGTGCCGTTTCTCTTTTAGCAGGAGATATACATCTCCAGTGAAATGTAATATAATGCATGAGAATATAGCAAGTCTTATTTATGTTCTAATATTTGCAGATTTAAGTATATTATAATGTATGTTATCCATGGCAGTGGGTAAAGAAATCAGTTGCTGTGTGTTTGCCCCATACCAATGGTTGTGGTAGTGTTTTACAAAATGTTTCCTTTCAAAAGTTGAGAAAGTCTCTGACTAATTTCAGTTTGTTTCATGGCTGTCAATGAAACAAAGAACTGAGGGGTACCTTACACTCTGCTTTGCGGGTTGTCTCAAAAGTTGTTATAACAGAAAAAAGGTATGAAATGAACAAGTCATGGTATAGAGAGCCTGAATCTTTTCCTTCAAATTCAGTGGCTTTAATGGAAAAAGTGGTTTGTTTAAAGCACTGTTACGATTAGAGAATTCAAAGGCACTCTTAAAATTATTAGCAAAATGTTGCTATTGTTGCAGTTGAGGGAGCAGTTAAAAGTGATACAAGGCATAACAGCGTACTTATGGCCATATCCCAAGCGTTTTGGGAAAAGCCATGAAAAAGCCATTCCTGAACATGAGAACTGTTGGTGGATAATAGAAGATAAGGAACGTGTAAAAGATAGGTTGAGAAGAAGGGGCATGCTAAATATGGAGTAAAACTGAAATCAGAGCTAAACACATTGTTACAAATTCTGAATAGGTCTTGTATGCCAGAAAGAGAAACTATACACAGTGGAAGGAATCAAAAAAAGGTAAGTTTAAAAACTTCGTGACTTAGCAGTTATCTTGCGTAATGATGAGCTTAAGCAAAGTAGGTGATTGTCTGTCACTAGGATTCATTCACTTGCTTGTCCTCTGCCGGTAAAGACGGGCAGGACAGAAACTAGTCTGACGTTTCTGCTATTTGCTGCTGCTTAGTTTTCCTGTGTGAAGGTGAAGGTTAATGCTCTGTTTTCCTTGCTAGTGTTTATAAGATTTCTTGTGTTGTTTTTGTTTCCTCATACCAGTTATTTTCTCTACGATATCATATGTTGCCATCTAAAGTACAAATTGCAAATATGCCCACAGCTTTATTTCTGGTAGATATGAACTGCTGGCTATTATTTTCTTTAACTCTGTGGTGAAATCTTTTCATTGAATACTATTGTGTATATATATATATGTGTATATACATATATATATGTGTATATACACATATATATGTGTATATACACATATATATACACACACATATATATATATATATATATGTTTTCCCACCTAATGCTTTGTTTCCAGTTCTTCTACACAAACTTTTGTACCTAGCTTTTTGTTCAGCTGGAAAATCATCATTTTCTTCAGAGCATGGATAGCTTTGAATTTCATGTGTTGTTTGGATTAGTGTATTATTCCTGGCTTCACTTCTTTTGTCAGATCTTTGTTGGCTAGTAAGAGAGGACGCAGATATCTGTGCTACTTTCTTGGCATTATAGAAGTGAGTCTAAAAAATGTAGTTTCTACTAATGATTCTTTATGCGCGTTTGTGTTAGAAGTTAATGGCTCCTATATGTTCTTGGCAGTTTTTGAGAAATACAAAAAGTTCATGCTGTTGTGGTTTCTAATGAGGTATTATTTAAAAAAAAAGGGACAGAGAAACTAATCAAAATATTATTTTAATGCCCACTCAACATTCCAACCCAAGAAGGATTTAATGGCTGCCAGGTATATTATTGAATCGTGGTCAGTTGCTCATGACTCTGGACAGCAAAGTTGGCAGGCAGAGGAGAATACAGACACTTTCAGCTTCTACTATCCATCTTTATATAAAAGAGGTAATTACAAATAAGATGTATAATAGCACAAAATAGAGCCAACCACTCCATTTTAAGACCTACTATACTGCTGAAAGTCAGTACCGCAGGTTTTAGGAAATCCTCAAAACTCATGGAGCACTCCAAGGAGGAGTTTTTCTGATGCAGAAACTCTGTATTGGGATTGTGTGGCTTGTTTTATATATATGTAAGCAGACTACACATGGTAAATGTTGTGTCTGTCCTCAAACTGTTTCACTAACTTTTCAGAATCTCAAAGTTAATACTAATGTAATTGTTTGATATATCAGACGAGTATTATTTAAATCCAGGAAGAGGCTGTGACATGGTTTTCCAGGTCTCTTTTCCAGGTTACACAAAACGCCAAGACTCATTTTATAGCTTGTCAACATTGGCCGCCAAAGGGAAATTAACTCTAGGTCTTTAGGAACTGTTTGCTGGAAAAAAATGACATTGTGGAGGTGTTAGAGGTTATTTTCAAAAATATCTTCCTTGAGAAGTAATTTTAGTGTCTTGTGCCCCTTTCTCCCCTCCCAATTCCAGAAGGCAGCTGTCCATATTATGAGCTAATGGCTTGAACTTTCTTTAGAAAAAAGACTGGTTTTGAGATACAAGATTGCATGAAAGCACCTGAAACTGCTATGTTTGTTCTCTCTCCCCAAGGGCTTGCTCTGCAATCTCTTGAAAAATAAGGGATTTGAATGGAAACATTGACTCTCATTTAAAGAACTGCTGATACGCGTGAAATGAGGGAGCATGTTCCCACATATTCTCTGTTGGAGAGCGTTACTGGAATTGCAAATAGGTTTTCCATGTAATTTCGTGGAAATTATCATGCCATTATAAGCCACTTCGGAGCATTGCTAGAGCTTTGAATTGTCAAGAAGTGGATGTTGTTGGTGATATGAATGATGTATAATGCCAGAGAATATAATCTTAGTTAAATAATATTGTCAATAGTACTGAAACATTTCCAGAATTAGTATCAGCAATTTTTGCTTTTAATTACTAGAATGAAATATTCAAAATGCACTGCATCATCAAGGTTTTACAACTTGGAGCTTTTCTATAGCAGCAATGTGATTTCCATGTTTGTGCAGGTACGTAATACTGTGATGCTAGGATTGACATGTCTCAGACGAGACTTGAACCCCAAATCCCAATAGTCTATCATGACTCTTAAGTTGTTCTCACATTTCGCTCATACTGGCTGTAGCTCTTAAAACTGGTCACTTAATTTACAGTAAAATTCTTATTTTACATTTGTATGCAGTAGTGTTAAGAACTCTTCTGCAGTTTTTTGAATGCTTGGTGAAACAGTTCCCCAGTGTGAACATATACCTAATTCACAGAAGACCATATTCTGTTGAAAACAGTAATGTCTTTTGGGGCCCCACCTCTGCATGCTGTCACTACTATCATACCTGATTGCCTGTCGCAATCTCCTTGGTTCTTGACTTGGTTCTCATTGCTTGTGGCTGTAAGATGTATCATGTGACCATATTGTCCCTAATGCTTAAATGTGTCATTTCTAACTTCAGTGGAGAATTGAAATTTAGTAGTTAATGACTGTAAGTTTGACTATAGTTCATGCAGGTCTTCTGACATTTTCTGATCAAGGGACACATAAGTTACGACAACAGAATTAAAGTTGGGCTTCAAGAACTGATTTGAGTTCACAACGTTGGGTGAGGGTGGTTACATGAAAGAATTGTTTGGTACCTTGGGACCAAACAATATTACACTTTAGGAAGTCTTCCACAAAAATGCACAAGCAACAGCAGAACAGTAGCCCTCATTATTAAAATCAGTATTTCCAACAATGCGGTACTTATTACTTACCCTAAGGTACTACAGATTTTGTCAGCATTGTCAAATATTTATCGGTTGTCTCTGCTAAGCACATTCTTATTCTGAGCTGCTCTGTATTGTCATACTCCACAGAGTATTGTTGCATCTACTTTTTCATGTGTTACAGGGGTTACTATGTCACTCTCACCAATTTAGTATTAAGCCTGCTGCAGTGTTTTGAAAAGTGGGATATGAAGCTGAAGTAAAAGTGAATGAAAAACAGTTTAAGTGCTGAATTTTGTAATAGGTACTGGAATGTATGAGCAGAAGAACTCATGCTGCACTAAGCAGTGCTGGTGTGTCTTACTACCCTGTTATCATGTGAGTAAGTCTATACCTGTGTATTAGTGTTAGTAAGCAGTATGCCAGTGTAGAAAGCTAATCAATTTCAGGTCTTCAATAACATATGGTAAATGCGAAAATAGCTTATATTTCCCAGTGCAGACTTTCGTTTCAAAGTTTGGCTCCATTTCAGGGGAAAAGTAAAAAGATGTTCCAAAATGTTTGGATAAATTTGCATAGCTAGGCTGCTAGCGGTACTAGATTGGCTAATTTAAAAGTAGATTGGTTGTATCCAAATGATCTACGGCCTAAATCAGGGCAGTTGCCTGATTTTCTTTATCTTGTTTTCCTCCCAGCCACCAAGTGTTTCTCTGTTCACTGGTGCCAGTACTACTGTTTATATGACCAGGTGGTAAGGCATCTTTAGGAAGCTGAACTGATTGAAACTTTGCCCTAGATGTGGTTAAAGTTGCTTTTTAACCTTAGTCTTTATCCATTGTAGTTAGACCACCAAAAGGAAAGGTTACTATTTTATGGGATCAGTGAGTTGTTGTAGCTGAGTCTACAGATATAAAGCTGCTAATTTGCTATGGAGCAGCTTGGTATGTGCATCATGATGCATGGAGGAGAACACAACTATCCATTTTGGCAGCAGGCCATAGATATATCAACTTAAGTGTAACATGAAATTACATCCTAGTTTTTGACTTGATCAGCTTCCTGAATCATCCACCACGTAATTGCGGGAGCATGAATGCTGGTTCAAGGAAGGAGAAAGGAATGGCGAAGCCATGACTGCCCCAGCTTACATTAGCTTACGCTGCCATGTGACTTGCAGCCAGAGTAGATGAAGCACATTCAAACCTTTAATAGAACACTGAGAAGAGACTCCAGAATGCTATTAGGATTTTTTAAATTCTGTGCTATGCCTTATTAAGTGGAATTGTGAATTTACTCCAAGTTCTATTACCTAGTGAATCAGTGCTGGTAATACTGGTTTATTTTTATGCTGTGGAAGCTGGTTTGTGTATCATGGGGAGCCTCTTCATTCTTGTGCTCACAGTCCATTGTGCTGGAACTCATTTATGCTTTTTTCCTGGCAATTTTCTCACACCTCTAAAATTGTAGACACAAGACCTAATCCAAAGAAGTTCTTAACCACATACACTGTTAAGTGTATGTAGTCTCACCGGACTCACAAAGGAGTATAGTAGGCAAAGTGAAAATGCTTTCTGGTCTTTCTAAATCAACTGTATTTGGTCTTCCTTGGAGTAAGATTAGTTGTAAGCCTGAAAGAAATGTCACATTAGGACAGCTGCTTCTCCTATCCTCCTTAGCGTATTGTTGGTTTCGTCAAATGTAGAATAGGTCAAGACTCCATCATGAACGTGAAGCTAAGCCAACACAAAAATACCCTTAATAAGCAGCAGTTTTAACATTTTGGAATATTTATAGCTAATAGCTAAACTTTAGGATAAGAAACTGTTCATGGGCTGTGTTTGTTCATTTTCTCTAAAATCCAACTTTTCGTCTGGCTGAATTCCAGACATCTGAGCATGGACTAGAAATCAATCTGGAATGGTCTAAAACTAAATTACATTCTTTTCTTTTCCTTTTGTTAAAAGGATTTTTTTAGAGTAGCTGTCTGATACACACAGTGTAATTCAATAAATATGACTAAAAAAAAGACAACACAAGAGCCCCTTCTAAATTTTATTTGCTTTCTGACAATGATGCACTGACTTGATGTAATGTGTCACATCCTGTATTTCACTGTCTTCTGGATCCTCAATATTTGATATTTATAGTCATGTAATACATCATGCCATATATATATTATGTACTTTAATGCAAAGACAGACTAGATAACTTAAGACTATTTAGCCAAAATTGATTGCTTTTTCCAGTGTCTGCATCTCCCTCTGCTGTGGTAACCCTTAAGATCTGTATTGCAGATCTGTTTTTTCTGTTGCTCAGCTTTGTTTTGGAGTGATTCCCCTTCTGCTCCCACTTTCTCCTTTCATTCTCCAGTCTTGGAGTCCTTCTTCTTCTTGGAGAATAGTGAATTCTTTTCAGTGTTCAGCTAGTAATATTTGGTAGAGATGTAGAAGGTGTTAATGGTTATTGGTAGTTATGAAGGCAAAGGTGATCACAACTGCTGGATTTCCTGTCCAGGTATCACAGCTCCTCTGCATATTCAGTTCTCTGATTTTGTAGTCTGGATTTTGTTAAATAGAATTAGGTAACTGTTTCTCAGATTGTAGGATGTTCCTGAATTTCAAAGAACAATCATAGGTAGCACTTAAAAGTTACTCTCTTACTCATGAACCTGCTGGAGTGGGTCCAGAGGAGGGCCACAAAAATGACCAGAGGACTGGAACACCTCTCCTGTGAAGAAAGGCTGAGAGATTTGGGATTGTTCAGCCCAGCAAAAAGAAGTTTCTGGGAGGACCTTATAGTAGCCTTTCAGTACTTAAAGGGTCTTATAAGAAAGACAGGGACAAACTTTTTAGCAGGGCCTGTAGGAATAGGACAAGGGGTAATTGTTTTAAATTAAAAGATGGTGGGTTTAGATGAGATATAAGGAAGACCTTTTTTTACAATGAGGGTGGTGAAACACTGGAACAGCTTACCCAGAGAGGTGATAGATGCCCCATCCCTGGAAGCATTCAAGGTCAAGTTGAATGGGGTCTGAACAACCTGATCTAGATGAAGATGTCCCTGCTTATTTCAGGGAGATTGGACTAGATGACCTTTAAAGGTCCCTTCCAACCCAAACTATTCTATGTAGAGAAAGGTAATTGAAATGAATGCAAGATTTCATTAATTTTGTCAGTGACTGAAGTACGTTTTCCCCAAACTGAATTTTGCATTATCTGTATCTACTACTCATTTGTTTCTTCTTTCAAATTCAGGATCATTTCTACAACAGTTTAGATCAGTGGCTATCAAGGTTGTGATTCCCTCCAGAACTAAGCATTGCCCCTCAGTTTCTAATGCCCAAAAGAACAGTCTTCTGCGAAGTTACATCCCTGAACTTGTTCTGCAGAAGAGCGCAAGAGAACTAATGTTGATACAAACAGGACTTTACACATGGGCAGCCACAAATAAGGCAACAGAGACATCAGCTAAAACTGTTACAGAAGCACACCTCACAGGTTGGTTTGTGAAGCTGATTTTATTTATTTACTCCGGAAATCATATTCTAGGTTATCTATACAAACATAGAACAGAGGTGATAGTAATACATAGTACAGTTCTTAATAAATAACCAAAAACCAGCCAGCTGAAAAGTATGCATGCAGGTCAATCTAGAGATCCTGAAAGTGGTTTCAGACTTATTTCTGCAAATCAATTGTGTGGGAATACATTTGTGGAAAAGGAGCTAACGGTTAAAGTTCATAAAGGAACTAAAAAATTCGTAGAGGGTAAATTAGGTATTATAAGCCATTCTCTAGTTCTGAAAAAGACTTCCACCTAAATCACCATTTCAAACACAAATGATTTTTTTGTTGCCAACAGTTATTTGGTCTCTGGATTATATATGGTTTCAGTACTTCTCAAAGTAGTCATCTGTCGTGGTTTTCCTGCTGGGTGCCCTGTAGTTCTGGGAGAAACAGCCCGTAGAAGATTTTTTTTTGGTTTGTTGTTAAAAAAAAAAGGCAAGTTGAGTGCTAACTTCCACTTTTAACAGCTTTGAAAAGTACTTGGTTCTTATGTCACAGAAGTGGGCAGAGGGGGCTCCCCTCCTGCCTTCTTTTCTGTAAATCCTAAATTGTGAAATATCCTGCTAACTCTCTGAAAGCAGGTATTTCAAGCATGCATGCACACCATTATCTACTACCACAGAAGTTGGGTTTGAGTTCTTGAGGTAGCTTTTTAAAGCCGTTTTAGATCTTTGAACTATAGTTTTACTACGTATGTATTGTACTGCAGAACCATGGCGATGTCCTTAGTTCTAAAATACAACAAAGAAAAGCTCTAGTTTTGTAGCAAATTAGATGAGTTTTTAGATCTGCAATCTACATTAAGTAATGTGCATTGCCTAATTTTCTCATAAGTAACTTTCTTGGGGAGACTATTCTTCACAGGCACTACTTCAGGTAGAATTAACAGTCATGATGAGAGAGATACCTAGAGACCTGCTATCTTTGTATAGATGTGTAAAATAACCCACAAAACTTCCCACAGGAATCTCTGGATAGACAGAGATTTTGTGCAGAGATGTTTTGTGCATCTCCTTTCTACCAGAAAAATATCTGCCTGTGACTCGGGTGTGTTCATATCCATTTGTCCTGTGATATGACACTTCTTTCTACGTGCCATTCCTAGTAGAAAGTTAAGTCAGTATTTTTGAGTTGTTCTGGCAAGAGACAGTTTGTCTGATATTGAGCTGAATTTGAGAAGTTTGTAAAAATTTTACTTTGTTTTCCAACACAGATTTATGGCCAATAGAAAATGGAATGTCTTGGTAATTGATTCACCTTTGGTAAAAGAACAGAAGAATTCTGCTACTGGAACAATGATAAGCAAACTGATTTGTCGGGTCTTTTGATGATAGAAACATTGGCACTGGAAAGGTGGTTGTTGCATAGGTCAAATTTTTCTCTTGCCCAACTTACTTTGGGCATATTAATTTCATTTGAGGGTAGTATCAGTTCAGGTGAGATCAGAAACCATCTGTCATGTTGCAATTAGAGGAGCCTTAATATAGATCAGCCTGCTGGTTAGCAGTACTTTAAAATTATTTGATCATTAATGTATAAAGAGATTAAAATATATGGAAGTTTTATGAAGTCCAGTTTTCTAAAGGCTGAACAAACTCGATGCTTTTTCAGTATGGTTGAATCTTGTCCTACGTAACAAATACCCAACAGTAACTTTTGGTGTCTCTTAGGCCAATGAGAGATTAACAGCATTGTAAGGAAATATTTTTCAAAAACTAAAGAGAAATTAAATTAAGATTAGGATTTTTAAGTTAAAAAAACAAAAAAGAAAATCATCTTCAAGTGCGTGCTCCCCCACTCCTCCATCCAGTGAAGTGTGTAAAGACAGAGCTATGTTACAAACTTGGTATCTTCTTTATGTTTTTTCCCTGCTGTTCCAAATTATTCCTATGCTTTTAGATGATGTTTTAAAAACTAGGTATTTAATGGAGAAAGGGAAAAATGGTAACCGAGTACCTGCAGGGAGGTTTGATGGGAGGGGAAATTTAAGACCGCTAATGCTGGCAATGCAATACCAAATGCAAGTAGTGCGTTTGTGTTTGAGTATAACTGGTTAGATTCATCCAAGAGGAAAAGGGTGTGAATAGGAAAGAATGACACTTTCCACCTTTGGAGGATCTGCAGAGCTCTATAGTATGCTTAAGTGGTGCATTTGAAACTTAAAAATATGTTTAGCCAAGTACATTACTAAGCATATGGTATAATAAAGAAAATGATGCTAACCATATGTGTAAGACTCTCCTGCTTTTATGTGACTTGAAATACATGTCCCCCCACGTCTGTCCCTTTGATTCTACTGAGCTCACAGCAGTAGAATGAGGCAAAGCTGCCAGTATCTTACATTTTGTTTAAAGTTTTGTTGAATAAAATGTATTATTAAATTATGAATGGTTTAAATCTCTTCTGGAATGAACTTCTGTGTTACTTTAGATATAATTTATTATTTGAAGGTTTGTGCTTGTGTAGCTTTGAATTATGCATCTGGGTGTGTATAAGATTTACATAGAATACTGATATTTAATTGGAATGCTTATCCAGATATTCAGGTTATTGACTTAATGTATTAGAACTGGAAAGAAGCAGACTTTTTTCTTTCCAAAGGTCAGTCCTCCCAGATCGCTAGCATTTTAAGAGGAGAAAAGGGGAAGACAATTTTCTACTATCACAGTGAATCCAAAGGTCAAAGTCTTGTCCCACTGACATCACTATTCAGTATAGAGAAATTAAATGGCATAATATTTTCTTAAATTGTTTTGAATATTATTATTGGTTACTATCTGTTAACATTGTATATAGATATATATGCAATATATTCAAGATCATTGATGCCACTGATAGGCTTTCTTTTGAAGTAAACACAGTTTGCATCAAGTCAAAGAGCTATATTTTGACTTCTTATTTCAGTGCCCTAACAAAGTATTTCAGTATCTGAAAACATGAGCGTTTGTTTCAAGCTTGGTCATTCATTCCACCAAGTACCTGGATAGTTAGTGAAGAAAGCAGATTCCGCTGAAGAATTAACTGAAGGACTAGTGAAGATATCCATGTATTTCTGTGGATTGTTCTGGGTTTTAACCGGATGCCTGCGTATGGCGATTCAGTGCTCCTGCATGCTGTGCAGGGAGCCATGTAGCACTGGGGGAAGCTCTAGGTTCAGGCATTCATGATTGAATTGTGTCTTTGCATCAGAACTTCTCATGCCATGCTTGCACATTGAGGTAGTTTCACCTCAAGCAGTTCTCTGATTCACTTCTCTGCACAGTTGCAAAAATGTTTGAGCCAGTCTTGGAAAGTTAAAAGATGTGGGCTGGGAAAGTGCAGTTGCTTCTTTCAGAATCAATATTGCTAATGCTCTTTTATTAGATTTGTAGAAATGTAGCACCAGCAGGTTATCTCTGTCTGCTTGGGGCTGTGGACACTAAGCACTCTTGAGTTCAGGTGCCAAAGACCAGGGATAAGTAACAGGTTCAGTGCTGTTTATACAGTTTACTCTGCAGTACTTAAATGGAAATGCATATGACAGGAGGCATAATTTGTGGTCTAAATAGTGATTGTAATGGCTGTGCTAAACAATGCAGGGCAAAAAACTCCCAACATTTGTGGAAGGAAACAGTTTATGTGGAGAACTTGATGTTTATACCATCTATATTTCAGGGTATTTCACTTCCAACTCTCTCTAATCTGGTCCAATGGACTCCATTAGTGGTTGAAATATATTTTGTAGTGTTACTCCATCTAAAAGACTCATCTATATTCTTTGAGACTGTTCCATGATACGTGAACCAAAGTACAGAAAGTGAGGATGACTTCAAAAGCTCCAGACTTAATTGTAATGTAGATGCACCCATTATGTGTCATTGAGAGTGGCGACAGAATTAGACGAACGTGCTGTTCAACTTTTACTCATACTTGATTTTCAGTAATTGGTTTCTGCCTATTAAAATATTCAAATTCTGCCTATGCTATTTTAGCTTTAAATGAAGTATATTCTTACGGTAATTGCAGATGCAATTGTTTTCATCTAGAATATTTTGTCCTCCAGTTCTGTTTTTAACTAAGTATTTGCTGTTAAAGATCATTAAAGTATGGATTCTATTTAAGTGTGCTCCCACATTTAAGTAAAAGTTGAAACGTATATTTAAATCTCAAATTTCACTGTTCTTACCTACATACCTGCATTTTCCCCCTCCAGTTCGAATAGGAAATTTTGCTACATTGTGATACTCTCCTTAAAGGATATTTTCTTAGTGCATCTATTGGTGGTTTAGACTGTGTTATTGTAGGTGGATTTTGTGTGGAAATTTAGAACAATATGAGTTTTAAAAATTTAAACATCCTTCTCTGGTAAGAGTTATCTTACTGTGTGAAGAACTGGCCAAATGTGTGTTCATCAGTGGAATGAAACCTAAGCTGAATTTTTAAGTACCTGAGAGATATCTACAGTATGATCCATGATCAACTTTTGCAAAACTAGAAATGTGTCTTTTTAATAAACATTTATTTCTTACTATCCTCAATATCCTCAATCCTCAACTGGTTTAGTTTACCTTTTACTCCATGGCTTCTCTCTTATAAGGCTATGAAACAGACTTAAGTAAAAACTGATCAGCTTTTGTTGTGTTTTGTGGATGCCCAGTGCTGGTTACACATTCAGGTTAGGCTGGTCTTCATGCAACAATCACATTTACATTTGTAATTCAGTGGATATGTCTTTGCTGTAAGCTGGATAAAAGTGAACTAGGTTGTATGCTGTGCCATTTTTTTAATGTATAAACCTGTGTATATATCCATAGCTTAAAAAAATCAGGAGACTATGAGATTTAAGAATTGTTGTAGTCTGAGAGTTTAACTCTGGTCAAATACTACATAAAATCTTCAAAGTCTCAATATAATTTTGAAATTAACTTCTTATTTTGTAGCTCAGGTGCAGAATTTTGCAGTTTGCACTCACATGTCAATGAAATGAACCTTTACTAAAATGCTCAGGGCACTTCAGGAGCCATGTACTGTTTAAGAAAGAGCGTGTTACTCAGTAGTTGCCAAATGTCTAGAATATTAATCAGGTGTTGCAAAATTTTTTCGTGTGGTTTGGGTTTTTCAAGGGTTCTTACTAGAAAATACAGTTTCATTCACATTAGATTTTTTTAATAGGGATATTGTTTTTCTGACCAGCTTGAACTTTGATCTGACTTGATCCCCTGTATCATTTTCATAAAAGCTTCCCCTGCCTGAGTTTCGTTTATTTGCGTTTCAGAGCCCTTAGCACCCAGGATGCCAAGGAGTGAGATTTGTGAAATCTCTGCTTAGTTGTGCAGGTATAGGTATAACATCTGCCCCTCTGCATCTATCTACAAAGCAATCCTCAGCAGTTCAGGTAGGGATGGAAGTGACTGTACATCTTATCTGGGGTTATTACATTACATCAACCTTCTCTGCTCTTTCATCCCACTTTTAAGCTGAAATTTTAGCTGTGGGCTATTTATGCTTGTGGTCTCCCACAGATCAGAATAACCAGTGAGGAGGTTACTCATCTGTTGTTTGAATAACATCTACCTGTTTTTTTCATGTGTAGAGAAGAAGGTCAGTCTAAAAAGTGTTTACCATAACCACTTTTCTTCTCCTTTCTGCCTCTTTAGTTGTTTTCTCAATTTGAGTTAAACTTATTTCTTTGGAGAAGGGAAAAGTACAGCTATGTCATATTAGGTTTATTCATCTAAACCCCACTGACTCAAATGCATTTGATTTTCTTTAAACAGAAATTATTTTGGGAAAAATTGCTTCTTCAAGGGCACTTTCCCTTAGACATTTTTATGATATGCAAAGCCTTTTCTCAAAATAATGATGTCTCATCAGCACAAGGACTGAATATCTTTTAACTCACTTTTTTCTTTTCTGAAGTTTTGTTTAGTTTTATATTCTCTCATCTTACCCTGCAGCATAAAATAAGAAGCATACTTAAAAAATAAAAAAGAATAAAAACATTGAAGATTCACTATCATCTTTTAGGATCTATTATATATGCATAATCACTTCTACTTTAACCATTTATATGCATGTTTTTAATATTATAAACAGGATATTCAAGTGTTGTAGCAAAATTATTTGCTTATTTTGGGCCCTGGTCATACATCTGTGACAGTAACTTAGTATATAAGCAGTGGTGCCATTCACAGGCAAGTGGTTTGCCGAACTGAGGCCTGAGCTAGTCTGATCTCTACATAAAATACTAGATCTCTTGTACGTGTTGTGTCTTTACCATGTTCAGTTATCTTAATGTGTACTGTAAATTACCCTGATTTACAGGCTAAGCATGAGCAGAACTTTAAAGACATACATCAGGAGAAGATCCAGAAAGGAAAAAGTAACCAAATTGACATGATAATTAACCCCACCATATAACTTCGTAGTTTTGATTTAACAGAAATTTGGGGGGTAGTTAGAGAGAGGGTGGATTTTTTGCTCTACCTCTACTTCACGTTGGTCAGGTTGGATGGCTGCATGTGTTTGAACTTGTCCAGAGACTTCTGAAAAAAAATTCTGTAGTTTTACAAAGCTGCTGGCTTTGAAGGAGAGTATATTACATCTGTGCTGGTATAGGCGAAAGCAGTTTAATAACTTGATCCACAAAACAGAGAGTAGAAACCTCAATTAGAGTTTTGTTTAATCAGGTGTATGGATTAATTTAGCTCACTTGGATCAGATCTGTCTAATTATTAATCTATATGGCAGATTAAAAGGAACTGAAAAAAGCATACCTGTTATTAATGTACATCTCAAGTCCTTTTCATTTTACGTTATTTTGTTTGTTTGTTCCAAATTTCATTCTAACACAAAAGCCTTCTGACAATAAAGTATAAAGATCAGATACTTGAGAAAGTATAAGGAACTCTCTTGTTTGTTTTTTTTTTCTTCTTCCACTAAGGCATTGCTTTTGAAAGATGACTGATAATTTTGTAAGGACAAATTTATGTCTACTGTTCAATGACATAGCTGTATTTTGGGATTTAGTCACCTAGCCACTTGGTCGCACCTGCCTACTAGGTCATTAGATGACTAAGCCCCTTAATTTGATTCTCCAGTTTATTGCAAAAAGAACTCTATTTTGATTGAAATAGTCCAGGTTGAAATAAAAATAAAAAATGGTACTAACTCTCTGATGTGTTTTCTAAAGCATAGTGCAAAGTTGTTTACCAGGGGTTTATTACTGTCTTCTCTGGCCTGAGCCTTGATGCAATTTAATTATATTCGTAGATTTCACTGACATTACGTTTTTTGACATTTCCTGTTTTGGCTTATAAAGTTGCATGAAAAGGTCTCTGTGTGTGGTATATTTAACTGTGGTAGAATTTTACTTTCCATTTGTAATCACATATTTTTGATTTCTGTCATACAGGTGGTATGTTAAATGGAATAAATTGTTGCAGTGATATTTTCAAAGTTGCAGTCACTGTTTTACTGGTGTGTTTAATACATGTTGGAAATAGGTCCTTTTTAAAAAAAAAGAGATTGGCTTGTCTTCAGTGCTCCTGATTCATAACCCATTATGTCCTGCACTAAACATAGCATTGCTCGTTTACGCTGATCTTGTTTCAGGAATGTGTTGTGTAACAGCTGACAGTGCTGTTGCCAGAGGCATGATCCTGAGTGCATGCAAATTATTTCAGCAGAAGTGATAGTCTCTTAGTACCTTGCATGCAGTGTTTGGCACTTCGTAACATATAGCACCTACTGACTGTCCATCTCATACCCTGGTGCTTTTATATCACCCATAAGTATGGTGGTGAGCCAAAATTTTAAGTGGTTTGTATTCTTGTTTGCGCATGTCTGTTGCTGTTATTTAAGTAGACAGGAAAGGAGTTTTTCTCCTGAGGTACAGAAGCAAGTTGCCAACAACAACCCCTGTATCTTCAACTTTCTGCTGGAATTATTTTCCTCCATTGTTTTTCTCAATCTACTTTTCTGAAACTGTATACCAGGTTCATCAAGCTGTGTCATTGCCAATTGCTGGCCGTTTTCACATAAGCGATGCCGTGAATAGTGAAGGTGGGAACTGCAGTTACAGATAAATGCTAGTTGAGATGCCACAAAGAATTTATTATTGAGGGAAGACATTGTTTTCTCTTGGTTTCTTTTTAGTCTGGATCTTTTTATTGTACAGTCTCTCCGATGAAGCTAGCATTCATTTTTTTCCAAAACCCAGTTTTGTGATCTCTTTTCCTTTCATAATTGAGTTTTATATTTTTAAACATATAAAAGCGCTTTTTTGTTGCTGACACCATGAAGTGATACATTTGACAATAATTATTTTTCAAAAATAACTTGGATCTTTACTATTAAATGAAGATATACAGTAGTTTATCTGTTTATTAGATCACATAGTCTTCATGATGCTTTAGAGAACTGAGGTTGCTTTCATGGTGTCCCTTTTCTAAATGCAAGATTTGAAACACCTATTTTGGTGTTTAAAATTGGACTTAGAAGGAGTGGACAAAAATAATATGAAAACAATAGTGATCTCATGCTTTACTTTTGCCTTAGAGATGCCTTAAATGCACTAAGGATATCTGTTGGACTAAAAGTTTCCCTCACTTTCACTGCCTTTCGCTGAGTAAGTGGGGATGACGTGCCTGAATATTACCAGAGTTGCATTCCTTGAGTATTATTAAAATGTGTTTACACCATCTGTTTCAGAGCAAAACTCAGGCACGACAGCTATATGTATTCAAAAACACAGGAAGGGAGTTTTACGAAGAGACCACTCTGTTTATTAAGGTATCTGTCTACAGTGGAGATTTCTGACCTTAACCACTCCAACTAGAGATACTTGATAGGCAGTCATGCTTTTGATGGAAGAAGAGAGATTAAGTTCCAACAAATGTAAAGTGCAGTATTTCCTACTGGCTGTTCTTAGTGCCTCTACACACAGCTTTTTTGGGTTTTGGACCCTTTACTTTGAAGATATTTTGCCGTGTCCGTAGGCTATGTAGGCAAGTGACCAGGATTGCATTCTAGAACCAGACATCCACTTCTTGGGTATTTCAACCCTTAAGTTAAGACATTCCTGAGGAGGTGTTTCTGGATCTCTCTCATGGTTCCAATTCAGCTTTTAGCACATTGGCCATCCAATCTGCAGAATCAAAGGTAGAATAAATGTAACTATTATTTTGTTACCTCTTGTTTTTCCAGTCTGATCTTTCAGATCCAGGTTCACAAGTACTCTTAGGGACCTAATTTCCCCTGGATTTGTGCTTGTGCTGCATGTACACATGAATGCATACGTCTGTAGAGTGTTGTTGAAGAAAATCTGTTCGAGGAAGGAAATTTTGGGAAGGGTCTGTATGACAAGCAGAGGGATAAGGTCTAAGGAAGAGGAGAGACTAGCAACTCTGAGGTCTGTATTGAAGGTGGCAGGAATACAAGAGAGGGAGGGGAATACACGCTGGGGCACAGAACACGAGGGCAGCAGGATTTGTCTGGTGAAAAAATATGAAAAGATGAAGCCCATATGGATTTCTTTATATTCTTTAACATTGCTGAGCTCTGCCTTGTTTTGCTTTATAATGATTTTCCAAGTACAACATACTTAAAAATAAATCAGTGTTTTCATCAGAGTTTATGTGCTTGCAGTCCTGATTCTGTTTTTATAATGCAGCTGTTGAGAATCACTCAAGATAGCCTACATTTCTTTGTGTTTTCCCTGATAAGTTGCTTTTTTGCCAGCTAGTTCTCACACAGCTTCAGAATTAGATTTGTAAAACCTATTAAAATGTAGCTGACAAGCAGAACTAATAATTCTTGTGGTTTTGAATGTGTCTTTTATTTCGGTCTTATTTCAGGCTCAGTTTTTAGGCTTACTGATCAGCTCTCTGAAAAGCAGGCCTATGGACTTAGACACAAGACACTAAAAGACTCTGTGGTCATACACAATATTATTCTTTGGAAAAAAAACCCCTAACTGTTCTGAAGAATAAGCAAAAAATTGGTTGGGAAAATAGATAACTATTTTTAATAACAGCTTATGAAGTAGCATGAATTAACTTGAAGATGGTGGTCCTGCTTGTGTGCAACTCAATTGAAGGACTTGTTTCAATTTTTTGCTAAAACTCTATGCTTTTGATGCATCAAGCATGCAATGAAAACTTTTCTATAGCTCTGGACAGTATAACTTTCTGTCACCCTCTCTTTATCCTTAATGCATATGTGATACATAAGTAGAATATTAAAAAGAAAAGAAAATAATTAAGTAACCCTCTGCTTTCATTTGTTTCTAAGCTATACTATCATCAACATTATGTGTTTTCATATTTATAGTTTTATATCAGTGAAAAGGTCTTATGTCCCCATTCATTCAGGAAATGCTACCTAGTCAATACATTCCTTGACACAATAGCCTTTTGCAAGGAGCTGTGTGCTTGAGGTTTGACTGTAACATCTGTATGTTCCTTGACAATTGTGTTACTACAACTAACAGCCTCTATGACAAAACTGACAAATTTGTAATTTGTCTTTAAATTTACTCCATATGAGTTAGATATGCTCAGATAAATTACCTTTTTCTTTTAATTGTTGGTGCAAGATTTGTATTGTATTGTACTTTCAATTTGAAGAAATGATTATATCCTTCTGCCTAAACAGAAGTGAATTGGGCTGATACAATTTTAGCTTATCTCATTAATTACAAGTGCCTTGTCTGATTTTATGTATGTGTGTTCAACCAACCATCCTGTATTTCCTGTGTGTCTAAGGAGGTTAAAAGGAAGACCATGTTATAGACTGTGGAATTCCATGTTTAAGCAAAAGATGGAATCGGACTGTTGGCTGGAAGAAATTGAAGTGAATAGAGGTGAACCAGGTCTTCGAGTTGCTTGAATAGACTCAGAGATTACTACTTCCTCCTGCTGATGATCTTTTGCTGATCTCCTTTTTGTTATCTGTATTGTCTTTGGTTACAAGGTGTTTTCTTTTTGAGGTGTTCACAGTCATACTCAGAAAAGGAAAGTACTTGGAAAAGGTATCACAGCTCAGTTTTAGCATCTTGTGGCACACTTTATATGCCAGATGATGGGGAGGTTATAGTACCACTTCTTAGCTGTATTCCCTTTATCTGACTGTGGCTATGTCCTACCTAGGAGATAAAGAGGTTAAAACCAACCAAAGAAAACCCCACAAATTCTTCAGGGTTTGTATTTGGTATTAATGGCAAAGGAAGAATGAATGAGTCAGATTGCCAGTTTCCTCAGAAAGATTTGTCCATTCCCTGTGTCTCATATGGATATTGGCCACATCTATACATTTTCTAAAACAGCTTATGCTTTGCCTCATGTTTGATAATGACATAATTTGAGGGACACACGAACTAGAAACCAAAAGACCTCTCTTTATGTGAGAAAAATGCTGGCGCTTTCATCCACTTCCCTCAAAAATTATTCACTGTTTTTTGATGAAGCGAAATGCAGTAGAAGAAGCTTGCTTTGTCTCATCTAATTGTTATGTTATCACATTTTATTAAATTATGTACAGATTTTGGTCAGGTGGAATAATTTTTTACTAAATTATGTATTTTATCAGCTGTCAATATACTGGATATTCTTCAGTCCAACCAAAGGATGTATTCCTGAATTGACTGCATTTTGTCATGGGTATGATTCTCTAAGCCTTACTGACAGATATTCTTAAAATTATGATATTGACCCAGTAATTCCTCCTGCAGTTGTAAATTTTTTAGAAGTTATTTTTAACTGTTACATCATATGTTGAAAACAGTAGCAGCCACATAAAAAGAGAACAAGTACCTTTTTACTAGCTAACAATTCTGAGGAAATCCCATTTTATAGTCTAATATTTATTATGTAAATGAACGGGGACCAAATTTTTCAATTATCTCTCTTCATAATGACATTTAAACCACTGAAGGTATTGGGATACATTTTATGATGGAAATAGCCATATGGGGACCCAATTCATTAGTCACCTATTTTAATGTGATAATTGTGATATCCAGGCCACTGAAGTCAGTGGTTTTCCATAATATGTTTTAATATCAGTGGACTGCTGTACTGAGTAAGAATGGATTTATGCATGTGATTATTTCATGCACTGAGCTGGAATTTAAGACTGGAACAGTCCTTTTGTATGTGCAGGTCCTCTGTATTTCTACTGCCATTGCAGTATGAATATTAAATACATTCTTACATGGTTGCAGCATTCATTATATCAGTACCTGGAATTATTGGCTCAAATACAGAGAAAAGTAATAGTTATTTGACGCTAATCTTGTGTTGCATTGTTTTTCTGCTGTCTGGAATTCCCAGAGTTCTTTGGTTTCTCTGAACTCCCATATTAAATATTTGAAACAGTAAATATATATCACAATCAGCAGGAATTCATACAGACCCAAAAGATGAACATTTTAATATGATTAGGTTTTGTTGTTGATGAATAACCTCCTGATACCTTCTGATACTCAGTTCTTCATTGTGCCTAGTGGCAGTTTCCTGATGAAGTTCCAGCCTATTTGCCTGTTTCTGGGTTTTTTTGTGTGTGTTTCTATTGTCAACTTTTATTGAAAAATAATTAAAGCTGGGAAATCCTTTAATGGAAATTTAACCTGAATCACACTGTTCACGACACCGCTGTCTGCTTAAATGGCATGAATGAGGGATTAGGAGATTTATACTGGCTTTTGCTTTTCACTAAATGGTCAAAATAGAACCGCTTCAAGAAGGGTAGCAGGAAAAGCACTTAAGCCTTCTGCTAATGTCGTTGGTTGAACCGAGTCTTGCGAGACTGCTTCTCAGAATTCACTGCATATTTTCATAAATGATATTGTGTCGACATTCAGTTTCTCAGAAGTTCCAAGTGTTCCTTGGCTTTGCTTTTAGGCCTCACTGCTATTTGCAGCTCCTGCAGAACTTCAAAAGCTTTCCATTGGGACTGGGCGTATCTACAGTTTATGCATACCAGTTTGAGATTGTGAACTCCCCACATATACTTTCATCACACTGCAAATTTCATTTGTAAGGCTACTTGCATCCTCTCCTCTTTTTTCTGAGTCTTGGGGTAGAATTCCAGGCATGTGCTGGCAATGAAAAAAAATTTACATTTTGAGAGAAAAGATGGGTAGATCTAGAGAACAGGTCCATACTGTTGTATTATGAAAGTTTTAGCTGTTCAAGGGCAAACACACTTGTTGAAAAAATGGCTAAAAATTCATTCTTTATAAATTTTTTCCCAGTGTTGAATTGTAAACAACCCAGTGCTCTTTTTCTTAAGTGTTTCTGTTGATTACTACCTTTATCAATACTGAACAGATCATACAGTGAAGATGGTCAAGGGTCATGTTAGAAAATGTAGAAAAATAAAGGGGATCATGGGTATGCAATAGAAATGTGGTTTGTACCCACTGAACTCTCGGGAAAGAGGAGGAGATAGAGGCTGTGAAGGTTATATTGATTACTTAGGTATGTAAATGTCTTTTATTAACTAAAGGGTAATTGTTTTTTAGATCCTCTTGCAAATTCTATTTTTTTTTGTTTTGCTTCAGTTAAACACTGAAGCTCTTGAAAGACTGTACTTAAGCAACTAATGTATTATTGAAGACAGCAAAATTGTCTTGCAGATCTGTAGATGCAGAACTATAAGCCTCTTATTCTTTAGAGGGGTAACAAATATTTCTGCTCAATAAATGTACCGGAGGCAAAGAAGAAAATGGAGCATAAAGAAAAGCTAAAAGCAGCCAAGTCCAGTGGTGGGTCTTCTGGTAACTCAGTGGGAGAGGCACCAGGGTGTTGAACTTAGCATAGGCTGTCTCTTTTTTACAAATTCTTACACATTTGACTTACCCTGGCAATGGCCTAGCAGCACTGCCTGTGATACCCATTGGATCCAAATGCTTTCAGCAGAACGTAGGGTTCCAGGATACAGAAGTATATTTGATTAAAAACTATCAAAATCCCTGATTTCAGGCTAGACTGGGTTTTCAAAGCAGTGATTCTTACTGTGGTTGCACTTCCTTTTTAGTAATCTTTCTGTGTATGACCAGATACTATATTTGATAGTGTCAGGCTCTAAATAAAGCAGATACTAATGTTTTCGAAGTGTAGTGTACGGTAAAAGGAATGCCTCCAACAGCTCCACTGTATCTTGAAGCTTTGGTTTTCCTTTAGACTTCATACACTCATAGATTTAGAGGTTCTTTTTAGACCTAGATTCACAATTAGGGCATGCCTTGCATATTTTGCTTGGTTTAGGATGAATCATAGAATCATAGAATGGTAGGGGTTGGAAGGGACCTCTGGAGATCATCTAGTCCAACCACCCTGCTAAAGCAGGTTAGCCTAGAGCAGGTTGCACAGGAATGCATCCAGGCGGGTTTTGAATATCTCCAGAGAAGGAGACTCCACAACCTCTCTGGGCAGCCTGTTCCAGTGCTCTGTCACCCTCACAGTAAAGAAGTTCCTCCTCATGTTCAGGTGGAACTTCCTGTGTTCCAGTTTGTGCCCATTGCCCCTTGTCCTGTCGCTGGGCACCACTGAGAAGAGTCTG
>VZSC01012849.1:25695-39874 GCA_013398225.1 Steatornis caripensis | reverse complement strand
GTTGAACAGGACTGGACCCAGCACTGACCCCTGGGGAACACCGCTGGTCACAGGCCTCCAACCAGACTCCGCACCACCGATCACTACCCTCTGCACTCTGCCATTCAGCCAGTTCTTGACCCACCTCACTGTGCGCTCATCTAAGCCACTCTTCCTGAGCTTTCCTATGAGGATGTTGTGGGAGACAGTGTCAAAAGCCTTGCTGAAGTCAAGGTAGACAACACCCACTGCTCTCCCCTCGTCCACCGAGCCAGTCATGCCATCATAGAAGGCTATCAGATTGGTCAAGCAGGATTTTCCCTTGGAGAATCCCTGTTGACTACTCTGGATAGTCTTCTCCTCCTCCATGTGCTTAGAAATGACTTCCAGAATGAGCCGTTCCATCACCTTTCCAGGGATGGAGGTGAGGCTCACTGGCTTGTAGTTGGATGGCTAGAAGAGAAGGTGAACAGAAGGTTGTTTCTGGATTTGTAATTATTGCTACAAGCAATGTAGGATCCAGCAAACTACCTTATTAAACTTAACGGATTTTTTAACATCTCCTCTCCAAATCAATACTTTATTTCATGATATATAAAGAATATTGCAGTAATAAATATATAGAATAAATTTCTCATTTCCTGGTTTTAAGAAGTGGGAGATTGGATTGTTCAAAAGAGCTCTTTCCCAACTGTAGCAATGATTCAGTTTTTATTGAAGGTAAATTCTGGTTTGTGCTATCTAACCAGCTCACTTGTCCAACACTTTGGCCTAATCAGGCTTTCCTTGGAAATGAAATCCAGCTCTTGAATTGTTTGCAAAGTAGATACTATTTCATTCCTCTGCTTACACAAGCAGCATGTAAGCACTCTAATCTTATTTAACCTCACTCATAATTGTTGTGAGTAATTTGCATCAGCACAGACTAAGATTGTGTTATTGATTGTTAACGTTTTCGTGATACATACTTTCAAACTTAATATCATTTGAACATTTTGGTTAGGATCTCAGATTTATATTCTGTCAATATCATGTTTTCATATTAAAAGTCTTTTGGATGCAAGTTAAGTATTTTCAGGGATCTAGCGGTGTAGGTGTAAATATTGGCACCATTTGCTCAAGTTTTTTGTGTCTCTATTACCTTGACATTTAGTTACTGAGAGTACTTTAGCAAATGGATTCTTCACGTGTACAAAGTAGTTGTTTTATCTGGAGTTCTCCGTTAATACTTCTCAACCAATTTGTATTTTCATATGAAAGATCCTATGTGTAGACATGACTCAGGTAGGAGCAACTTCAGATTAATTGCTCGATTAATTTTGCAGAGAAGCCCATAGATGGCTTATTTGTCACCTACAGTGACAAATTAGCACTAAAGGGTGGTACTGTATCAACTATCTGTATAAGGCAGTTCAAGTTTTGCAAGATGGTGTAGATGAAAAAGCTTGCCTTATGTAGGCAAACTCGAAGTGTATTGATTTTAAAAGGATGAGAGATGATTCTTACTCATTACATGAAAAAGCTAATTGTTCTGTGTAACAAGCAAATAATGTCACAAAAGAAGGAGCAGAGTGAAGAAACATATTTTCTATTGATGGCTTTGTTTTTCAAGAGAATATTTACTATCAAATCTCACTTGTCTGGGGGCGGTGGAGGGGGATGGAGGACGACACAACATGACACTACAAAACATACATACCTACATATACTTTGAAGTTGTGCAAGCTAATAGAAGTGCTCCTTTTTGAGGTTTGTGGCTCAGGATTCAGACCTTATGTTACTTTCAGCTGCTGCTTCAATTCCTGCCTCTGGAAGAACCCTTTCTCTGTCACTATAGAAAGAGTTATTTTGGTGGAGCACCGCTCTTTACAGGAAGTCATTGTATTGAAGAGTAGCAGCATAAAAGCTGAAAAGAAAGCAAAATATCAGAATCCATGTTTGTGAAAGAGGGACATTGTATTTAAGATATTTATGATGGAGTTTTAAGCCTAATACTGGCTTTAAAAGAAAATGGAATCTTCTACAGACTCCTTCTTTTTCTTGTGACCATTCGTTTGATTTTTATTGATTTTTAATGTTTTTGCTCATTGGAATGTTTGTACAAATATCATTGCAAAGTTGAACATATTCAAATAAAACCTATGAATCTAACAGAAAAATACTGTGTAACAGTTCCATTTAGATGGTGAGGACTCTTCAATTAAAGACTCCTGTGGCTTTTTTATGACTTTTTAAAAAATGTTCTGTTCCTAGCTTCTATAAATTATGCGTGTTGGCTTTTCAATAATGTAGAAGGAAAACATAATTCATTGCAAAGAATTCTTTGGTCATACACGATTGAAAAGTTCTGAAAGATCAAAACCACTTAGCTTTGTGGTAGGAATAAAACTGTATGTCATGCAAAGGCCCCAGCTCCCTCATTTTTAGTATTGATTTTTTTTTTGCCCAGTTCCAAAAAAATTGAGGAATACTGATACATTACACAAAGACATTTTGTAACTGCTGGGGCTTTACAAGGAGTCCACAGAGTGATGTTAGCATCTTCCTAACAAATGAAGTAATTCTTACGTTGCTTTTTGTATATAACAGGAGTCATGCACTGCAATAATTATTTTTGCTACAAAAAGATTGAGGGTACTGATAAACAAGATAAAGATGACACTAAAGCAAGCTTTGTTACTGCAGGGTTGGTAGGGTTTTGTGGGGGTTTGGTGGTTCAATTTGATAGAGGTTTTATATTCATAAGTCTTCTAATGAAAAATGTGACATGAAAAAACAGTGACTGAGATGTATGAAGACAAGAATGATGGTTCTTGCTTTCTAAAAGACAGCAATGGAGAAGAATTAAATTTTATCGTGTTAGTGCAGGAAGACAGTTTACTGCGAATGTAGGACACTGAGTACAGCGTGAGCTTGGTAGATGGAAAAACGGCATATAGTCTAAAGGGAAAAAGAACCCTAATGGAGGCTTAGGGGAGTGGTTTTAGTACTTTGTTTAACAGAATAATTATAGCTGATGCAGGAATTAGTCCACAAATACTGTAAATTAGAGGAGATTAATGTGAAAAGTTAATATAGATTTTAATAGCTATCTGGCAGATTTTTTTCTTGAATAGCAGAAGTACTAAAAAACATTCTTGTTCTGTATATCCAAGATATCTAGTATTTCTAAAATATAACTGGTCTCTGAATAAAATGGTACTGAAACATAGTTACTAGTTAAAATAGACACTTCTAGAACAGTAAATAATGACAAATCTTGATGTAAATAAGAAAGCGTAAATTAACTATGTACTCAAAAAAGAATATCCTTTGTCTTAGGAGTTCACAACAGTATCAGGATACTGGCATGAGGTCTTATGTCCTTCTTAATAGTCCATTATATTAATATTTTTTGTTAATGGCTATATTTAGATTAGCTCAAATAATACGGCAAAAATATTCTTACGTTAAAAAAAAAAACCCAAACAAAACAAAACCTGGAAATGCGCATATTGACAACGTTGTGTCCGGTTTTGGTCCCCTCCAGTAAGATGTTGATAAAATTACATGTGCTCAGCAGAGGACTACGAAGGTCAGAGCTGGAGCACTTCTCCTATGAGGAGAAGCTGAGGGAATGGGACTTGTTTAGTCTGGAGAAGAGGATGCTTGGTGTGGACCTGAGAGCAACTTGTAGTATTAAAGGAGGAGGTTTTAAGAGAGCACCTGGCTCTTCACAGAGCTGCAAGGCAGGAGGAGAAGAGACAATGGTTGTAAATTGAAACACGTGAGGTTCCAAATTCACATAAAGGAGAAAAAAAAAATAACGATGAGGACAGTAAAACTTTGGTACAGGCTTCCAAGCAAGACTGTGGCATGTCCTTCCTTGGAGGTTTCTAGACTAAATAGATTAGGTAAAACCCTGAGCAACCGGGTCTGAATTCAGTGTTGACACTGCTTTAAGCAGGAGATTTGATTTAGACTGTTGTATCCAGAGTTATTGTATGAATCTAAGGAATGAAAAGTCTCAAGCTGTCTTAGTGTTAATAGGATATGACATTGAAATACAATTCACATGCCACTGGATAGAAGAAGTGTAAAACAATTAAATTATTGTAACATAGTTTAGGGAGTATAAAATAGCTGGAGATACTTTCTCCTGAGTTTTTATATTTAATGTGCCTAGGTTTCACTTCATAGACACGTAGTGCACTCTTTCTATTGTCATATTTGTTTCAGAGTCACTGATGTCTAGATGTTCCCCTCTTCTTCCTGAATTCAGGTCAGTACAGACTGTGGTCTGAAGTTTTAGAATAGATTTTTATCAAGGTTATCTTATTATCGTGCTACTGCAAATGAAGTCTTACTAGAAGAGGCAATCTTACCCGAAATAGAAAAATATTTCTATTCCCATTTTTCAGAAGGACATCTTAAGTATGTTTCGAAAGATATACCCAAAAGCATAGTGTACTTTTAATTAAACTGGGTCCACACCTCCTGAGTGCCAGCCTGTTGTCAAAATCACAAGATTACTTGTTCTTGTTATAAGGCTTGACTTGGGTATCGTACTCTCTTCTTAATAACTAGCATGAATGTTTTATATATGTAATAATTGGGATCTGACTGACAAAACTTGCAATGCCCTACAAATTTCTTTCCTAAATAATATCATGGCATCTGTCAGCAGAATTCAGTGGACTGAGATAGTACTCAAGTATCTGAAATTGAAATAATGATATCATTCTTGCTAATACTTTGTAGAAGCCAAGAATTTAATGCTTTGTAATTCACTCCTATGATTATCTCAGTGAATTGCAGTCTTGTGTAAAGGTGAGTATTGGGTTGTTAGTTTTACAATGGATTATCTCAAAAGAAGGCAGTCAGTGTAAGTATAATATAAAAGATAACCTTTCACAATAAGCAGACCAAATTCTGTTCTGTAAATCCAGGTTATTACCAACAACCTGGCTTATCCCTCAGATTCACATGAGGGATTTTATGAATCTGTAAACTACAGATAACTCCAGCAAAATCTTTGTTAATGTACATACCTGAAACTTATTTCAAATTAGCAGAGACTAAAACTTAAAATAATTATTTTAGTGAAATTGGTATTGTTTGAAACAGAATTTTAATAAATATATGTTTGATAGAATAATCAAGTAATCTACATAAAAATTTGGAAACTCCTGCACTATTGTGATACATAGATTAGTAAACCTCCATGTGTATTGGAGCCCTGCAGCATGCTAAGGCACATGCAATAAATGTTATGCACTTTATTTCTGAAAAGCTGTGGCTGAGAGTGAACAGGCCTACCAGTGTATCTCATCTGTGTTAGTTATGGAGGCAAATGGGACCACTGGTTGTGTGTAAATCTAAAGCCTGAGGTTACTTTGGTTGAGACTTTTCAAATGTAAGACTAGCTGAGGTGAAAAGCAGAGGAGGCACAGGTAACCTGTACAGGTCTCTCATTAGCTTATTTTGAAGCTGGTTTTATGCGGGGCTTAACTGTGACAAGAAGCCTTGCAACAGTTTTCTACATTTCAGCACAATACTTATCTAGAGGGGATTAGAAATGTTGCCAGATACTGGGTTTGATCCCACATCTTGAAAAGTGGTCAAAACATAGTACTGTGAAAGCTGGCAAGTAATAGTGCTACCAAGTGTCAAAAATAAAAAAATACCCACATTTTCTGAAATATCAAGGTTGGGAAAGGGGAGTTACTGGGTCAGGAGTGAAATGCAATACATGTGATGCATTTTGCAACAGCTGGCTGTGCATGTTGACCTTTTCCAATTTTCTTCTGAGTAGTTGATGCCCTGTGAACTGAATAAAATGTTAATAGTTAAAAGAAAGTTACCCTAATAAATCCCTCAAATTCCATAAAAGATGATAGATAAATGAATGGATCGGTGATATACTCAGCATGTGTCTCATTTAAGTCTCTGCAGTATTGGGAAACAGTGTTTGGCAGGGCCATGCTCCCATCCTAAAACAAGTAAATCAAAATCTTTTTTCAGTGCAAACCATTGAATTGCACTCACAACCAATATAAATTGGCATCACACTACTGCCTTCATATTGATGTAAATTGCTTGAGTCTAATACAAAGTTTGGCTGTGTTATATTGCAAGCCTTCTCCTAACTCACCACCTGCAGTATGTAACGAAAAGTTAATTTCTCAGAGGCTGTTTGTAGCTTTTCAGGTAGCTTCAAAGAAGCTTGAGTAAGGCAGACAGCCAGGGATATATTTCCCTTTACTTGGAAAAAGAGGAGCTAAAATATAACTAGGTCATGAGGTGAGTGTTCTGCCTGTGGTGCTGCTTTGTATCCAGAACCTTCAGAATATACTAAAGAAACTGGTTTATGACACCTCTCGTACTTATGAAAGTTAAGGAACTGTTCCAGTTGGGGTTACATTGTTTGCTGGTTATTATTAATAGCTTTTTATGTTTCATAATATAATGATTATAATCACTGTATGAGTAAGGCTCTGTGATCTGTAACAACCTATATAATGTCAGGCTTTCCCCAGTCGTTTACAGGATTTTTGTCTACAAATTTATTTCTTAACTTCAATATCATGTGTACATATATATTACACAAGCATTTATATACTTTAATATCATATTTTAATGTACTTAAATTTAACCTTCTTGTGGTGAGAAGCATGACTGAATTTTGATAAATGGTAACTTGGAACAATGTTGTATGTTCCTGGAATGTTTCTAACTGCAAACATGCAGGCAGAATATTGTGGCCGCAGTTTTTTGTATATCTGTACTAAAAATGTTAACTCGAACCGAACCATTTAACATGCCTAATCCGTAGCAGCTGTAATGGTCAGTGAAAGTATTTCTGTAAACCACTTCTATTGGCATTCTGAGCTTCCTTTAGTATTGATTTAATTTTAGTCAGCCACTCAAACTTTAACCAGAATAAGCTGATGCCAGATTATGCATCAATGACATACATACTATGTATTCTTTGGAAACCTCACACAATTGTAGATTTTGCTTGCTTGTACATCCACTTTGTAACTAATTAGACTAGACAGGGCACTAAAGAGAAACCACAAACACAGGACTATGCCCTCATAGATATTAATACAGTCCAGCCTTTTAGCAAAGTGAACAATTACCCAAATAATGATTTCCTGCTGCAGACTTTTTATGCTTTGTTTGTTAAATCCTATTTTCCTTCTTACTTTCCTGTTGACTACAGCAGAATTAAATTTTATTCAAGCTGTCTCGCACTGGGTCAGCAAAACTCTTCACCTTTGTGGAAGAAAATTTAACTCATTGAAGGCTGTCTGGTTTTGAACCTATCTTATCAGTGCACTGAGCTCCCACGCACAACCAAAGGGAAGGGGTTAATAGTGCTTTATGAAATGTGATAGAAATGGCAAGGTGAAGTACGTATTTGCTAATGTGTTTAAAGTAAAGCCGGAGGTCACTGGACCATGGTTTGGTTTATTTTCATTTGCTAACTGTTCATTCTTTTCTTTTCTTAGTATTTGTTCATTGCCATGGCGATTTAACAAAAAGTTGTGCTAAATATATTGAATATAACATTAACAGTGATCACTAGCATAAGCATCACTACAAAAAATGCAGGAGTAGTGGAAATTAATCCTGTGGAATATCATATCACTAAAGAGGAAGGCAATGTCTTCTCTGCATATTCATTCAGTTGCTAGTATGGCAATACTGGAACTAAGGTAATTTACAACATAATTTACAGAAATATATGTCTAAATAGGTATATCTAATGATGTGAAGAAAATAACCTTGTTGGGCAGAAGGAAAATAATTTACTAACACTGTACTGTTTGTATGCGATGTAATTGCATGCAAATTTCAAGTAGTTATATCATTAACACTGCTGCTTGCTATCTTTACAGCTGGAAAAACAAATAGGAAATTAGAAATAGGAAATTTGAGCACTTGCAAGAAATGTTTTGCAAGTACAGAAAAAGGAAACATCTGAGGGGGTACGTTTTTGATCAAGAAGGCTTAATCAGATCTTGATAACTTTTGATGACCTTCTTTCATAATGAAATTCATGGGTCATTTTTTCTAACAAACTGAGAAGTGTCAAACAACTTGTTCAGTTTAATACTCCGAAAACATTAGGCTCACAGGGATGCAAATTGTGCTAATTGTCAGAACTAATCAGCAGCAGATAAATAATACAGTAGATTTTTTTTTTTACATTGATACTTTCTTCTGTGTTTTGCACACTATAAAATATCTTGTGTGGATATAATGTAATCAGTCAAGAGCAAAGATTCCATACTAGCACTTTAAACCCTTAATTACTACAATGGTTTCCAATTTTAAATCAGTATTTTATCAGGGTGGAAAATTGTCACTGTGGTAGATAGAAAATACTACATTTAAAGTAGTGAACAAGTGTTGGAAGTTGTGTTTTCATTGAAAAAAAAGTTTCACGTGGTTTTCTGTGATCTCGAAAACTACCCAAGGCATCTGAATCACATTCATGCTTTCCCCATTTTTGTTGTCTTTGTTAGTACTTTTCATCTGCTCAGATGGTACTGCTTGAATGCTGAGCCTTCTGATAGGAAAAAGGTTTGAGATGCAATGAAAGAAAGGTCGTTATGTTGGAGAAGGTCTAAAGTGAAGCCTCCTAAAAAGAAAAAAGGTGTTAGTTGCAGAAGTCATTGAACTGGCAATGGCAGATTTCCTGTATCCTTTGAATGGTGGAAAGGCATGCAGCCATTTGTTTTTTGAATTCTTGGATAAAAATTATTTCCAGTTGCACAAATTGATCACCCTAGAATCAAGTGAATGTTATATTTGGTCCATCTCTGAAATTTAGAAAAGGGAGGGGAAAAAAAGCCCCCAAAAGCTTAACCACTCTTTGTTTAAGGATGTCTGCCAAATGCAGATGGACAGTACATTTTGATATCTCTGATGCTTTGTGCAGCTGTCTAAGGCAGGTCATATTCTATTGGTATTAGTCTTTTTTGAGGAGTCTCTGAATCAGTTTTTGCCTTCTTTCAATCATAGTCTTATTTGTGCTACAGAAATGGTGCACATATTTCTTAGGATTCACCAAATGTTTTTCTTAACTCTGATTCATTTTCTGTAATGTATGTGTGTGGATGTGTCAGGTAGTTGCTTGATTCTCTGCCTTATTTCCTGTCCCAAGAATGATGCGAACTCCTTGACACAGAATGTCTTTAGCAAAGTTTGACAGTGTTTTGCAAGAGGCAGCTGTGTAAATTAGGATTACAAGGGATTGAGGAGGAGTAGTTGAACCTATCTGCAAGAGACTTTTGCATGACATTGAATTATAGAATGGTTTGGGTTGGAAGAGACCTTCCAATCCCCCTGCCATTGGCAGGGACATCTTGCACTAGACCAGGTTGCTCAGAGCCCCATCCAACCTGGTCTTGAACACTTCCAGGAAGGGGGCATCCACAACTTCTCTGGGCAACCTGTGCCAGTGTCTCACCACCCTCATTGTGGAGAATTTCTTCCTAATAGCTGATTTAAATCTACGCTCTTTGAGTTTAAAACTATTACCTCTTGTCCTATTACTACATGCCTTTGTAAAAAGTCCCTCTCACGCTCTCTTGTAGGCCCCCTTCAGGTACTGGAAGGCTGCTGTAAGTTCTCCTGGAGCCTTCTCTTCTTCGGGCTGAACAACCCCAACTTTCTCAGCCTGTCTTCATAGGAGAGGTGCTCTAGCCCCCTGATCAACTTGGTGGCTCTCTTCTGTACTTGCTCCAACAGGTCCATGTCCTTCTTATGTTGGGGACCCCAGAGGGGCATTCCACAGGTCTGAGCATAAGCATTTTGTAGATTCATTGGTCAGCAAAAAAACCCACTGTGATGCAGGTAACAATAATCAGATGTTGTACACAGGGAGAAACTAAAGCAGACGCATTACATTAATTGAACAAGTTTCAGGAGGAGTCAGGGACTAAAACAGAGAATTTCCTTAACTCGAATCTCACACTTAGTTTGTTAGACCATGATATTTTTATTACATGTTACACTTAATGGCAATCAAATTCACAAGTTATAGGGACATGTTGGAGAAAATTTAGGTATAACCTGAATCACTGCCCTGACTGTGAAAACCTGAGTTTTTCAAACATTGCAGATGACTGATGGCTCAGATTTCTCTTCACCTCAAGTTCAAAGGAAGAGAAAGATCCTGAATATTATATTAATAACTAATTATAAAATTTAATAATAATTATTAATAACTGATATTTCTGAATAAAATAATTTTATACTGCCCTGTGTGACTTCTCTAGCCTTGTGGGGGGAAAAAAGGCCCAAGATCCTGTTTTAAAAATCTTTGCAATTAGATCTGACATTTTAGATTTCCAGTCTGCAGTCTTTGTGAATCTTCAAAGCCTAACTCTGCTTTTGTTGGTTCATTTCTATTCTAAAACTTTGCTCTACTATTATGGGAATTTATTCTCTAGTATTGTGTATCTGCTACCAGTGTAAGTCATCTTCTACGTTCGAATATATAGCCGATTATTATTTCTTTTAAAGCATCAAGAGAAGGCAGTTAATGACCTAAGTATCTGCATATATATTACACATGACATTCAAATCCTGCTTTGGATTGTCACTGAAACCTTTAGTAGAGCTGAAGAGCTACAATCTGGTGTTTTACCCCAGGCTGCTGAATTTCCAGCCACATGGCACACTGCCTTTCAGAGTTTCTAGAAAAGTGAAATCAGTATCAGGCTACCAATATCTAACCAAAACAACTTCAGTTATGTAATTGAACCAGTGTTTGCTTATCAGGAAACTCTGAAGGAGTTTGGTTAGAGAGGTCATTTCACGGTTTAAAGGTGAGCTGGCTATTAAACGGATGACATATGCTCTTTGTTAAACCCCTCCCTCCCCAAAGCGGGAGGAAAGAGACTTACGGGTTGGAAAAGTTAAAACAGCTTTAATATAACTACAATAATAATAGGAAAAATAGTAAGAATATGTATATAAATATATACAAAACCAGTATTGAGCTCCCCCCTCCCTGACGCTGATTATGTTACCCAGACGCTGCGGGGCGCGCTCTGGGAAAGTCCTGGACTATACTCAGCAGCAGGCAGGAGCTGGATTCAGGAATGCAGGAACTAGGATCAAAGGCAGAAGAATTGGACAGAGTCCTCCACAGACGCTGGCCATAGAAGAGGAGAGAGTGACCCTCGTGATCCCTCAGCTTTATACCGAGTATGAAGCATATGGGATGGAATACTGTGTTTGGTCAGTTTTGGGTCGCCTGTCTGACCTGCTCCTCCCCACCATAGGGTTGCAGGTGTGACCACTTCTCTGCTCTTTCGTTTCAGGCATGTAAGAAAATTAGCAGAAGCAAGCATCGACCTTGGTTTCTGTAGGAATAACTATAAGCAAGAGCCTTTCTGCAGACCATTCCTACTGATGTTCCAGCACTAACTATAAACATTGAGCCTTATCACTGCTAGAAGCAGCTACTGTCTGGAAAAACATGCAGTTAATTTCAGAGAGTGCAGCTTCTCAGAAGAGACTTAACTAAAAAGCAAAGTTACTAAAAGAAAATTGGTTCTGTCGTAGCCCAAACCGTGACACATCATTATTTTGGACCTAGTATGAAGGTCAGACCTCACACAATCTGTAGAGCAGAGAAAAAATAAATGTTTCTGCAGAAGAAATTATGTTAGTGCATTTTTATTGTGCAAATAATTAATGTTGGGTTGAGGTTTTTCATCGTATTTCTGTTCATCAAGCTTGATTCCAGCCAAAATTTGTGCAGCTGTATCCGAACTATGACTACAGTTGACCTGGTTGCAGCACCCAAATCCCCACACTGTCTAGTGAGGTAAAAATCTACTGCCATCAATTTAGATTAAACCATTTATATAAAGCAACATCAATTTAACATGGATTATCATCATATTAACAAAAGAAATCACAGTCTAAAGTTTTGATGTGCAAATGAGTTTAGGAAAGAGAAATTGGAAGGTGTCTAAAAGGTCTGATGTGCTGTCCAAGAAGGCATTGAGGCAGGCACATAAACATGCTTGTGTTTCCTACTCTGAGGTGCAGAACTGGTGAAAGTAATCTCCAGTAGTCCTGCTAATGCATCCTCCCGTGGGCTGGCTGAACCACTTGATTCCATGCCATTCCAGTTCTTTTTGAGGAGACATTTAGATCCTGAATCACAGAATTTTTACTTTTCCTTTGCATTCACAGTATTCTGTCTTCAATAGCTGGTAAGCTGTATAATGTTTTTCCTGGCAGAAAATGCTGACTCAGTCCTGTTTTGTTTTCGGTATAGTTTTATGTAATGAGCCTTGTGAGACAGAGCATAGTATTTTGTATGCCTGTCTAGTCTGGCAACGACACTGTGAACAGCCATAACTGTTTATCTTGTTACACTTGTTGGTTGTCCATGTAAAGTTATACTTCTGTTACATTTCTAAGGAAATAGCTTTTAATCACAAAGAAACAAGACCTTATTGAATCTCAGCTCCAGATAGAACTCAAATATTATAATACACAAGTTCCTCAGTGTCTTTGACATATATTGAAGCAGTTTTGCTCTCTTGGCAATATTCAAGGCTTAGAAACAGCCTGGTAAAAGCTTGGCAATCTTTAGTGAGGCCATGGGTGAGGCAAATTAGTCGAGAGAGACATCTGACCTGTATCCAGAATGACTAGGAGCAAAGCAAGTCAATATCCCTATTTAGATACTGGAAAAAGTGTATAAAAATACACAAACATTCTTTCCTTTTAAATATGATCAAATTTATGATCTTCACATTTCTAAAAGCCTATTTTGTATCTATACTGTTTCTTTGATGGAAGAGGATAAGTGACGTATAAATTATCTTCGACTATGGCATAAATGTTTGAAGTAGGAAACTGGACTTGCTCCTTAACTTAATTCTGCCAACAGTCAGGCAAGAAGATGGCCTGAATCTCAGATTTCATTATCCACAATGGAAATATGATTATCTTTTTTCCTTTGATTGTCAAAAGGATGTTGGGGAGGGTATGTCTGATTCTATAACTCTTCTATTTCCCTTTCTGTTGGAGAACCGTTATTGTTGCCTGCTGCCCTTGCAAATAAACCAAGTTCAGTGGTCAGCAGACATGTGGAGCCTGATGGCTGAGGAATGAAAAATAATCCTTCACTTTTTTTTTTATCATTCACCTTTTTTTGTGTGTGTGTGACACAGTAAAACAGATAAACCAGAATGTTATAAAAGTCACTCTGCTACTGGGTGCTAACATTTGGGGGCTACAAACTTTTTGGGATGACTTTACCTTCCTTTTGGAAGCTTTGGGAGCAGTGAGAGCTAAGCATATTTTTCAATCAACTAGGGCACTAAGATTCAAAGATTATTCCCGAAAATATTACTGCTGCCCTTGCTGTTCCTATTTGTGATATGAGAAGATGAATGTTTACCACTATCACATTGAGATCTCGTTAAAAATCTCTGAACAAGATCTAAATAGTGTTTATACCCATCTGGAGATCAGTTCATTTCCTGAAGTGGAATGTAATTCAAAATTGACCAACCTCAACCAGAGAAGGAATTTATCAAACAACAAGGCAGTACAGATTATGCATTTCTTGAGGATTTTCAGTGGCATTTACATGCAACTTTCCTGGCAAGCAATGAGTTGGTTATATCTCACTTGCCTGGAAATGTTTCTTCAGGGTGTCTGACAAGAAGTTACTTCCTTGCCTGATATTTCCCTGACCCATTCCAAAAAAACCTTTCCAGAATGAACTCGCACTGAAAATAATTCCAAGATTTCAGCAATTATGACTGACCACAGAGGACAGGCTTATTTTTGTTGCTTCCCTTTCTGAATGTGGAGCTAGGATCACAGACCCAGTTTATGCCAGCAACAAAAAACATCAAAAGTATCATAGAATCATAGAATGGTAGGGGTTGGAAGGGACCTCTGGAGATCATCTAGTCCAACCACCCTGCTAAAGCAGGTTAGCCTAGAGCAGGTTGCACAGCAATGCGTCCAGGCGGGTTTTGAATATCTCCAGAGAAGGAGACTCCACAACCTCTCTGGGCAGCCTGTTCCAGTGCTCTGTCACCCTCACAGTAAAGAAGTTCCTCCTCATGTTCAGGTGGAACTTCCTGTGTTCCAGTTTGTGCCCATTGCCCCTTGTCCTGTCGCTGGGCACCACTGAGAAGAGTCTGACCCCGTCCTCTTGACA
>VZSC01012849.1:0-24561 GCA_013398225.1 Steatornis caripensis | reverse complement strand
CCACTCTTCCTGAGCTTTCCTATGAGGATGTTGTGGGAGACAGTGTCAAAAGCCTTGCTGAAGTCAAGGTAGACAACATCCACTGCTCTCCCCTCGTCCACCCAGCCAGTCATGCCATCATAGAAGGCTATCAGATTGGTCAAGCAGGATTGCCCCTTGGTGAATCCCTGTTGACTACTCTGGATAGTCTTCTCCTCCTCCATGTGCTTAGAAATGACTTCCAGAATGAGCTGTTCCATCACCTTTCCAGGGATGGAGGTAAGACTGACTGGCCTGTAGTTTCCTGGGTCCTCCTTCTTGCCCTTTTTGAAGATTGGGGTAACATTGGCTTTCCTCCAGTCCTCAGGCATTTTTGTCTGTTCCCTTTCTTTCTGGGGTTTTGCAGCTGGAATTTCCACACTTCTGTTCACATGCTGGGAAAAAAAAGCTGCACTAACCTGCCTGTGACATTTAGAGATGAAAGCATTTTGTGCCAGCAGCAATGAGGCGTGATCACTGAAGTGAACCAGTACATTAAACTTGCATTTGAATCCAGCTGGCACGGTGAACAGTGACTCAACTTCTCCCTGTGGCAGGCACATCAGTGCACACTTGCTGCCTGCCACCTTTGCTGGCTCTGGTGGTCAAATGAAACTGCTTCTCCTGGGCCAGATCTGAGATCTGTAGCACATTTAACAGCCTGACAGAAGGCACGAGTGACTCGGTGTGCCTGGCACTATTACTTAGACACCAGGCGCTGGATTCAGGCTTTACAGAAGTGCCACCTTAGTGTAACATAATTTGAAATGAGCTGCCTGGCTTAGTCCAACTAAAACCGATCAGACGTGTGATCCTGGTTTAAATGTATCTGTTCTCTCTCATTATTTGCCTCTGTTAGCCATTAAATTGCCATTAAATTTCCATCTTCTATTATGCCTTTCCCAACAAGGCCATACCAAGATACTTCACAGGCTTCTTCCAACTCCGTTCATCTCTTCGTCTCTGGCCAGCATGACCCGGTGTAGCTGGTGGTCTGCAACCATCATCCTCCAGAAGCAGTGGGTGATAGTTGTGAGCATTTGTGTCCATTTGATGCTACTATCACTCTTCATTTGCTGTGGGTCTGCTGCTTGGTATTTTTAGTTGGCTCTTGAAGTTTAGTTTGGAAAAAAGTCATGGAGGAATTGGATGTAGTCCTAATGAAAGAGGGACATTACCATGTTGCTTGATACAACAAGCAGCTAAAGCCAGGTGATCCTACTTCATATGGAGCATTGTTACTTTCTGACCTGCCTTTGAACTTGTCTTTGGTAGCTGCCACTCCCCCAGCAGTTGTTTTTACAGGCTAATCAAGCTTGGCGGGTGGATATGCAGGAGTTTCCTGTAGTCCTGAAGTACAATTTTGACAAATTCTGAATACATCAGATAGGAATAGCAGGTAATGCTTAATGGTGTGTCACCATAGCTAACACTCATGTTACCACTTTCAGTCAGATGATGGCTAAACATGCAGCTGCTTGAACTGATCTCTCATCACTAGAATCATATGGAGAAACCAAACCCTCCTGAAATTACGTGAGTTTTGCTGATTAAGAAGTGCAAGCATATTGTTGGGTAGGTGGCATGAATTTTTTTTCTGAGTTCATGGCCCGACGTTTTGTTCCTCGCATAAAAATAATTTTTGCCAGATATTTAAAGGTTTCTTTTCAGACTTCCATAAAGGTAGTGGTGGGGATATAACTAAAAATAATGAGGTATACATTTCTAAGTTATGATTTTTAAATCTATGAATAATTATTATGATTGCAAAAAGTGTTTGTAGTTATTTTATTGCTTGGTCTTTCTGGCAATGCAATCCAGAGTCTATGCTGATTCAAAAAGAAAAGTCATAAAGCCAGTTTTATGACTGCCTGTAGTTTGAGATAAAGGGGGACTAAAAGAGATGTATACTTTAAATATTATTTTTCTCCATGCATGTTTTCATACAGTACATGAAATCTTAATTAGTGTAAGTACTCTATAAAAATAGACTGAAGAAACTACTGATTACAGTATTTGTCATAAGGATGTGTAGTGAAAGTAACAACAAGAAAGGCTATAAGCTTTTGAAATAATCCTGCTTTTCTGTACATTCTCTGTTCTTCCATACTCATGTAACTGAGAGAATGTATACGAGTGCCTCAGGAACAGCTCATGGTCCACATAGCAGCTCTTATAATGATGAAAAGTGAAAAGTACATGGAAGTTCCTTGTTGCTGCCGCAAACTGGTAAAGTCTACTTCTTGTGCACTGTTGCTGTCAACATTGTTTATTCTAAAATACAGGGCAGGACGCTGTAGTTATCAGGAAATTCCAGGAGTTGGCCATTTCCCTTGGGGGTTACAAGGAAACTTCTTAAATTCTTCATGTCTAGACCAAGCTGTAGCAGTGAGCTACTGCTGGGAAAAATCTTCTAAATGCCAGTAAGGTCTTGTATACTCCATCTCATTTCTGTCTCATGGTTGAAACATAAGAATGGCTTTGCCAATAGCAGAGGAGTGGTGATGATGAAGTTGTACCCTTCCCTCTCCCAGCTCCACCCTCCCACCCAACTGGGACCATCTACAGGTATGTACAGTGTCAAGGTACAATAGATAAGTTCACTAAGTGCACCTGCATCCAACCCTAATAGATACTTTTTTCCACAGGACTGAGAGTTCAGGTACGAATGTGGATTGAGTCATACCCTTGCAACTGTTTATGGGGAGGGTTGAAGTTGATGTAGATAAAGGGGCAGATGGCGGTATAAGTTGTTCTTATTGTTCTGTTGAAGTTCTTAGTTTGCACCAGCAGAGAATCTGCCCATAAAGTGTTTTGCATAAGTCAAGCAGAATTTCAGTAATTTGCACTAACATCTGTCTAATTCATTGTGGAAAACTGGATTTCATAAATCAGTAGGAGAAACTGCTTAAGAAGCAATTGGGAACCATACATCACTAAAATACACTTAGTTAATTTGCTCTGACAGGCCTGTTGGTGGTGGTGGTTTATCATGTTGTAGTGCACTGGAATTCATGTCACAGGCTGTGACCCTGTTATAGTAGACACTGTATAAACAGAGAGCTGCATGGTAGCCTGTGCCCGAGTGTTCAGTCAGAGGACAAAACAGGAGGGAGGAAGTAGAAATAGAGAAGACAATAGACTACAAGAGGCAGTGTTAGTGTTTTCAGTATGCTTTAAGCCTTACCATTTTGAAGATGAATCACTACTTTGTTTCAGGGCTGGGGAGGGGTGGTAAAAGCTGTGTTCTGATAGTACTTCTGGAAAGATTTTGCTTCAGAAGCCATAAGATGCCTAACGTGTCTTGGATGGAGAGGTTCAGAGATGAAAATTGCCAGAAGCCTGGCAGTTTAGTATTCTGAGAGGAGCACAGTGTGTTTTTGATTCAGTCTAAAAAAGGAACTGATTCCTGTCTCCAACTTCTTCAGAAGTTATGTGTCCTCTAGGCCTGCATTGGAGAAGGTAGATGCACACATGTGCCTTGCTCAGTTACATATGTTGCCTAAATTCTAGTAGGTAATAGTACTAGCTGTTACTAAAAGCTTCTGTTTATTATGTAAGTTATTATTAATTACACTGCAGAGAAACTTGACTCCATCACCTCAGCAGAGGCTCAATTACTTCAGTTTCTTTTGGGGGACCAACACCAAATATAGGTAACCTAAGTTCCACCTAACGCATCTCCACCATGTGTTTTATGTTTAGATGTTTCTGATGGTTTATGCCACAGATTGTCGTGCAGGAGCATAGGTGGAACTGAGGCCCTCTGGTATAGTGTGTAGTGTTATAATGCCTAAGGTAGGTGTTTGACCGTTGCCTTTAAGCCTCACACATTAGGAACCTGAGAATTTTGTTTTTCCCACTGGAGAATGGTAATACAGAAGCTCTGTCTGCACCTGCTGTGCACAGGAAGGCCAAATTTGCCATCTGTTGAGCTTAGGTGTTGACCTCCTTTAGTGTTGATTTCAGTGTATTGCAGTCACAACCTTGCAGAGAAAATTTTGAGGCCAACCTAGACTCACTTACCTGCAACATGGAAAGCTAGGCATGCTGCCTGGCCCAAGAGCTTTTTGATCTCACCTTGCCTAAAAATGCTGTCATGAGAAGGAGCTTGACCTCATTGCTGCTGGGCAGACAAGGTATGTGGATAGCCTGAACTCAGAGAAATAGGAATGCAAAGTTCTAGGTCTTCAAAGCATCCTTTGCTTCGGAGTACTCACACAATCTCCTGCCTCAGGAGAACATAGACCACAGGCAGGGAGAATTTTAAATGCTTCTCCAGATCACTGAGAAGGCTTGTGGGCGGGACTGAATTGAACAGAGACACTTAGGCTTCTGTTCTGTAAAGGTACGGTCATCTTGTATAAATGTGTTAATTCATAGTTTATTAATCAGTATTGTGAACTCGTTAAAATATTCCACATAATATCATAAAATGTTTTTGTCTTAGTAGGAGACTCAGTGTAGTCTCTTTCTGATAAAGCTGTGCTAAGATAGTGGTGAGCCTGCCTGCCTTTTGAGATATTTACGGAGGCAGGATGGTTGGAATTAGTGAAATGGCAGTAAGAGTTGTCTTACTTCATGGACTATCTGAGGGATATAATCAAATATACTTTTCCTAAACCCTTTGATGTATTAGTGTGCTTGCTGTGGTAGTGAAGGATAACTCATGCCCTTTATTGCGGAGAAATGTAATGCAAAAAACCATTGTCTCATAGTTAAAAAAAATCAATAAATCAACTGGATATACTGAGGATTTTGTTCTCTAATTAAATCATCCTTTCTCATTTAACACAAATAAAACATTTTCATTCAGGCAAGTGATTTATGTGTTTGGCACCCTGTACTGATGCTGTAGGAGCTCAGAGAAGTTCATTATTAGACTCAAAGTATTGCAATAATTTCATTGCTTTCTGTCTCCATGAGTAATTTTCAGTCAAAGATTTACAGCCATGCACCTCATGGATCCTCATATTGAATTGTCTCATCTGCAAAAACAGATATGAATGAGTCCCTTGGCTATTTCTTCATAGTTCTAACACTGTTACACAGCCTGCATGTGGCCAGCACGCAAGAATACTCACTCCTATTTATGTTAGACCCAAGTCAAGTTATTGCTGCTGTTTAGCAGTGGACTTTCTGTGCAGTTATTTTTAGGATAACATTATCCTTATTTCCTTTAATCTATGTTAGAAAGCTATGAAAAACAGATAGGAGACTTGTGTTGCAGAAACCTTTACAGAAAGTGCTCACTTACGTTCTCTCGGAAGGCCAACATCTTTCTCAAGAACACTTAATTTGACTAATTTTTTTAATGGTCAACTTCAATAGTCACTGTATATTCACCATAGATTGTGAACAAGTTGGATTTTGAAACCACTTGGGAGTTACTGTTAAAAGCTAGTTTAAATTAAAAAAAACCCCTTTCCTTAAAGACATTTTTTTGTACTGTAGAATAATTAGTAGTATCATTTGTAGCTTCTAGGAGTGTTCTAATGAAAGTTTCTAAATCAAACACAATCCATTTTCCTTTTATAAAACAAAGCAAGCCACTGATTTTGTAAATTTCAGTTCTGCAAACTCAGTCTGTTATACAAAAATCAGGTTATCCATATATAGGCATGTAGAACCCACAGCTGGAATCAGCTGATATTGATATTTTTCTTTCTTTGATATTTTGAAGGTGTATAGATCTAAATTTTTTTCGTGTAGCCTCTTTTTATTGTTTTGTGGTAAGTGATTAAAAAAAATTATGTCTAGAAAATAAGCAGATACAGACTCAGAAAGATGCAAGGATACCTATAACAGGAGAAGGGTTGTAGTATGTGGAACAAAGCCTTTTTTTTTCTTTTCTTGCCCAAACTACAACAAATTTAAAAGTATAGAAAACTTCCTGAAATTTCTACAATTTTCATGAAATTTCAAATTTACTCTTTTCTGTGTTTGTTTCTTTATGCAAAATCATTATTTCCCTGCTTTCTCTGGTTTAAATTAGAGTTCTCTGTGCATAAGTAAGTGTGCACATTACTTGTGATTTGAACATAATTGCTTTTTGCTCAGATGTATGACACTAGTTTCTCTGCTCAATATCTGTCCAGAATGCAGGCCTCAATAGGTATTAATTTTTTTGCAATCCAGGGTTCATTTACTCATTCACACCTTCTGGAGGTCCTTCAGCTCACTCTTCATCTTTTTATTGGATGCAACAAAAAAAGCCCAAATGCAGCACTGAATATGGCCCTTGTTTGAATCCATAAAAAGTTACATCTCCAGTCTGAGAAGGTGGTTAGCTTTGGTCTACAAATTAAATTTTGAGGCAAAAGCATCTTATTTTTGATCCCTGGTTTTATCAGTGGTGGAATAACTGTCTGATGTTTTAAAACTCTGAGTTGGAAATGTTTGATTAGTTGAATTAGTTGATTAGTTGAATTAGTGCTGGGATGCTGTTTACAATTTAAGTGTTTTATTTTCTGTAAATTAATTTCTTTAAATATAAAATCAAGTAGTTACGCCATTTAATAGGACAACGTATAAGGTAAACTGTTCTCTATTGCTCTGCTTAAAACCTTCCTGTCCCATGCACATAGAAAAAAACAAGGGGCAAGGGATGGGGAAGGCTAGACACCAAGGAGTCACTATGTGTAGTAGGGTTTTTTCTTTTGACTGCTTAAAAAGGTAATTAGCTGAGAGTCAAGTGTTGTTGCTCTATAAATTGTGTGCCAGTCAAGTGTTGTTGCTCTATAAATTGTGTGCCAGCAGGTTTATCAGTAAACTTTGTAGGTTATGTTGAGTGGGATAATCAGGAGGAAGAAAGGGAGGCTAAAATAACAGAGTGGTAGGATTATTTTGACTCCACAATCTAACCCTCCTTGACTTGTGCCCTTTGAGTGGCAAGTGCTTGTGTTACAAAACAACATGAGGTCAACCTCTTGGTTCTGCTGTTAGTTTCTTTCTTACTGATCTATACTGAGGGAGTACTTGCCTCGTATATTTGCGTTCTTTGCTTTTGTGTTGTTAACTGTTACATGCTATTACTGATTGGGTGATAAGAATGGCAGTTGTTTTTCCTACAGAGTGTAAGAATTGCTGAACTGAAGAATGAAAAATTGTGTAGATGACATTGAAGAGCCGTGCCTAGGCACAATAAGGAAGATATCCCGAAAAACATGTGAGCATCCACTTTTCAAATATCTTCTTCCCTCAAAGACAACGTACAGTGTTAAGAATATTCTTACAGTTACAAAGTCATTACATTAGAAAAATTGTTTTGGATAGCACTCTATGAAAATTCTCCTGAGTTCTTTTCAAAAGATAAGGATACCTGGTCTAGTCTTCAGCTGTTTTCTGAACTCTTATCAGCTTTGCAGGACAACTGCTTGGTTAGTGATCCAATGATAGACCAATGATGTGGAAGAGGTGTGGGAGCCCGAGTGTATTATTTAATGGCTGTGGTACAGTGGAGGAGGCCCCTGTCAGGAAGCAATAAAGTAGTTATTAGTTAATGACTGTAGAGGCACCATATATAAGATTGAATTGATATATGTAAATCACTGACTTTAAGATGTTGAAGCTGCCTCTTGGCGCCTGTCTTTTTTTACAGAAGTGGGGATCAAATAGCTATGGTTTTGATAAATGGCATGTAGCTAACCTACATTAAAGACCTACATAAAGGGAGTTGAGCTCTTAAATTCCTTTGAAATGTAATGGAATTTGGGTGCCAAGTGCTGATTCTTTTAAAAAAACTCACTGGCTCATTTGCTTTTATTAAACTGCTTTTGAAAATAGCGTGGAATGACTTTGATATGTTCTGTCACAGTATGAAAATAATATAGGCACAGGGTACACATGCAAACAAGCACATCTGTCTTCAAATGCATGTTGGCAGTGGTAGAAACCAATGAAAACCAATTAGGAGTGACTGTTGATGTCTTTCTACTGTTGTGTCTAATACATTTGTGTCATGGTTTAAAGCTGGGCTGGCTATTAAGCGAATGACAGACACTCTTTGTTAACTCCCTCCCCAAAGGAGGGGAAAGAGAAAAGGGAAAGAGACTTATGGGTTGGAAAAGTTAAAACAGCTTTAATCTCACTACGGTAACAATGTATGATAATAATAGGAAGAAATAATAATGAAATATATACAAATATGTACAAAACCGATATCGAGCTCCCCCCCACCGATGACCAGTACATCACCTGGATGCTGCAACGCACACCCCAGGGAACTCCCAAACTGTACTCAGCAGCAGCAGGCAGGAGCTGGATTCAGGAATGCACGGATCGGGATCGAAGGCAGAAGAATCAGACAGAGTCCTCCTCGGACGCCGGCCATAGAAGAAGAGAGCGAGACCCTCGTGATCCCTCTGCTTTATACCGAGTATGACGCGTATGGGATGGAATACTCCCTTTGGTCAGTTTTGGGTCACCTGTCCGACCCGCTCCTCCCCACCGCAGGGTCGCAGGGGTGACGACTTCTCTGCTCTTTCAGTTCCGGCGCACAAGAAAGTTAGCAGAAGCAAGCATCGACCTTGGTCTCTATAGGGATAACTATAAGCAAGAGCCTTTCTGCATACCATTGCTACTGATGTTCCAGCACTGACTATAAACACCGAGCCTTATCACTGTGAGAAGCAGCTACTGTCTGGAAAAACATGCAGTTAATTTCAGAGAGTGTAGCTTCTCAGAAGAGACTTAACTAAAAAGCAAAGTTACTAGAAGAAAATTGGTTCTGTCCTAGCCCAAACCAGGACAATGTGGTGCATAGTACTGATTGCAGTTTTTGGAGGTCTCTGCACAGGGTGAATGGGATCATTTGAACAGAAATGCTTCATATTAGTTTGTTGTTTGGTGTCCATAAATTTTACTTAATATTTTTTAGAAGTGAAAAAAAAATCTCTAATTTATTGGGGGCCTTACGCCTGCCGCATATGCGATCACTAATTCAGCAAAGTATATAGGAACATGCCTGAGTAACCTTCACTTGCTTACATACCTTGTCTGCTATACAACTGTATCTTAAGAAAATATTTATATTCAGCAAAACTGTTACACATACTTAACAGTATAAAATCTAGTGTGATTATCATTATTACCCAAATTCAGAATAGATTAAGCAAATCCTTAACACTACTGAAATGAAGCCACAGTCTAATTGTGTAGTGTATAGTATTAGGGTATCTATAAACATTTCCACATACAGTTCATATATATGAGTGGATATATCTGTGTGTAAAATAGACGTAAACAAGATTTTACAGGGCTCTCTTAGCTGTAACTTCACAAACAAGACCTGAGATATTTTCAGGAATGTATGATTGTTTCCACTTTTAAGACTTGAGATATCTTTTCCTTGCTTGTAAAGATCAGTGTTTAGTATTGCTGTGTATGGAGTCTGTTTAGAGGAGTTAAACTCAACAAATTTTCTGATTTGAATAAATAATTTTTTTATGATTAAAGACTGTAACTGATACTATTCATATCATTTGTGCTTGGAAACTCTGCAGCGTTGTAACAAGAAGTTAGTAAATACAAAATGATTGCAGTCCGCTTTTCATAAGATAATAAGTAGAATTAGGTCTCTGCACAGGCTTGCAGCTCATCTTAGGTACTCCACTACCTGCATGCATGATCACCAGGGGAAAAGGCTGGCTTTTGTTTGTGAAGGTACATGCAATAAATGTGCAGCAGACATTTGAATGAAACTTTATTTTAATATAATCGTATGAAAGAAATGTAATTAAACTGAAACCAAAACATGTAATTTTTTGCTAATATTTTTTAATTGTGAGTGCAAATTTTGTAAGTGTTCAGTTATAAGTTCACATGTAAATTCAAAAATCCAGCTGTAAGGTACAGGAGAAGTACCATAATCAGTTATACAAACCTATGTAATCAGCATGAAAATATTTTTGTACTGCTACATGTGATTGATACGTCATTGCTTTGCTGTATAAACACAATTAAAGAGCACCTTGGGGACTTCCTCAACAAGAGATTAAACAGGCGAACAAGACCAGCAATTCTAACACTTTGCATCTGATTTCTTAACCAATCCAGATAGGCTTTCATTCCCAACGATTTCTATTTCCCGAAATATGCATTGTAAGGATTCACAAGTGCAATTGTCTAATGCTTTAGGTCACAGACATCCAATCTTGCATATTCTACTTTTCAGTAAAAGAAATAATCCATAACCTTTCCACAGATACATGTAATTTTCCTCTCCCTCTTCCCCCTCTTTTTTTTGCTGTCAGTGATTAGCAACAATTTACACTTGCGTGCAGCCAGTTGCTGAATGCTGTCTAAACTGCAGAGCATATATCAAGTAAACTACACAGAACTTGAAAAACAGTGTCTTAACTCAGGTAGTTGCTTATAATTATTCAGGTGATTCTTATACAGTCTGATTCTGACTAATAATCTAGATTTAGTAATTTTGGATAACAAATCCCTATTTCTCATGCATTTTAAAATTATATAAGAATGCTATAGCAAACTTTGGCTTATTGAAATTCATTATAAACAAAAACTTGCAAAATGGCAATTTTCAAAATGTATTGCTTTTGATAGCATTCAATAGAGTAGAAACACATTAAACTACTTCCTATCAATCTCTTTAGTGATGCTGTGAAATCCATTGAATAATTTCAATGATCATTTGCACCCACTGTTAGTTACAAATAGCTTAGTATATAGTTGTTATGCTCCAAACTTTGATTTTCTGGTAATAAATCACAACAAATTCAGCTCAAAATCTGAAAAGCAGTTTTGGCAGTGTCTCTTGGAGAAACAGAAAAGTGTCATTTAGTTAACTTAGTTTTGATGCAGGCTATGTTTTGAATTATAAAATTATTTTCCAAAGATTCCACATGATTAAAATAATTCTTAAAAGAAAACATTTTTCTTTTTGACTTGAATTATTTTAATTGTCATGCTTATATCACAGAAAAATGTTAGGCTAAAAAATTCCATTCATATGCCAAACACTAGAATGCGTACTGCAACATACTGCAGCATACCGCTCAAAGTCATTATATTGGGTTGCATTCAGTCTTATCGTGGGCAGAAGGCAGAGATCATCTTTTCAATATGTTGTTTTGGTCTCCAAAATTGGCCCCACCTTTGTCCAGTCTTGTTTCCGGTTTTGAGATAGGCTAGTCAATGACACCGGAATGTTTGATGAGATTTGCATTTTTTGCAAAAGTAGCGATGCTTACATATTTATATGTCTTTTTGTATATGTCATGTGCATACAACAGACCTCATCCTCTTTCAGTCATTATGGTGCTCATATGCAGCTATTCTTGAAGAGCTTTCTCTTTCATGACTTCCTTACTTCATGTCCAAGCAACTAGAAACAAAGTTAGTTCTTAGAGTCACTGTAATGAGCTCTAAATTACAAGACCTAACAAACCTGATTAAGTAGACTGTGGGAGCTGTTTACAGCTGTTTGTTGTTAACCAAGAGGACTGAGCTCTACAGCTCTATAGTTGACTTATCCTTCTCTATGCTGCATCTGAGGTGCAATGATTCTGTAAAGCAAGTTTTATTAACAATTCAATTGCCCTTCCACTACTTAAAGATGTTCTTTAAAGCAATAAAATTCCTAGTGGCCTAAGCCAAATAGCTACGTAAAGGGTTAAAAATCCTAATTAGTTGGTTGTGAACATGGCCTAATTTCAGAAATGGAGTTTACACATTTGATAAACTAAATCCAGATGAAAACTATTTTCTATTTAATCATATTCATTGGCTCATAAGAGTGAAAAGTCTATTTGAGAGAGTAAGAAGTCGGAATGGTGATATTAAAAGCCTGTTCTTTCACTGTCCCTCAGCCTCAGTGTGGATTATAGGAATTGGTGAGTTGGAACTGTAAGGCATGAACTAAAATGAAAGTTTAAAAAGAAAAATATACATACATGGTATGTATTTAGTTACTTGATTCCAGAAAAGTAACTTTAATTCAGAAATATTGTACTATTGCATCCAAAGCCTTCAACAGTACTATAAAGTGATGAAATGTTTAAGACTTTTGCTAACTGTCCAGGAATATTCAGTAGCTAAAAAATAAATAGCCAACGGTAAGGGAAGGAAATGGATTTTTAAGCCCCATTTAAAATTAAACCCTGTTTTATTAGTATAAATCCATAATGGTAATGCTTGTGTTTGAATATATTGTTACCAATATGGAACATTTGGACATGCTGTGAAATCCAGGCAGCTGCTGTTGCTTAGCCATTTTTAAATACTTAATAAACTGACACTCCTAAACCTGACTTATTTATTATTACGGACATAAAATCCTGTAAAAGAAAGGCAGATGTTTAGGGAAAACAGTTTGGTTTCAGGGTTTTGAGCTATGCATCATGCTTTTCATTATAAGATTTCTTATTCCCAGTATGTGTATTTTTTTATATCTTCTGATAAGGCCACCAAAAATTCTTACAGTTCACCTTTCCCCACATGAATGAGTTGAACAGAAATTGTAAGAAATAAAACGTATGTGGTTTAAATGCTTTCTTCAAGAGCTAGTCTGTTTTCAACAGTAATGTGAGTTTTGGGGTGTTTTTTTAATTCAGAAGGAGCAGAGGTGATTTTAAGTGCTTTTGAAAATCTCGTTCAGATCAAATCCCAGAAAGTAAGGTTGTGAAGTTTCAGTCTTCAGAACACTGTTGCAAATAATCCTGTACTAAATCCTACTCCATATGATTGAACTACATGATGTGTCTCGTTATCTGTCCCAATTTTACATTGTTTTCATTCTGTCTCTGACAAATTCCACCAAGTTCAGTTAGTTTGTGCTTCTCTTTCACATGTATCGTCTTCTCCTTACTGGCAGTGTTTAATGTCTTCATATTTGCACCTCTGTTGAAATCTGTCATGCATTTCAAAGTTCATATTCATGTATGTTGAATGGCGACCCTCATTGAAATTCTTTTTCCAAGCGCATTTCTGTGTAGAAGCTTTCACTAGCATGTTTATTTAATTGTGCATGTATCACAAGAAGGTTGACCATTCATCTTGGGCATTGTATTTGCCCAAATCTAATAGATTCCAATAGAGGGAGTTTTGTAAGATTTAAAATGTTTGTCCGTTTTTATGTAGCATTTCAGATATTTGTGTAGAATGAAAGTAAGCAGCTCTGGTTGCTTAACTATAGGCATTTAGTGGTCTTATAATTGATCTGTCGCATCAGTGACAACTGTTGCCTGAATTGTCAGAGATTTGTAGTTCATGTATAACATTTCATTAAATTTTATCTGTGTGATAATCTAATTAAATGGGACTTGCTAAGGAGTTTGTAAGTTAAAATTACAGAGGTGGAAGAAATCATGGCCAAGCAGAAAGTAATTGTGTCTTAGAAAATAGTCTCATCAATTATAGATAATGTCTATTTAAAGTTCAAGAAAAAGAAAGAATGAAAAAGTGAGCATTGGTATGGGAAATGTGTATTAAAGGTAATGTGAAGATTACTTCCCTTCCCCAGTGAACGGTCTCCTTTTTGTCATTTCTCTCTCCTCTTGAAATTTCTGTCTTTTTCTTCTGCATCTTCCAGAGTCTAAGTTGATTTGTCTGTACATGTAGAGCTACAGATGAGTAAATGAAGTAGTACCTGTTTAAAAAAAGAGCCTAAGGACATAAAAATGTATTCAGTACAGCAAATTTATTAGATCAGAATATTTGAGAATCATGCAAGTTTTGAAAAACCTAATGGAACTTAATTAAAGAGAAGCTTAGGTACATTCAGACCATGACTTGATCCTTGACATACCCTAAAGTGCCATATAAGAAAACAGTTAGGAAGTATGCACCTTCTCAGATTATTTTCTGAGAGGTAATATGACTGCTGTTTGTGATTTTGGTATTGGGCATGGAGGGAGGAAAAAAAATATCCAAGCATGTAGAATAAGGAAGTAATTTGATACTCAACTGGCTTCAGTGTTTTCTCCATCAAGTTGCAGTTTCCTGAGATCTTTGAAACTTGAAATTGTCTCAATTTTTTTGAACAAGAGGAAGAAAGCAGAGGAGAAAGGGCCAAATGAGATACTGAAAGCAAAATGTGTAACACTTGCAGTCCTGAATTGTGCTAAACTTCATATGACTGTCTGTGAACTTCAGCACTGTATGTGAACTAACCATGTAGGGATTTAGTGATCAATAGCACTTTCAGATTCTGGAGCCTGACATAAGAAAAATATTGTTATTCTTGGGTGACGTTTTTTCTGTGATGAAATAGTCGATATATGTGCATCAGCACTGGTGTAAATAATCATACAGGCAACAAAGAGGGGCTAACATGCATCACATGCCTAAGACTTTCTTGAGAGTACTCTCAGTAGCTTGTGCAGGATTTTTTTTTTAATCTAGAATGCTTTCCTTTTTACTTGGCAGCTGCTAACTTGATACTCAAAACATAAGAGTTCTGTGTACATATGTGTATGTGTATTCATATTTATAGATTATATATATATATTTATAGATTGAAATGATGTTTTAAACACTGGAAAGATTGAAGAAGAAACAGGGAATACAGATACATTATTCAATTCTTGTAGTAGATGTTAAGCATAATTTAAAGAAAATAACATAGTAAATAAGTAATTTCTTCTCGAAATAAGTATAAGGAGGAAGTGGAGGGATAATTTTTAGGACTTACCATGTAAAGCCTGAATAAGTATGTTTAGTAGAAACGTATCTTTTAACAGATAAATCCTGTGACAAGATTTTATAAATAAAATTTATCATAACAAATAATTACCCTTAATGGCAATTTAAAAAAGCAACACATTCATTTCAACACATTCAATTTTTCTTCTCATTCTTCTAGGTGTGTTTTGAAATCAGTGTTCTCAGATCAATGTCATAAATGCTGCCATTTAAAATTCTGAATATACCCTTATGGAATGTCTGGGTTCATGCTCAGATGTGTATGAGTGGAGTAATCAGTAACTGAAAAAAAGATTTGAAATTACTTGATTATTGACATAGAACCTGAAGTATCTTCTTATGTAAATGGTGGAGTTAATATAATTTATTGAGGATCAGAGGGTTTGTTGCCATGTACTTTTATGTGATGAGTCCAAATTAGTGGAGCATTTTCAGCACCTGTTTGGCCCCAAATTTGGCTTTTTAATTTTAATTAGTTTTTGCAGTCCGTGTCATTTTATTGAGGCCTCTGCTGTTTTCTGAAAAGGATGTAGATCAATTTTTTGTTTTACCTTTGAAATAAAATGCTATTATTTGGACATGTTACAAATTGAATTAAGTATGCATAGAAGATGGTCTTAACTTCAGTTTTCCTAGTTTGTTATATCCCTCTCTCCTCCCACATTCATTGAATATGCTATGTTATCCATTAAAAAATAAAGGCATTGTTTGAAAATTCTGTATTTAGTACTCGGATTTTCTTCTTATTCATGTCAACTGCAAAATAGGACCTTTAATCGTAGAATGCAGTACTTTCTGTGATTAAAGATTCTTTTATTTTCACTTGATTTTTCTGTATTTGGATAAAAATTTTATTCCAAGTCTAAAACTAGTAAATGGAAAACAAAATTATACCTTTTTTTCCTCTAGTTATTAAAAGTATCTGTTGCACATAGGTTTATATTATAGGTTTATAACCTAGTTTTATGTATTAAATGTGTTTATTAGGTAGAAGTATAGGTAGGAAATATATCAGTCTATAACATCAATTCTGCTGCAAGTATCTCTCGTTAAATTTGACCCTTTGTACCATGCATGCCTATTGATTTAAAAAAAAAAAAAAAAAAAGAAAAAAAATCCAGTATCCGTGGTTGTTTCTTAAATACTGTCTGAGAAAGGACGTAACTCACAAATGTTTTCCTGTCTTTTACAATACACTTACTATTACACCTCCCCAAAAAATAAAAAAAATTAAAAAACAAAACAAAACAAAAAAATCCAAAAAATCAAAAGTTTGTTTCTGGTCTACAGACTCTAGCTGGAGCAGGTGTAAATGGAAAGCAGATTTCTGAGTCATGAGCCCAGCAGCTAACAACTTCCTGCCATAGTTGTTCATGCATTCCCTATAGGACTTCTTAAATGCATTAGTGGTATAGCTCGATAAGGACAAGTACTGAGGTGATAAAGTGAATCCTGTGTGTTATACTGAGATTCCTAACTGGTACCTAGTAGTACCAAAGTGGTACCTAGGAGTACCTAACTGATTACTATGCTCTGTACAGAACTGGCACGATTTCTAGGGGCAAACATAAATAATGTGCTGTGTTGATACAGTTCCAGAGCTGTGTAAATGTCGATTGCTTTCAGATACATGATTAAAAGAGTCCAAAGTCTAATCAGATCTAAAAATAGGTTGTGCAGGATTTCAGGAGGTGACTGAAGCTCCTCAACAAGTCACTTGAGGGCAGGTTGGTTAAAACCATCTCATAATGAAGCAAGAAGTAGAGGCCTCAATACACCGCTGTGCCTGAGTGAGATTTTATTCACAATCATATCATTAGTTTCACTGAAAGCAAAGATTATTTACAGGCACAAATTTCCCCCTTTCTTACTTTGTTTTTTGGGTGTAGTTGTTGCTGTTGTACCCTGAAGGTCTTTGGTAAGTGATAGCTTTTTTCCTTTGAACTTTCATGTTTAGACTTATCCTATTTGCTTTCGGCTAAATTTTGAAACTTTCCAGGCACAGTGAAATCAGACGCTGTATTATTTGGATTAGATTGTCTAATTAGTTGCGGTAAAATGTCCAGCACTTTTAACTGAAGATGAGCCTGCAATGTAATACAGCATTCCAATTTTGGATGTATAATCTCAGTTTTGAAGTTCAGAAACGTTCATATGGCATATGAATGGGAATGGCATATGTGTACAGGCCACTTGCAAATAAGTCTGGATACAAAGCCAGAAGTGATTTGCAATCAAAATATAATGTGGATTAAGTGCAATATATGTTTTGAAAATAATTGTATGTTACTATGCTATTTTGTGTTCTGCATTAAAATGCAGAGAAAAGGGGTTTGCAACTCTTAGATTAATGTGCTTTTCACCAGGATATCAATAAAACCCTAATGCCAGCCTTGTCTGTGAATAAAATGCCTATAAACACAGTATATAACACATTTTTACGTAGTTGACTTATTGAACATTTCCACATGTTTTTCATTTACGTGGAATTGTTCCTTCTTACTAGACACTATTCATCTACAAAACTTGATTTGAATAGAACAGACACCTTAAATATCTTAACAAGCATAGCTGATCTTTTTGTGGAATTCTGCAAAAAGGATTGTCTGCAATTGCTGTGCCAAAGGTGTGCTTAGATCTGGTCTGTGGAGCAAATAAGGTAGAGGTATCCTCAGGAGACCTTGTACACATAGAGTGTAAAAATTAGACACAGGGGAAAATATTTGCACTGGTCAAAGAAGTGTATGTGTTGCATATAATTTCCCACTGTAGTGCACTCATACGCACAATATACTGGTTAGCTGGTAATAGGAAGCCATTGTTTTCTTTATGGATCAGAAACATTAACTCTGGCATGTTATATGAACACATGCATAATGTAATAACTTAAACATATATCACTCTTGTAAGGCAGGTATGAAACAGAGATATTGAGGTTGAAAGATCCTACAGCTGGTTTTGGAGTCAAGAGGAAGGCCAGGAGGATGCATGGTCTGGCAACAGACAATATAAATGTTTTAGGAGATTACTTTCATTGTTACATGAAAAATAAAAATCTGCATACATAGAATTCATACTTAATCTTATTCCATCCTTTTTTATTCTTTTTTTCCTTTTTTTTTAACATTCTAGTCTGTGAGAGGGGGGAAGCAAGCTACCTTTTGATAAATTTTTATTGCTATTCTTGTTTTTCTTTAGCTGTAAACGTACTTTTTGTTTTTCAGGTTGCATTATATATCTATATTAGGAAAAAAGAACTTTGCATGCTTGTTCTTAAAAGGAATTGTTTGTATCGTTTCTGAGACAGAGAAGGAGAATTCCTATTTGATATTTTAAAAACAGATTCATTTCTATTATAGTTAATGAGCCAAAGTCTTTGAGATTATTTGTCATGTTATATTATTTTGAAAGCTTTTAGTATTTGTCACTGCTGAGTTGGCTCACTACTGAAATACACCAGCTCTCAGTCTGATGATAATCGGTACTCTAAATAGTAATTTCAAGGTGTATATTCATTTCCTTTTGGTAATGGGACAAACTTTCTCTGGCTCATAAATCCCAAAGCAGCTTTAGTATTAAAAGTAAAGCTCAGGAATGATATAGCCATATTATAATCTTGGTTTGGGATTTTGTTCCCTCTTTGCTAAAAACTTTCAGAACAACAGGTGTTTTAAATGTACAACATGAGCTTTTAAATATGAAGTAAACCCAATGGATAAATCACAGATACAGGGCTCTGTAAACTGCCTCTGTAGGATAGAAAAATTATATTCACAATTATTGTGGTATAAACCATGTCTTGTGCTGCTTTAAAATTTTCTGTATCTGAAAGTAAGCTATTTGTATGTAGGTTGTATCATTAGGATAATTTGCAGAACCCATACACTTTTTTCCCGAGTGATCTGGGTACATGTTTTGTTTGGTTTTTTTTAACTTAGTAAGAATTCTTGTAAGTAGGAATTCAGAGCACATACTTGCAAACATCATGTAGAAATGGCTCCATCCACAAAATCCTGAACACTTAGAAGGAAAACGACATTTTATTCTGCCATTGAAACTCAAATATTTCTGTTCACAGGGCAGATCTATAGAATATTTTTTTTTAAAGGCACCCCCAAATGAATCCTCTGTATGAGAGAGAGAAAGAACACGAGACCAAGCTGTTTCCAAACTGTAAAATTGAGGACTTGAAGTCAAGGGTCTTCTTGCTTCCTACATACTTGTTTGTGAGTTGGCAGTATAATGGCTCTGCAGCATATTCTTCCTCTCCCCAGCTGTTAGCAGCAGTAGGGGTAAGTGCAAAAGCTCACCGCTTATGAACTTTCATTTGTGTCTTTAAAACAGGGTCCTATTGTAGCTGTAGCCTTTGTGAATAATGTGTGAAGCCTTGATGCCAATGAAATCAGTAGAAAGTTTGTCATTGACTATAAAAGTCTTTGGATCAGGTCCTGAGCTTTTAAGCCTGCAACTGTCATGCAAAATAAATAATGCACTTTAAGGAGCAAGCTCCAAGGTGTCCTAAAATTAGCTTAAATAACTCAGAAAGGAGCAGTATAATAACTCCAGCTTTCATATAGTAGATTCTCACTAGTTTTACATCCCAGGGATACTGCTGGGACTCCCAAATCACTGGTCAACAGTGTAATGATACATGGCAAATTACCTAGGTAATGGCAGTTGGATAAATCACCTCCAGCCAATGCTGGTTAGCCAAGGGAGGGGTGTGCTATGTATTAACTGGAACCAATTCCCCAAAGACAAAATCAAAGGAAAAATGGACTAGAGAAATTTCTTTTAACCCAGTAGGATGATTAGTTGTCATTAGTGAAGATGATTTATTTTTCCTTGTGGAAAGGCTAGTGAGTGACTTTAGAAAAGCAAATGCGAATGTTTAACTTTTTACAGAAATTGCTGGAAGGGATCAGAGATTTCACAGCAGAACTGTTCACCTTCAAGACAGAATTTCTGTTTGTATTCTTCAAACAAGGCAAAACAACATAATGGAAAAATTTCAGGAAGTTCTTGGTAACATCCAGGGCTGTAAACCAGACATAGTGACTTGGCATTATCATTTTCATAAGAAAGAAAGGAAATAAACAGCAACTACTTCCAAACCTCCTAAATGCTTTGCTGTGGGTGACATGAAGTTGAAGGTCACAGTGCTGTCAACTTGGTAGGAATTGAAGGTGATGAATATGTCATAGGATCCTGGCAAAGGAAAGTGCTGTGACTCGTCTTAGCCAGAGCACAAACTTTTTTTGGAACCAAACCAGAAAGCCAGTTAAAGTCACAGAAAAGTGTAATATTTTTCATACCTCGATCCAGAAATGTAGGACATCACATCTGATGCTCACAGTTAGCTGTGGGAAAAGTGAGTGTAGTTTAGGCTGATGCCAATTATAATAATAATTTGAATCATCTTAGAACATTTCAATATACTTTTCTGACACTGATGAGTCATGTGCTAGAAAACTGATCAGTTAAAGGAAAATGTTAATGGAAGGTAGGTACATTGACAAGGATTAAGCACATCCTGTGTTAGGCAGTGATGTACAAGCCCAGGGTGGTATTTTTTGAACTTCATATGTGGAGCATAGCTGAGTGTTGGAATTATCACCTCTTTATGAAGGTACAAGAAGAGGAGAATGACATACCCATCTCTGTTGCTGCACTACTTTCTGGGCATGTGGAGACAAGCCTAGAGGCTCATCTCTTATTGAACATATTGCTCGTTTTATGCTATTGTGACTTTAGTGCATGTAAGTGAATCTATGGAAGATTTAAAAATATTTCAGATTGAATAATTAAGAACTCACAGAACTGCTTGCATGTAGGGTGCCATCTCAGATATACAATGATTGTTATACAACATTCAAAGCCTTCTGTCTTATAACTGGTATTTATATATTGTCAAATGAGCTTGTTTTCCTAATGTGACCTTCCCATCTCTGGCTTTGCTGTAATGTTTCTGACAAAAAAATCCAAGACACTTATTCTTTTAATGCTGTGGTCTGCACTATTGACTAATCTTTTCCTGGTAGCCTGGATACAATGCGGTAAGAGAGAAGCAGATATGATTCATCATCTACTATAAAGTGCAGCCAAATGATACACGAACTCTGAAAATGAGTAGAGGTTGAATGATGGAAGATGAGACTGCATCAGTAATGGAGGATTCATGCTAGCAACAGAATACAAAGAACCTAACCTGATGTTTAACCAAAAGAGCATTTACCCTTTCAGTAGCTTTACGCAGAAGAGTAATCCCACTGATGAATTGTAATCTTCACATAGTTGTCAATGTTTAGATTATAGACAGATTAATGTGTCTGGAAATTTTGCTAAACTCTTGTGGCAGTGAATCCCATAGGCCAGTTATATTAGTGACATAGGATGAAGTGACTATCAATGTTCATAGTAGTGAATTTCTACTTGTTGGCTAAATACTGTTGAAATGCTGCAGAGGGTTAGGCAGATTTTTGTTAAGGATATGGCTAGAATACAAAGAGTAATAGTAGCAATTGAATCTTGTTTCCATATTAGCTGACATTTTGAAAGGTTTTGAGTGCTTCAGGGTACTTTATTTTTCCTGGGATTTAAGCTTGTTCCTGACGGCCAGAGCTGGGTTGGAAGTCTGTTCTTTAAGCATCTGCAGTTTCTTTCTATACTGAAAAATAGATTAGATGGAGGAGCTGGGGTTTTCTCTTCTGTAGAGGAATTCTTTGCATCTGGATAAGACTCAGTGGCTTCTGCATTTTACAGACTTATTGTAGCTGAACTAATTGTCTTACAAAGGTGGTCTTTCTCTCTCCCAAGAAATACACAGGGATGCTTTTTCTTTCCCTAGGAATTTGTTCTCTCTAGTTCCAACGAGCTCTCATTGATCTGAGAATGACTTTTGTAGCTTTCTGACTGACTCTTCTCCTCCCTCCCCCTTTGAAGATGCTCTATTTGCAAAAACCACCAGAAAGCTAATGACTTTCTGAATCGTGCTTCTGACCTTGCTTTTAGTCACTGGTGGGATCAAAGGCCCTCAACATTATTCCAATTTTTAGTAATTTTTTGTTAGCATCTCAGCAAAAGAACTACCCAAATACTTGTATAAAAAAGAAAAAACAATTATTTTCAATGTTATCAGGAGGTCAGAGGTCTATTTCTTCATTTGGCCTTACTATAGGCTACGCCAGAAAGAAGATAGTGACTGTCTAAAACCAATAATGCAGTCAAATGTTTCAATTTGCCAGAAATCCATGTGAGTGTTTTATTTGGAGTCTTACACCATTCTTAAGTGCATAGTGACTGAGTCAAGTACAAAATTAAAGGTCATATTTTTGTTATGCTAAAATTATGTTTAATATGGCTGATCCAAAAGGTTGAAGCTACACTCCTAACAAGAAGTAGATCAACTACTGGTTGTACTACTAGGCTGTATCTGCCAAAGCTTGCAACAGGAATCATATGTCAGTTGTTTGATAATATTGACTTTTCCAAGATGCCTTATCAACTCCAATTTCAGTCTTTCCTTGTTTGTGACTGAAAACAAGGATATTCTTTCAGTGCATCTCCTAGTTTCTTTCACTGGCTCAATTTTTCTTTAGTTAATGAGAATGTAATTTCTACTGTTGCGAAGATTTTCCATGTAAAAGAAGAAAGCAAACAGAGCTTTCATGCAGTCTGGATTATCTAATCAGAAGTGCTTAAAATAAATTCATGAGGGGTTAAGATTTCTGGTATAAGCACTAAATCATTGATAGCATTCCAAAGGCTCAAAAAAATGTTACTTTCAGTACTTCCGGGCGGGAATAGGAATAGAAGGCTCATGTTGCAAATTTATAGTGTATGTTATGTTGCACTTTGGGTTTCTTAACAAACTGAAAGTTTCCACTTAAACAGGACTTTTACTGCAATTTTATTTAGCTGCTTGGTTTGCAAAGTGAATTTGCAAGTCATTCAAACTGAAAGGAAATCACGGTTTAAATATTAAACATTTTTGGACAAATTCTCTGATAAAACAGATGCAGAACTTGTTATAATGCAACCTGTATATCAACCTAGACAGTTGTCTAAGTATTAGAGGTAAATAGCCTAAATCTACTGAAACAAATTATGCTGCTGCTAGTGTGGCGGACTTAGTAACCAGACTGAGCTGGGAAGAAACTATGAACTACATGTACTTAATTGTTATGGCAATGGTCATATTTTTAAAATGACATTGTACAGTATTATTAAGATAATGCATCCTAAACTATAAAAATGTAAAACAGTGAAGGAAATTGGAGAAAAATTCTAAAAACATTAATTATACAAATGAGGTGTCATGTTTTGGAATATAGATTATGATGTATAGTCCACCAGCAAGATAAATTCCTTGACGAAGCTTTGGCTTCCATTTCTTGAATCTTCCGTATGTCATTTGCATTTTCAGACTTAGGAAGAATAAAATCAAAAAGATTTGACATGAGAACACAGCTCTACACTATAACACCCCAACTTGGATACCCTTCATTTTGAGGCCTCATGTTCTGGAGAGGGGGACAAGTAGATGAGCAAATAACTGCTTAGATGGTTGGGCTCAGAGGGTAGTATTGAGTCGTAGTCTACCTGGAGGCCAGTCGCAAATGAGGTCTATCTGTGACTTAACCCTATTGAACATCTATATCACCCAGCAGGAGTTAGTGATGGAGTGTACTCTCATCAAATGAGCACCACATGGAATTGACCTTGATCCTCAAGGTCAGGGCTGCCATTCAGTATGGCCCAGGCAGGCTAGAGGAAAGGACTAATAGGAGCTTCATTAAATTCAGCAAGGTTGAGTATGAAGTGCTGCAGCTGGGAAGGATTAACCCCTTACAGTGATGCTGGAGAGGGACTGGCTGGGGAGCAGCTCTGCGCGAAAGGCCTGCAGGGGTTGGGCAGGTTGCTGAGCATGAGCCCGCAGTGTGTGCTGGCAGTGATGTAGACCAACATCTGGCCCCTGTGGGCAGGAGCATAGCTCGTAGGTTGAGAGAACAGATCTTCCCCCTCTGCTTAGCACCCATTAGACCATGTGGGCCTCCAATATGTGAAGGAATCACGGAACTGGAGCGAGTTCAGGACGTCAGGGCTGGAGCTCCTGCCCCATGAGCAGAAGCTGAGGGACAGGATTGGTTCACCCATGCAAAATCAAAGTATGCCTTCTTAATTAAATGCCTTCAGTAGATTCTACAATGCTAGTTATTGTTTCTTTTCAGTTTACTTTTAGGAGGTTTTAGTTTCAAAGTAATTTTAATGAGAAAAATCAATTTAAATTGTGCCTGTGGGTGTGTTTTAATAATTGATGTTTACTCACTGATCTAAGCAGAGGCATGATTGTGGCTCTCAAGACACAGATGAATGTGTTTGTACCAGCAGGTATAATAATAATTTTGGAATTATTGTTTTTCAGTCTCTCCTGTTGGAATTGGTTAACTTTAAATAAATTAATATAGGCATAGAAAGGTTTGGGTTGGAAGCGACCTTAAAAATCATCTCATTCTAACTCCCTTGCCATTGACAGGGACACCTTCCGCTAGACCAGGTTACTCAAAGCCCCATCCAGCCTGGTCTTGAACACTTCCAGGAAGGGGGCATCCACAACTTCTCTGGGCAACCTGTGCCAGTGTCTCACCATCCTCATTGTGGAGAATTTCTTCCTAATATCTGATCTAAATCTACGCTCTTTGAGTTTAAAACTATTACCTCTTGTCCTATTACTACATGCCTTTGTAAAAAGTCCCNCCTGGTCTTGAACACTTCCAGGAAGGGGGCATCCACAACTTCTCTGGGCAACCTGTGCCAGTGTCTCACCATCCTCATTGTGGAGAATTTCTTCCTAATATCTGATCTAAATCTACGCTC
>VZSC01012848.1:270876-328645 GCA_013398225.1 Steatornis caripensis | reverse complement strand
TTAGGCCCAGCAAAAATAAGATGTATTAATTGCTATAAATACAGCTTTTTTTGAAAAATAGCTGTTTATTGCTCTAGAACATAAATTTTTTTGTATCGTGCATAATACATATTATTGTACAAACACAGATAATATGAAAACTTTTAAGGAAATGTAAACTGACTGTATAAAACAATTAAATAGATTTTTTTTGAAGTAGAAAGGATTGATGAGTGATTGATGAACCCTGTAAAAAAAAAAAATCAAAACCAACCTTGTAGTAGTGTTTTTTTTTTTACTTTGTGCAACTGGTAATGTTCCTGTATATTTGTCCTGAGACAGGACATAGTGTATATGACCTCTTTATTTTGGAACTTCTTTTGAGCGTCAACATTAGAATGTAAGCTTATCTGCCAGGGAAAAGAGAATACTGTGATTTCTATCCATGCTCTATTTTTGGGTTGGGTTTAGGGGATTAGTCCCATTATCAAGCGCATAACCCAGCAATTAAAGTGTATGAGCCTACGATGCCTGAAAAGTGTGAGCTTTCTATTTTACTTTCGCAAGGGTTTTTCTCCACTGCAGGAGAGTAGCAGATTTGAAATTGCAAAACAAAGAGAGATTACCTTGATCTAACTTCAGATGGTTCCTGAAGCTTGAAGGAGATAGTGTCACCCTCACAAAATTTTCCTTTAGTCTGATGGACAAATCCACTGTGTGTCTATCTCTAGGCATTGTATTAGAAGCCTTAGGAGAATCCCATGTTATGGTGATTATTATAAGGTCACAAGGAAAGGCAAGGAACTAATATTTTTGCACATTAGGTTTTCTAGCTCGATACTACTGACTATCACTGTCATCTTTGCTGCATGCCTGTCTGTCTTTTCTTCCTGACTGCAGTTTCTTAATTGAAAATTAAGTGAAGTTTCTTAACTCATCTTCCTCTGATGTATGAAGTGAAAAGTTGGATAAAGAAACTGAATTTAAGCACAAATGTGATACTGGTTCCTGAGTCACTTAGCAGCTTGCATTTGTTGGAATATATAGCCTAGTGAAACTGAAGCACTAGTTGTTGTCCAGCAGTCTCAGTAGTATACAGGAACAGAGATTCTTTAAACGTGATGTTACTGTTAGTAAAGTTCTGCCAATGGATTTGTTTTCCAGAGGATTAATTTTCTGACTTGCTCAGCCAAACTCTTTTCTGCAAGCATTTGTCCTAAAGAGTAGCTTTTGAATGTACTGTATCTAAAGACTTTCAGTTGCATTAAATAATGTTTTCCTTCCCTCCTTTAGATAAGGAGACATTGACTTCTGGTGCTGGTAGAGTGTGTTTTTATTCTTTCATACCAGAAGCACTTCAGAGCGTTTCGTGCAACTTGAGAATAGATTAGTCACCTGAAGTAGCTCTGATGCTTAGTACACTTCCAGTTCTATCCCAAACTTTAAGTGATTAATCTTGCATAACATGTGTTATGAAATGGGTATAAATCCTGGACTTAGATTTAGAATGAGATTTAAATCTTAACCTTTCAATAGGGACACTTTTCGTTCAAATAAAAGTTTTTCTGTTTAACCTTTTCTAGACTGACTCTCAAAACAGGGTAAGGTTAAAGGATAAATTTAAATATGTGTCATAAAGTAGTAGGAAATTACTTAATCATGTGATGCAGTGTAGCAGGAAAGCAGTATGCCTAAGCTGCTGCTGAATTCTTGGTGTATCCTGAGTTCAAGTACTTCTCACTGTTACCATGTGACCCAGCTACATCAGATGTACGATTTGAACTTTTAATCATTTCTGACCCTACAAAAGCAACTTGCAACAAGAAAGTTGTTGGTCCATACAGCTGTGAAAACTGCTCTTTGCACATCAGAGGAAAAACTCTACCAAGCTGGTGTATAACTGGCAAACACCAGTTATCTTTTCAGCGTAGCAGTCAAATGTAAGCCAATTTCCTGCACTGTTTTAATGCTTAGTAAGTAACCTCATCCCAGCATGCAAGATGCAGTGATTTGTAAAGAAATTTAAACCAGCTTTTTAGGAAAAAATAGTTACTAAAATTTAGGGAATTAGTTGCACAAAAAGAAACTGTATCCATATCAGGTTAAATAAGAATCCTGCTTAAATCCCTTAAAGTCACCTTCCACTGGGCTGGAGGTGAGGAAATAAAGATATAAACATAGCTGATGCTGCATTGCTTTGTGACTTTCCTGAAAGAGTAGAAAAGTCCTAGGCTGGAGGTTTTCTGAGTAGATGCCAAGATTGCTGTGCTTACGTGCAAGGTCGACTCCACTAACCGAAAAGGGGATTTGATGCTGTGTCTTGGCAACTTTTTGCCTGTAATATGAACAGCTCTCCCATAAAAACTGAATTAGATATTTTAAAAATCTCAGGAGCAGGCTAACTACAAGGCTGCAGTGCCTGTAATTTTATTGCCCTGACCAGAGAATCCTCGGTTATCGGAAACAACCTCTCCTAATTAAAATCATATCAGTTATGTTGGAAACAAAAGATGTTTTCACTTCTGTATTAAATTATGCTTTCAGCATTGCTTTCAGAGTTTTTTGTTCACTTTTAGAAGCAACGGTGTCCATAGACACCCTTCATCTGCTGCAGCGTGCTTTGCAAGTGATACATTCTCTGCAGTCTTTCACTAGCTAGTTCTAAGCCCATCTTTGGGAGCTGTTAGCTTTGAGCACCTTGTGTGCTCTGCACCTGTGAACATGGAATCACAGAATCACAGAATGGTAGGTGTTGGAAGGGACCTCGGTTGACCTTGTTTGCATATGTATTGGTGTTTTTTCCTCAGTTTTTAAGGGGAATTAATCTACATTTTCGTTGATGATGTGTAAGAGTAAGCCTGTGCTGAGGTGCTGGCTTGTGACTTGTGATACCTGGGTTACCTGCCTTGCTTCTGCCCCAAACCGGCTCATCTTAGTTGTGTACAGATGAGGGATAAGAGTGTATTTTTCTGGAACGTTGTAAACATACTTGTGTGAAAGATGCTTAGATATGTATGTATAATATATCTTCAGTTTGGCAGTGTTAAAGATGTCAACTTCCAAAGCCTGCATGTTAACGTTAAATCTGGAGCAGCTAGTTCAAAATGTCTTCATTCTAATGTAACATTATTTTTAATGAAAGGAATTTTTCTTTTTTAAGAAAAGTCTCAAGATTGTTCTCAAAGTGACTGTGTTAACTATAGCATTCTTCTTTGCTAGCTTTTTGAGAGCCTGTGTAAAGAGATTGCATCAATTCAAAAGCTACTTTGTAATGTGAGGTTTTCTTTCTCCCCCAGGTTGATTCTGCTAATTCTGGAAGAGTGTTAGCTTCTGATGCAGCTGTTTTCTTGAAAAAGTCTGGATTGACAGATTTGGTACTTGGAAAGGTATTTAATGACAATTATTTAATTATCCTGTCTCTTGCTTCAGTTTAGTATCCTGTGTAAATTAAAATACTTAGTGGTACTACAGGGTACATGATCTTCTCTAATGTGTTTTCAGTTGTGCTATCCAATAGTTTCCAACTTCGTTATCCTTGCTTACTATGTATGGAGCTTATGGTGGAAATTAAAACAATATTTAAATTTGTCGCCACAAGTAAGAGCTATCATGAAAGTTAAGACCTGAATTTTCATCCAAGAATGCATTGTTAAACGGAGTAAGAACTTGCCAGCTTCCTCTCAGTGCTGTAGAACACTTTGTGTCTATTATTTTTATGTTTTAGATTTGGGACTTAGCCGATACTGATGGCAAAGGTGTCCTGAACAAACAGGTATGATTATTTATTTGATGTATGAGGTTACTCTAACCATTAGCAAGCCTTGAGATAAGATAAAAGTTAAGATTCCTGGTTCAGGAAAGCAATTTTTCTAAACGCTTTTTTTCAGACTTTTTCTAGTTGGAACTAGATATGTACTTTCCACTTCAGTGTAAGCTACAATAAATTAAGCAGCCTTCAGCTACCTCACTAGTTTTTCTTCAAGTCATAAAATGAGCTGCCATGTAGCTGTGCAATACAATATACTGAGAAGTAATTTAAGGGTTAATGTACTGTATTTACTACGAAGGTGACTTTTCCTTGTAGTCTTGGTGGAAACTTATGCAGAAATTAAAATTCTAGTAAAATCTTCAAAACTCTTATTTGTCTAATTTTGGTGGTCTTGACATGAGTACATTCTGTTAGGAGTCGTTCTTCCAGAGTTGTAGCAATGAGCAGTATGGCACTCAGACATGAATATCAGTGGTGCTACTGAAAAGCTCTAATGTGCGTTGCTGTTTGGTTTGAAGTATAGTTACTTAAATAATGGTCTGTGGGGAGCTGACTGCCTCATCCCATGGTAGGAAGTGGAGCAGCTTGTAGCATCTACCAAACAGTTGTGTTTTTTTTTTTTTTCCAGACTTCTCGTTTTGGTTCATTTTTCTCATGTGCTGTACCTTTCTTTCCTCCCCCTCTGTCAACTGCTACCTTTGGGATCAACTCAGTTCCTCCAAGATAAACAGCTGTAATTGCTACTTAAATTTTCACTGCGCTGCCATAGAAAAACTGAGTGCTGAGAACTGACTGCACTAGCCAGGAAGCTACTAAATGTTTGGAGCTAGTAGTTATGAGCTTTGCCTCACTGGAGGGATTCAGCAGTTGCTGACTGCTGCTTTCTGTCACTTTGTGACCCCCTTTGGCACCATTTGCAACCCTTCGTATAGATAGCAATACTGGAAAAGCTCATAATTCTTCTAAAATTTGAGTATTTTAATATAATAAATCCTTTAAAATTTCGTTTTTCCTGTAGGAATTTTTTGTGGCTTTACGACTTGTAGCATGTGCACAGAATGGATTGGATGTTTCCCTGAGTAGTCTTAATTTGCCTGTTCCTCCACCAAGATTTGTAAGATTTCTTTTTTTAATTGAACATATCAACTCATTAATAAGAACTGCTTTTAAGTGAATAATTAGGAAGGTTTGGCATAAATACCAAACAGATCTGACAGTGATGCTGTAGGGCAATAGGGCCCTACAACAGGGGAAAAATAAGCAATGTGGAATAAGAATAAGGTGCTAAGTGTTCTAGAGGGGATTTGAATATAAAATTGTGTAATTTGAATATATATGGTATTTTTCTATTAGTGTTGTCTTTAATGGAAGAAAATTCTTAATTTCTTACTGTAAATTTTGGTATCCTTAACTAAGGGTTGAATGACTAAAATGCAGCTCTGACTTTGAGAAGGAGCACCTTCTCAAATAACAGAGCGGTTTTGCATGGTCAGAACAATTTCTCTTTTAATGTGGTGGTTTTTGCTGTTTTTCTTTAGACTGATACTAATAGTCCTTTGCTACTCAGTGGAACAGCATCAAGTGATGTACCATGGGCTGTTAAGGTAAACTAAAGATCAGGCTATTGCCTAGAACCATGATGTAATTTGTAAGAAAACATAAGTCTGAGAAAAATATAATGCTACTGGTAGCTATAGTTATAAAATACGGTAAATTACCATTCATGTCAAATCTTTAACTGGGCTAAAGGACCTAATTTAATAAAAACACTTGTCCCTTGGGAAATCTCTTTGTGTTTAGAAATCTGATTTATTGAGAATAGTTACCTGAAGCCATGAAAATAACTGAAGAATAAATCTCACTGGATTTTGGATGAGTCTCTAGCTGACATTATCTTTTTCATGTTTTCTTTTAAACATCAGAATGGCAATCAGTGTGTTTCCAACTGTAACTTAAAAAGAAGTTAATACTTTTGAAAGAACTACTGCTTCTTAGCCTATGAGTGTGACTATTTCCATAAGTAATATTTTTCTTATGCCCCTGCAGCTGGAAGACAAGACCAAGTATGATGCTATTTTTGACAGCCTAAATCCTGTGAATGGACTGTTGTCAGGCGATAAGGTGAAACCTGTACTCCTCAACTCAAAACTGCCAGTGGATATCTTGGGACGAGTAAGAATATCTGTCTATTTAATTGTTAGTTCTCAAATAGTAACTATGCTACACTCAGCAATATCTGTTTTTCAATTTGAAAATTTCTAGTAATAAGCCTAACTATTAAATACTATCTTATGGAGTGGCCACATGTGTGTAACTGTTAAACTGTAAAAAGAAAAATAAATTTCTTTTGATATTTTGATAGATTGTCTCTTACTGCGGTGTATCAGTTATGTGTACTCTTTTAACAGTTGTTTTAGGGCAGGTTGCCATTAGTGCACTCTGTCTCCAACTTAAGAATCTCTCTTCTTTGCGTGGTTTATATGAATGTATGTTGCTTGGTGGAAACTAATGCTGTTAATATTAATAGAACTTAGGATACGGTGGAGGGAGGCTGTTCTCACATTTTTTAATGAGGTTTTGAATAGGTAACTGCTGCAGTTTAGGCAAACATCCCTATATTCTGCTTGTTATTGGTAGGTGTGGGAATTGAGTGATATCGACCGTGATGGAATGTTGGATCGAGATGAGTTTGCAGTTGTAAGTATCTTCTGCCTCTTGGGATTTTGAAAGCCTTATGGCGGAAGTTTAAAATAGACGCATTGTGTATTAATTTTTGACTGTTTGTGTTGTTCATTTATTGCCTGTATTCAGAGACCTGAATCAAGTTTTAGTACTAGTTGATGTTTCTGTCAGTTTATTGAATGTCTCTGGTCTTACACAGCAGTAACTTTCTTTGTGGGCTAGATGAGCCATTAGAAGTGTGATTTCATTGAATAAGTTTTACCTTAACCTTCAGTGTTTATAGTACTTGAATGCCACAAGATACCTTTGAGGGAAATTTAAAAAAAATTATGTATAAATTCTTCAAAAGTTCCTAGCAAGTTAGAATTTTAAAGCTGTTAATTCCAGGACTGATGAAATAATGAAAGAAGCAGTAAGTTTCACTTCCCCCAGGAGATGGCAAGTGAGAAGAGAGTGGGGGTTTCTTGCTTTTGAAGACTCCGTAAGTCTTGAACGCTATAATAACCATACATCAACTTTTTTTCTCAAAACTTTCAGCTTGTTTTTACTTGTAGGTGAGTTGGAGATGAAGGAATTATACATTCACTTTGGAGTAGAGGGTTTCATTTTATGCAGAGAAATAATCAAACCTAAGGTTTGGGAAAACTAACAAAATATCTTACCTGCATTCTGCGTTGCAAGAATCTTGAAAAAGTAATGTGACCTTTCTGTCCTCAAGTGGGACTAAAGCCAGCCTTTAATTTTAATTTCTACAAACTAAATTACTGCTCATCCTTTCAGAGTCAAAATTAAAAAATAAAATAAAAAGAAAGTTTAAAATACCTGTTTAATTGCCAAGAATTGATGTTATGGACAACGTGAAAACTTTGCGGTGTGGGGTGTTTTTTGTAATGTAAATATGATGAATTTACCTTTTTCTGCTGTCACGTGTGTTTTTGAGAAAGCACACAAGTGTAAAAAATTGCTTTCTTGAATATTGTCCTGGTCATCTTCAGGCACCTGTATGCTTCAGTTTCTTCTGAAACCAGTTCCCTGAAGACCCTAGTAGTTAACTGTTACTATACTTGATTTCCTGTGTTTATGCTGTAATTCTTCATACTTTCAGCTTTGAGATCAGAGGATTGATATGCCCTAGGCAAATGTTGGAGATAAACTGATAATCTGTAAATTTATAACATTATTTAAGATGCAGCTCTGTCATGAACAGTTATTATTAAAACATATAGCCACAACAAAAAAATAGTGACTAAGTGAAGTGACTCCTGTCAAAACAGTGAATACATTAAAATTGTTTAGAGTACTCTCCCAAATAAAATTCCGCAAGTGGTGATACAAGCTTGGTAATATTTAGGAGAATAATTTTAATGTTCTAAAAGATACTGAACTTCATTTGCTAAGCACTGAACCTGCCAAGAAAGTAGTAATGATAAACACAGGGCAGAAGGCGATAAGCTGCAATTCAGTTGAGGGAGCTTGTAAAGGTGAAACATAATGAAAAAAACCCACAACGTTATTTCTTAACTAATTTTTTAATTTATATATACTTAGTTCTTGTATGTTTACATCCACACACCTTGTTTTCTTGTTCAGGCCATGTTTTTGGTGTACTGTGCTTTGGAGAAAGAACCAGTGCCAATGTCCTTGCCTGCAGCTTTGGTGCCACCATCCAAGAGAAAACCTATTAGTGTTCCAGGAGCAATGCCATTAATTCCATCTTCAACATCTACCAAAGAGCCTCATCAGCCCTTGCCACCTGTAGGCATTTTAGCTGCCAAAGCACCATTAACACAGGTACAGTTCTGGAATTACTTGGGGTTAGGAGTTTCCTGCTCTTAATGCTGTGCTTTGGGGACTGCCTGTATGAAGATACTTGATCCAGGTTTTTAGTTTCCTTCTTGCACTATTGATTGGTTGATAAATTTGAGGAAGCTGATGGGAAGACCAGGTAGAGAAGTATGAAATTTAACTTCTCCTTTTTCTAGAGGTCTTCAGATACAAACAGTTGCATAAAAGAATGTTATTTAAAAAAGGTTTTGAAGATTTTAAAAACCAGATTATTTCAAGGCATCAAGCTCAACACAAAGGTCAGAATATTAAGAAAACAGTTTCAAAATGTAATTCAGGTACACATCCGCAGAATGTAAGTCTTCTGGCTGAAGACTGATTTGAATATGGACAAGTTCATAAAACAAATTGTGGCAGGCATGTATGTGCAGTTGTATGTACATGCATGCCTGCAATTTGAAGACGACATTAATGAAAATGGAATAGCTAAATGCAAGCAGTGGGAAATGGAGACAAAAAGTCTGGCATATCCACCTAAAGACAAAAGATTTGGTGTTTGTTTCAAATGTAATTATTAAGAAACTTGATGCTTTCCACTCCCTACTCCCCAAGCGTCTTGTTTAATCCTGGTCATTTTAGAATGCAGAATTTGGGAAAATGTCTTTCCAAATAGATTATAAGTTACTCATTCTATTCAAAATAAGAAAAAAATTGAGAAGAGGATCTACGATAAGAACTGTAGTACTTAATGCATAAAGTACTGCTTGGATATTTGGGTACCCATATCTGAGTAATTGGTAAGAAACTGACATCTTAATTCTGGAGGTGCCAAGGTTTTCATCTGGCATTTCGGTGCGTCTTGCTGTGTGTATTGCAAAGCAATGCTGTTCTGGATGAGTGTTTCAATGTGTGTTTTGTGTACAGCACCATTTGGGATTCATCTGAGCGTCGTTGTACGGTGAAATTAATTAGCATCCACAAGCATGCACATGAAGGCATTTTTCACTCAAAAAAAAAAATCTTTATAGTAGCTTAGTGTTTCAAAAAATTGTTGAAGTGAGAGAAGTGGCTCTAATTCCCATCCTTACTCTGATCGGAGGTAAATTCTACAGCTTAGAATGTGCCAACTAGTAACAGTCTGGGCTTGAGCAGTTAGTTCTTCAGTCCCTCCAGCTAAAGCTCTCCAGCTGTGTAAAGAGGAATAAAATAGATGGAACTAGTCAGTAAGAAGGGCTGTGACTGAGCACAGTGAGGGCACAGCCCCATGCTGGGAGGAGATTTGGGCTCCATGGAATATTTTTAATACATAGGTAAAGAGGCAGAGCAGTATCAGCCGGCCTTGGTACATCACTAATGTAAATACTTTGCTTCTAATTTTGGAGTTGCTTGTGGATTTCTGTGTATCTCTGTTTTGGAGGGTAAAACTGGTTCGTGAGCTAGGCACTTGTATTGCTTTGTAAGTCTGTGCTGTAGCCCTTGAATTATGTAACTCTGAAAGTAACGATTTGAAAACAGAACAGCCTATATCTTAGTATTATGACTTCTGTTTTTGTTTTTTCCCCTTCCATTCCCACCCCCCTTCAGTGGGTTGTATCGCCTGCAGACAAAATTAAGTATGATGAGGTCTTTGTGAAAACTGACAAGGACATGGATGGATTTGTGTCAGGTGTGGAAGCCAGAGAACTATTCTTGAAGACAGGACTGCCTTCTGCTCTTCTTGCACATATCTGGTAGGGATTTTTTTTTCTGACAGCTGTCTAGACGATGGCATGGTTCTCGCCCCTTGTTAGCACTTCTCATGAAAAGTGCTATGTTGACATTTTTGGAAGTGAAAGTTATTTTTTGTGTATAATAGGACGGCCTCTGTAGAAGCAAGTACGTTACCACTGCTTATACTTTTGGACGGAAATGGGGGGAAAATAAGTTTTTGCTATTCATCGTCTTCTAGGGGAGGAAGTAAAGCGTCAGAACACAGATTGTTACATATACTGCACTTCAGCTAAATCCCTGTATTTGAGACATTGTAGTGTTGCTGTGTATCTAAACACAGATACTATCTGTATACTGGTAATGAGAATTATCTGTATAAGATTATTAGCATGCGAGGTTTATAGACCATTTAATTCTGCACCTTGTTTGTCTTTCATTACAGCTAGTAGTGACACCCACTGCTTTTTCAGTTCTTTCCCCACTAAAAGCTATTCCAAGGCACTCTGATAGGAAAAACTTCTTTTTTTTCAAGGTATGGTTAACATAACCTCTAATTTAGGAAGTTTAAGAAAATTAGATAAGGTTGTGTTGGCTGTGGAAAGTTCTTTAATTTAGAAGGAACTTCGGTTACAGATACTCAGGTGGTGTTAGTGATTCATAGCCCTGATTCTGCCTTTCACCAGATCAGACCTTACTCTAACAGAGCTGTGGATCTTAGCATGTAAAGAGAAAGTGGTTGTGTGTGTTTGAGTAGTGTTTCCTATTTATTACCATGCCTTACTCCTACATTATATTTTTTTTAGAAGAGGAGCTATACGCTAGCAATTTTCACGTTTTTAAATGAGAGCAAGTACAATAAACATGGCTGTACTTGCAGAACTGAGGATTTGATTTCTTTCATGTGCATCTCTGTACAGGGCACTCTGTGACACAAAGGACTGCGGAAAGCTTTCAAAGGAACAGTTTGCTTTGGCTTTCTATTTAATTAATCAGAAGCTAACAAAGGGCATTGATCCACCTCAGGCTCTGACTCCAGAGATGATTCCACCTTCAGACAGAGGTGTCAGTTTACAGAAGGTAAGGGTGGGTTTGGCAGTTTTGGTGTAAGTCTCAAAGAAAGAATGCCAGTTTCAAAGGCTGTGCAAGAAACACCTGAAGTACTGGCATACCTTGTATTTGTCATAATACCAGGAAGAAAACAAGTCTTAAGTGTTAAGAACACTGTTCCATTCATGTTTCAAAATGAAGCTGTCATTTGTTATGCCTGCCAACCAAGCAGAGATCTTATGTTGAGAAAGCACTGTTTTCTATTTTGAAAGAATAGTCTTTTCTACTATCTGTCTAAAGAAATTCTAGTTTGTATTTGAAATAACATGCACGAGTTCAATGTTTTTCTCCTAAGGTGTTCACAATTACGTTTTTACATTTCTTTTTTTAAGAAGTCTGGAAACAGTGTGAACTAAATAAAGTTTAGAATTATGTATTTAAAGTTTTAAAAGTAAATGGTCCTCCATTTTATACTTCACAGATAGTTTAAATGTCTTCATAGTCTGTTGATTGTCATCTATCTTAATCCAGCAGTAGACTGTACCTCAGCAGTTCAAGTTGTATTTATCAGAATAGTAGAGGTCATCACAAATTCTTACTTGTTTCACGCGTTGTGAATGTGGGTTACCTTTTCTTGGTTGTGCAAAACATTGACCCAATTCTAAAGCTTTCTTAAACAGAATGAAAAATTTCCACCTAAAAAAAAAAGAAACTCAAAATTTGGCACTACTTTTGAGTTTCTGTAACTGGTATCTAATTTCTTTTTACATTCTGTTTTTAAAAAGTAATTGCTTTATTTGCAACTCTACTAATCTTTTTTGTATGTTTGCTTTCCTTTCTATGTCTCTTTTCTAGTTTGGACTGTTTTTTCCATTCTGCACCACTCTGCTTTTCATCCTTATTATTCTGTCAGTTTGTTAACTGCTTTCTCAAGGTTAGAGAATCTTTGCTTTTCTAATATTTACTGTCTGTTGGTTTAATAATGAACATCCTTCTAAGACTCCTACATAATCATTGAAATAGCACAGCGCTTCTGAAGTGTCACAGTATGTTGCAATCTCAAATTATTGCTGGTTTCCACTGTTCTTCATCTGGAAGAACCCTAAGGTTGTTCCTTGAACCCAGACCTCTGGCTGTTACCTGTTGGTAATATGTGCTCCTTAAACTTAAAAGAAAATGCTATGTCTTACCATGTTAAAATTGCTGAGGAAATGGTGATGGAGTAGTAGCCCAATGTGATGGTTGACAGTTGTAATGAGGACTAATACCCTTACTTTTACTTACTATGTTGCAGAAAATGTAGTGATCAGAACATACTAGATGAGATCAGTGTTGGTTACTGCTATTCTGTGTGTCTAAGTTTTTATAGACTTGTCAAAGATATCAGCGTCATTTTTTTTACATTACTAACATAAATAATAAGAGTAAGAATATTGTGAAAGAAGGTAAGAGTTCTTTTAGTTAGCTCTGTAAATCCTTAACAAGAATTTGTTTTACTAGATTAAGCTGAACCTTCAGCTCATTTTGAGCATTTTCAAAAGAGATGTCTTATTGGTATGGAAGAACCTGTTTGTCCAAGATTATTGCTCAGTAATTGAACCCTAAGGGTAAGAGCAGTAGGCAGAAATAGACTTTTTGTTGGCTTTCTTGAAGTGGCATGGCTTATGCTGTAAAAAAAAAACCCACACCCCAAACCAAAACAAAAAAACCCAAAACTAAACCCAACAAAAATCCCCAAAACCAAACAAAAAAAAAAAACCCAATAAACCAAAACCACCTTAGGCTTCATCTTCTGAATTGACCAATATAAAGGTAGTAGCAGGGATGTTCAGTAAGTATAATGGTAATCCATTATGTTTTTAAAGTAGGGAAAGTTAACTTGTGATCCTTCTTGGTACGTGTTCAGAATGCATGTGTATGTATATTGCTGTTACCTAATGTTTGGTTTCCTTACAGAATTTTATTACCACGGTAGTGCCACTTTCATTTTAGTTTTGAGGCCTGAATGCAGATCCTATGAGTGGGATACAGCAGCAGTATAGTATTTGATGTGTTTCTTTACCTAGAACTTTTTGTAGTCACCAAATTGCACTGACATTAACTTACATGCAAGTTCCTCTTAAATTAAAAACTCGAAGCGTTGTTTGCATGCATGTGGCAGTGTAGTAAACAGCAGCAAATAGCTCTAACTCTTGTCTTTGTTAACTTACGTGTTGAAGCTAAAAACGTTGGCTCTTATGTTCCTCCCCCACACCAGTTCTTCTGAACAATTGAAAATAAGATTGAACTACATTTTGTTCAACTTTGATGCTGGTGTTAGTGTGCAGAATTTCTTTAACCAATGAGAGAATGAGGCCTGGGAAGAATTTGTGCTTGTAGCCAATAGCTCCGTGTTTTCCTTCTGTCCCCTTTGTAGGAGAAATAAAACCTTTCTCATTGGAACACCATGAGCAGCTCTGCAAAACTCCTGTGTAATTCCTTTAGAGTAGGATTGAACTTTTGAGAAGCTGTACGTTAACCAGTTTAAGAACAGCTGTTTGGTTTTTTTATTATCAATTCATGCCATTCGCTCTAGTAAAATATGCATGAATAATCTGAAGTTCTGCTGAATAACATTCCCTGCCAGTGTGCTCAGGCTTACTGTTTAGGTCTTGTCATGGCTGTTGGGTTTTTTTCCAGAGTATAAGCTTGAATAAACACGTAGTTAATAGCATCTTGATTTATCTGTAGAGAAACTTAAGCATTTAAACATTTCTGTGTTATTTTGGGGAAATCACTTGCCTTTTTTAATGATATGTCTGTACTTTTTCTCTGAACTTTGTGTTTGTCCTGGATGACTTTATTCAAGACTTGAAGGAACTGATGTATTTATAGAAGGTAGTTACAGTGACTGTGGCTTTCTAAACATGTTGTGATAAGGCACAATAGAACAATTGCAGTATTTGCTGATTTGTGTCCTCAGCATTTGTTCTCTAGTCATTTATGTGGACTTTTTTTAAACAAATAATTTGTATTACAGTTGTTGTATTATAAAGACATTAAGTAAATGGGAACTCATGGACATAACTTACCTGGGACTTTGATAATAAAAGTTTAATTCCCTACTCTGGAGGCTAACGCTAAACTAGCTTAGTATCATTTAAAGCATTGCAAGCAAGTGTCTAAAACAGGAGGATCACGAAGGTGAAGAAATATAAATATAAGAGTGGTTTCGTTTGTTTACTACTTCTAAATGAATGCTAGGAAGCCAGCTAAATGTTAACTTTAAGATAAATCTCATTTTAGAACTAGATTTTTATTTTGTATGATCAGGTGGTCCTGTGCTTTTATGGAAGATATCTTCAAGAGTTTACAGGAGACATACTCTGTTTGAATTACCAGATGCATTGGATGTGTGTATGTTGTGTTCTGTTAATGTAGCATCTGGACTGCTTGGGGTTTTTTAAGATTGAAAATTTGACATTCAATGCTACCAACAGTTGTTACAAGAGGATATAGCTCATGCTCTCACAAAAAGTAAAGTGAAGATAGTTGTTGGGCAGCATAAACTATAAACTAACATTGTTTATTTTTTATCTTTCAGAGTACTCAAGGACCGAATTCTGTAGCAGATTTTTCTGCAATTAAAGAACTTGATACATTAAACAATGAAATAGTAGACTTGCAGAGGTAGGTAAAGGAGGAATAGTCATAGTTGCTTTAGATTCAGTTGTGCTACTGACTTTTTTAAGAAACAATTCAATGCATAAGGGAAAACCAGGTGGTAATAGTCTGCTCTGCTAAAATAAATGGTTAGCATGACAGTAAATATCTGTAATACTGTTTAACACTTCTACTCTTTGTTCACTCAGATGAGTGCATTAATACCAGTAGGACTGTGGAAGGTCTGTCCATCACGCCTTGTGGGTATTTTTCAGAGACCTGCATATCTTAGCATCCTGAGATGGAAATATTCTCGCTTGTTCAACTTTATTGGCAGATGAGAATGGAGGAGATCTTTAGGATGCTGGAACCATGATAGAAATTGGTATTAGTTATCTTTGATTTGTAGAAGAAATTCTAAGGACTCTTTTCTAGTGGCTGTAAGGAAATGAGATGGGAAAGACCAAGAAGTATGTAGGGTAGAGAGTGGGAAGATAGCAATTTGTGGGTGGACCTCTGCTAGGGTTTTGACGGCGGTAAGGACGGGCATGCTTCTCTTCTGTTCAGTAAAATAAACTGTTGCCTTGAGAAAAATTGTTTTAATTTGAGGTCTGCAGATCCTTCGGTTCTGTAAATTATTTCTAAGGTAATTAAGAAGATTACTTAAATTGACTAAGAAAATCAAGTTCGTACGTTGTATAGTCTTTGTCATATTCTCACAACATAGCAGATTTTTTTAATACAGTGATTATTTTGGTGCTATCATAAATTTACTGAGAATTCTATTAAGAACAGTTCATCCTACTATCTTGTAAGTGAGGGTACTTTGTCATTATGAAATCTGCCTGTCTTTTTCATGTCACTTGCAGGAATGATTGAATTTGGCAATGTGTCAAAGCACAGTCTGTTTCCTAAATACATAAATGTTTTTTACTTCAGCTGCTTGTTCTCCCTGTTATTACTCCCACTGCCTCCTCACTTCTCCCTGCTATGCCTTCCTTTGTTGTTCTTTAGGTTGTATTAATTCCAATTTTGGACTCTGACATTTATTAACCTGAAATATGATTTACAACCATGTATGTTTGCTGTTAGTATCTTAGAGGGAAATAAATTGTTTGCTAGCATGAATTTTTAGATGAAGTTGGTCTCGAGTAGGTGGGCTTGCAGCCTAACATGCAAGCCAGTCTGTTTATGTCTTGTTTCCTTTTCTTACTGTGAAGTGAAGGAACCATGACCTTTGGAAAGTCATTGCTTCCATTTCTCTAGTGACAAATATACTTGCACAATTATTTAAGACACATTTGAATGGTATTAGATTGTTGAAGATATGGTAGGGGCAACTATTAAGTATGTGTTTATTTTTAGAAAGGGGAAATTTTACTTTTATGTGATTTAGGGGTTCAGAACAGAACTGGATTAACAATGAGGCTTAGGCATATGTCATCAAACTAAGGAGTAGTGGTACAAGGTTTGTGTGGGTTTATTGAGAATGACTAGCAAACTCTGTCATGAAGCAAGTTGTGGCTCAGGTAAAATTTTTTCATTTTTATTTTTTTTAAGAAAATTAATTTTTTGATTACTTGGAAATCCTTCAGCCACTGTAGAAGAGTTATTTTAGTAGAAGAATAAATGTTACTTTTCTGTACCTTCCCTAAGCACAGGTGGCAGTGCTAGGCAACAGATTAATCTTTGCAGTAAATGTAGGAAACTTTTTTTACATCTTTGGCAAATCCACAATTCTGTTACAACTGGTGAAGTATGCTTTCAGTCTTGATAGTTATCATGGAAAAAATGTAATTTAAATTTAAGTTACTTTGTTCATTATTAAACAAGATACATTGTTCAGCTGTTGAACTCTATAATTCTAGTACATGATTCCGTTGAGAAGTATCCACGAGACCTGCATTTCTGAGACCCGGTAATAGAAATTGAATCTATTTTTGAAGTGCGCTTTTAAAAAAAAAAAAAAAAAGACAGCAGAGGAAGTGCCTCAAAAGAATGATACTGTGTGGAAAACATAGTTTTTTGAGAGAGTGAGCAAAGAATACAGAGGTGATGCGTTTGTGGCTCAACATTTGTGTAGGAAAGCTTTCCGGTAGCCAATAGCTTTTTAATCTAATTCAAAAAAGGCAATGTCAGGAAGGTGGAGGTTGAGGATCAGATGAAGAAGAAAAGGCACAACACTTACTAGCAAGGATAATTCCCCTCTGGCAGGGGGTGTTGTGGAATCTGCATAATTTTGAGCCTGTCAGCACTGCTGCCTGTAAGTTCGCTTTCAGTTGCACTATATTTTTAGAAAGCTACTCGGAGCTTTTTGATCAGCATTGTGGGAGGCTAGACCAGATGTTCTTAATATTCTTTTTTGAGCCATAAAACCTTTTCTTCCCTAGCAAACCCAGCTTTGCTTTCGTGCATTCAAAGCTAGCTACAGCCCACAAATTAGTGGAATTTCTTCAAGCTTTACCAATGCGATGTTCTGCTCTAAGCACGTGAAGTATTTGAGCTTAACTTAGTGCATCTCACCAAAGGTGCCATCCTTCACATATGTTGGACAGCAACAGTTATATTGTCCTGAATGTAAATCAGGTTAAAAGGACTATAAAGCTGGTAAGTTTCTCAGAAGTAAGGAAACAGCAAAACGTCCCCAGAAAAACAGGGCAACCTCTCCCTGCCATGTGCTTGCATCAAGCCTTTGTTTCAGAGTTCAGAGATCTACAGCTTCTTAGCAAAGCAACGATAAGAATTTATGTGTAGGCTAGATTATTTCTTCTAATCTCTGGTTTGAAAGTAACTGAGCTGTTGCAGCTGAAAAGATTGGGGGGAACAAAGGAGAGAAGAAACTAGGCAAACCCTAGGCATTTATTCTAGCATCGCCGAAGTGAAGTTCTACTACACTAGGAATTCCCAAAATTACAAATGTATGTGAAAATAAGAAATGTTGGGCAACTGTGAGTGTACGTAATGCCACCAGCTCTGTGAGTAGTCATCTATCACTTTTTTTTAATGGAAAAGAACTAATTTTTTTGTGTTGGCAGTCAAGAAGCCTGGCCAGGGTTGTTTCATAGTTGGCTTGAATGCCTCCACTGACATGGGGACTCCTCAGTTGCCAGCTATCACAAATACTTGCAATATGCTGGCTCCCATTTATAAATTACTCCATTCATGATTTAGTATAAAACTTACAGATTTACAAAGATTATTTGCTTGTAAATCATGAAGTATCTGCCCTGGAGAAGCCATCTATTAGTTTTGGAGGTTTTTTTAATCATTGCTTTTAGTTTCTTTAATATGAGGTTTTCCTGACCTGACTAGTATTAAAATACATAGGGAAATTTGTATTGCTTTCATAAATTGACTTGAATTAGTTACAATTGTCCTTTATTGGCAAGGCCACAGTTCTTTTTGGGTTGGGTTTTGTTTTTCCAAGTGCTGTGTGGTATGGGACTTTATGATCCAGGAAACCTGTCATATCCAATAAATCAATTTTGTTACTTGTTTTTGGTTCTTTCAGTTGCTGAGCATTCCTACAGGGGCATACCAGATAGTTTGTAAAAGAAATGGAGGCATTCAGAAGAATTAGTGATTAAGTAGGTCTGTTGTTTTTTTTTTTTGAAACAAAGACGCATTACTGGGAGGGAGGAGGGGGATGGGTTATGTGTAGACTATATACACTCAGCTTGTTTTCCTTTGCCTGAGACTGCTGCCTAAGCTTTTCTTGTTCTGCCTGACAATACTTGGTTCACTTGATTGTTTTTCCAGTTCGTTGTTTGTGTTGTGATTTGGCCAGCGTAAGCTGCCTCTGGGTGGATATTGTATCCTGTTGCTTGCATAGCATAGTCCAGATTGCAAGGTTTAGGTACCTGGCTTCTGTTGAAATAAAAGGAAAGTGATCTCAATCTCTAATACTCTCTTGGGCATATCAGTGACATCAGTGTGAAAAGCCTGTACGTTAAAGCATACGTACCTGCTTGCGGTTCTGTTTCCTTTTCGTACTCAAGCAGGAAAAAAACAAGTGTTTGTTTACCTAGTCAATTATTTTCTTATCTTCAATCAGGAATAATATGCCTGAATGTTTGTGGTACTTGATGCGTGTCTGAGGGCTTGAAGGTATTTTTCAGCCTGACTTGTATTTAGATCTGTGGAAGTGCTTTATTGAGATTGAGACTCTCTGTTCATGGAAAGTTACAGAAAGCAAAATCAACAGAACTTGTTTCAACCCTGTTGTTAAATATCTAAGTACAACTATGCTACAAAGACTAGTTTATTGAGCTAGAGGAGTGTGTTGTAGCTTTGATGGAAATGGTAAAGATTTGCTTAGAATTTCCGTTATGTTTTTTGATTAATGGGGGGGTGAGGAATTTTATAAAAGTTAAAGGTTCACACTTAAAATAGCTAGCCTTGTTACTCAAAGTCCTTCTTTCCTTTTCCTTCCTTGTAAAACTTCCCTTTAAGCACGTTCAGCAAGTTGTTGTTTAATCAGATACTGAGGTAAATAATAGCAGAACACAATCTATAGTGATTATTTTTCAGAGCAAGTGTTCGTTTAAGATCCGTGACATCTGGTTTTCTTTATTTTCCATTGTACGTGGTTTAGCAGTAAACAAGAATTCCTCAGCTTGAGTGAAGAGAACTTGGAGTAGACCTGCTTTACTTTGGAGGCAGAAATGCTTTCTTCTGTATTAGATAACAGTAAACAATAAGATTAATAGTTTTAGATGGATTACCAATCAGCAGCTATTGATATATGAAGTTACCTTAATTGTACTGGTAATATAATTTGATAGCTTTTCACTATGGTGTTTCGTTTAGAAAGGTTAGGTTTATCATTGTTCAAATTCTAACTTTAATGTGCGTGCTAATTTATTAACAAAATTCTTGTGAAAGTAAATGTCTGTATACAGAACATAGTGTTAAAACTGTAAAGCTTCATGCTTTTCTGCATCTGTGAAAGGAGAAAAGATTATATATACTGTCTAGAGAGAAACGCTCTTATGATTTTTTTAGAACAGTAACACTTCTGAGTTGTACGTTGGGTTTTTTCCCTTTATTAAACCTATTGTTATGTCTGACTGCCAAGAACTTATTGATGATAATTCCCCTGTCATCACTAGTCACTTTTAAACTTAAATAAGTGTCTGTAGAGACAGACTTGATATGACACGGCAAATAACTAGGTATGGAGTCTCTAAGCAGATAGTGATTACAGCAAGCTAACCTTCTGACGGAGCTTACCAACAGATCTATCTAAAATCTGACAGGCAAAGTTAATTAATCAGCTAGATTGGCCTGCTGGAAATGTTTTCTAGCTGCTGTTAGCATAGGAATTACTGTGTTTGCAGGGGTTAATAGATGGAATCTGATGCAATCCCTCCCACTTTTCCCAGCAGTTTTCATTAGACAAGTGCTCCATAGCAACAGTGAGATCACTGGAGACAGTATTTCATTGATTTCTCCCTCCCGCCCCCTTCCATTTTTGAGCCATTCTTATCACTGAAGTGCAGTTGGGTGAAAAGACGGGATTTTTTATGCAGAACACTTATGTGGGCTTCTGTCTTGTAAATAATTTGGAAAGCAGAAATCCCTTACATCTTCTGTGTTTAATGTTTCACTATGTATTTAAAGCGAGATGCAGGCTTAGGGGGATGGATAACTGTACCTGCCGTAGCTGATGTTCTTAAGTATTCTTGCATTGTTTGCTGGTCTTCTAGGGAAAAGAATAATGTAGAGCAAGACCTGAAGGAGAAGGAAGATACCATCAAGCAGAGAACAAGTGAGGTCCAGGTAAATAAGACACAATTATTGTTCAGACACCTGATATTGCACCATGTGGTGCTTTAATGGCAGTGGGATTACTGAGTCTTCGGATCACATAGCTTATTCAGTGATGTGATCATCATTACAAAAAGAAAAAAAAAATTGGGGGCTAATGTACCTTGAAGTGCATTTTCTGTATGAATGGGGGTTGTTGTAGGTGTGTGTATTTGTATAAATGTGTGAGTTCCTAGGATATGTAGCCTACATCAAGTTCTAAATGAAAAATATTACCAAAGAATAGATTTTTTCTTGTTTTTAGCAAGGCTATCTAATATATAATTATTAAAACTAAAGAAGACACTGTAGCACTGCAAATTAATGAACTTAAGTGGGTGAATTAAAAGGGCTTGTATATGGCATTGTTTCTTAAGAATTGCAGTAATTACCAGCTTGGGAGGAATGTTGCCTCAAGTTAATTTTGCCTACTATAAGTGAATTTAAAAACTAACCTGATTTTTATGTAAAAGGATGACTTTGAATTTCCAGAATATTGGAAAATTTAGATTTTACAGGTGTTTTATAGGGATTATAAATTATACAGTCAGCATCAGTGTTTAGGGTGCTAATGGTCTAGCCAAGCTCTGAATTAAATGCTGCAGAGCAATATTTCAATTAAATTTTAAGCTGCAAAAGCAGCTGGAGTTGCTCCTTTAAGAAGAAACTTCAGTGTGATATCTAATCACTTACATTTAGTACTACATTTATTTTAGGAATCATTATTTAAAATAACCTTTATTTGATTAAAAGCAAATAATGTAAGATTTCTGCATTTTACTTTGTGTTGGGCAGAAAAAGAGCCGACGTGTTAGAACCATTGTGAATTTAGTGCTTGGCGATTTAATATCCTTGAAGTCTGGATGATAATTAATAGTCTGACCTTTCAGAAGATAATCAGGTGCTGGCCTGTTAGTCACGATGGCAGCCAGATTCAGCAGCTGCAGGAATGCATGCAAAAGTTGCCTGTGTGTGTGATTCTATCCATGTGTGCAGCGGTCATTCCCCTCCCCACTCTGCAGATTGCCTTTTCATGCTGTTAAAAATTCTTACAGGTATTTGTGGTTTTGCACACAAGATGATTTTGTTAGTCTGTTCTGAAATCTGGGTGTGTTCATGTGAAGGTTGAGTTCTCTGGTGCCTTTGCACAAAGGGCATATAAAGCGCAATAAAACTCTAACCTTTAATGTTACAGTATTAGTGTCATCTGCATATGTTTAGTGTTTGACAGCAGCATCACAGAATCAATTAAGTCATTGTATCTAGAGCAGTAATGTTGGAAGGAACTGTCTCGGGTCCTTAACCTCGTAGTGATAGCACAAGCTGTCTGTCCCTTGTTAAATACAGAGTTATAGAGTTATGTCAGTCTGCAGAGAAGGAACAGTCTGTTACTGGCTTGTCAGAAAAATGAGAAACCATGAGGATCAAATAGGCTATGGCTGCAGCATTTATTTAAGCTGGTGGCCCTTTATCTCCAGTCCTTTTCTTGCTCCTGAATGTTGGAGGACCTGCATGTTTCAGGAAATTTTCTAGAACTTCAGAGAATAGTGGGGACAGACTAAGAATATCTTTACATTGTGCTTTTTTTCTCCCAATTTTATTCTAATAGTGACATTTCTAAAGATAGTGCACAAAACCAATGTGTTCTAATCTGCCACTGTGGATCAAGCTATTTATGTAGCATCACACTCCGGAGTTTCTGATGCCAGAATTACTTCCACAGACACAAATTATAATCTCAAATATAGCCGTGGTCTGTGATGGATTGGACTGATTTGTATGGAAGGAAGGAAGGAATGGCAGTTTTTCTTCTGTAAAACAATTTATATACTATGTAAATAGATACCAAAAAGCTACGACAGAAAGAGTTGGAGGGAAAATGGCATACTGATGAGTTTTAATGTGCTTATTAAAATACCAGCTCTTCGGTAGCATAGATTCAGAGGGGTGTTTTTCTTGAGAAGTTATGGGCAGAGTAATAAAGAAACTTCTAAGGCACAGTTTCCTTAACTTATTCTGAGATTGGATTAGCATTTTCCTATAAATACTGGGAGTAATAAACTCATGTATGCAATGTTCTTTTTTGGCAGTAGAGAACTTTTGTTTTACAGAGTTAATGTGTAACTAAAACATCCAGTTTTGACCACGTACCAAGTGGCATCTGAAAGTGCCTTTCCCTGACTGTCCCCTTGCTCTCATCACCAGCCTGCTCTTCTAGACACAGATGTTGAAGGACAGTGTGCCTCAGCAGCTAGGTACTGCCTCAGGCAATGGCCTTTTGGACACATTCACAGGACACTCGTATTCCATCTAGCATTTCACATGTATGGGCATGGTTTGTCAGTCTACCTGCTAAGACTTTGAATTAAGTGGAGATTCTCCTGGCCTTTCCAACAATTACTGCGTGTTCCCTAGAATGTTGCTGATGTGAAGTCGAAAGGTCTATGTTTAGCTTTTCAATGGGACGCCGAAACCTTGTAAAGAAATTTTTAGAACAAATGCATGTAACTCCTGAACAAAACACAATAAATGTTTACATCAATTGGGGGAAAAAATGTAAGTGCGTGTGAGACACTGCTTCAGAGAAGGGTGTGGGGGGGAGTGAAAGATATTTTGGGACTGTGGCCCTCCAAGTAGTCCAGACTGCTTCTGGCCTCTTCTAGCCTTTTGATCTCCCTGTTGGCCTGAGCTTTCTTAAGCAGATTTATGCTCTGAGTATCCCACTCTTCTTGGTTTTTGCACTGCACCAAAACCATTTGAAAGCGAAGTTTAACTTTTCTGTGCTGTTTCAGGCTTAACAGTTCTTAGCACGTGAATCATTTGGTGAAGTACAGACTGGCAAGCTATTGAACCCATTGTCTATCTGTGGAAATACAAATCTCTAGACTTTTCTTGCTCTTCACTACCGTAGCACGGAGAGTTATAATGATCGTAAATCTAATACAAAGATTACCGTTACCATAAAAATGGTAGTGTGTACCACCTCAAATATGTTAACGGTTTTCAAATAGAATCTCATTCAGTGCTTGAACATTAAGATGCTTCTTTTCTGCTGAGGGTGTTCTTTGAAATCAAAGCTTAATTGGAGCCTGGTTTCCTTCATGAAGATGTATCTTTGAGTATTAGTCCAGTTGTGTATGTTGTAACTCCTCTGACCTTTCATGTTGGAGTGGTTATGTGAACATGTTTCAGTTTTGATTTTGGTTGGGTTTTTTCCTTCTTTTCTCTTTTGGGAGCCATCAGGCTTAGTCAGGTCTCTTCAGTGCTTCATTACTGCTGTGCCTAGGACAGACATTGGGATTCAAGGAACGGTAGCAAGAGTGGAGGTGATCTGTATTTAGCTTGTGCGTATGTGAATTCTTGCTTTCTTCTGGAGAAAGGAGACTGAAGTCTCTTTAAGCCGTTTTTTTCCCCCCATTGCTTGTATTGAGTGTCAGCTGATATTTGGTTTTCAAAGTGATGTAAAAAACAAATGGATAAAGAGTGTCCCAATTATCCAAGTTAGTAGCTGCTGTAAGAGCTTTTTGTGTCCACGCTTGTTTGTCTTTCATAGATTACAAATAACTAGTAATTCACCTAGTCTGACTGCTGTACATCAGTTGTATACCCTTTACTGAACTTCAAATGTAATTGTGGGGGTTTTGTGTGGGGTTTTGGTTGTTTTGTTTTCGTTGGTTTAGGCTTTTTTGGTTTTTGTTTTTTTGTCATAAAAGCATCTATGCTAGTTTTTTAGGTAGTCTTCCAGTTGTCTTGGGGTTACCTGTTTCCCTAGCATCTGACTGCTGCACCATATGCCTTTCTATTTCTGCCTGGCTCTTTTGTCCTGATTATCTGGATATGTTAGCACATATGGATAAACTATTTACTTGGGGAAAAAAAAAAAAGCCCTAACTAAACAAAACACTCCTAAAAAAGGACAACAGGATCTTAGCTTAGAGTGGCAGACGAATGTATGATCTAATCAGAAATTCACATCAGCTTGGTTTTTTATCCTCCTTAATTTTCTTTTATCTCTATTAAGTTTTTTACTGTTGTTCATGATTCTTTCTTCAATCACCATATTTTCTCAGAAAGACTGCAGTCTTCTCTTTTCATGGAATACTTTCCTTTTGTATTAATCCTTTTTGATCTCACTGGATTATCTCTTGCTCTTGACTTTGACAATTCTTTCTTAAGTTCTTTTCTTGACACTTTTTTAATGTTATCTCTGCAGTTTGTTGAAGTGTTACTGTTCCTGCTGCTCAGAAATTAACTTATCGTATGATGCTACTTAATGTACTTAGAATACGAGACACTGCTGTTTCATAAATTAAAAGATGCCATAGTGCAGTGTATGGAATGTGCATTTCTTACTAGTACTGTTAACATGGAAAACAAGTTATTGGCTAATTTTTGCAAAATCAGAGGCAGGGAGGCTCTAGAAGGGACTGTATTTGGATTAATAATGCACTGATTGGTCATTTACCAGGTTGCTAAAATGAGTTCCTACTTTTGGCCATGTGTTTTTAAGGAGGAAGGAACAGAATAAAGAATTTCTGTTATTAAGGAACTCGGTAAAACGTATTGCTAAAACATAGGAGAGAGACAATGTAGCAGCCTGAATAAAGACGACTTCTAAATTCAAAATGAAACCCCAATCTCCCTGTGAGTAAAACAGTTGATCTGTGTTGATGCATGACCTTCAGTATTTCAGTGAGATTCTTTTTCTTAAAGAAAAAGCAAATAACCTGATTTTTTTTAATGTGTTAGAGTTTGAGAATAGTTGCCTATCCTACCTGTTACAAATGCTAGCTTTTGAAAGATAATTTGTTGATACTTTGAAATCTGAGTTAGTACTGCAGTTTATACTGTGAAATTTAGTGGTTAGGTGGATAGAGGGAACAAACGCAAACCTAATCTGTCTTGTTACAGGATCTACAAGATGAAGTAAAGCGGGAGAGCAGTAATCTGCAAAAGCTGCAAGCTCAGAAACAGGAAGCGCAGGAAATCCTTAATGATCTTGATGAGCAGAAGGCCAAGTTGGAAGAGCAACTCAATGATATCAGGCAGAAGTGTGCAGAGGAGGCCCATTTGGTAAGGTCTGGTGGCTAAGGCCCTTGAAAGAGTAAATGTCTAATTTTTGAAGAACTCAGCCTTGCAGTGTTACAGTTGTTGAGGCAGGAGAAAATACTTTAATGAGTAAACAGCCCAAGCGTCAAGATTATATGACCAACAGAGAACAGGAAATCTGTCACTCATTTCAGTGACCTCCTAATTTAGTATCAGTGTGTCAACAAATATACTGAGAGAATGCAGAATTATAATGCAACAGAAGTGTAATTAGAAGCAGTAGTTGCTGAGACTGAATTCTTAGTGGTTTCAAAAAATCATCTTAGGTTATGCAGATTTTTTTCTAATATAAAGCTATAGTATTTAAGGTCTAAAATTTTATTTTCAATATTAGAAATATCTGTGTTGTTCAGGAAAACGGTTAGAATACTATGATCTTATTGAGGCCAATAGGGAATTAACCTTTCATTCAGGTATGATCTATAATCTCTGCAATAGTGATGAGGTTTACTTTTTTCTGGTCATAATAATAGTATTTGGATACATTTGGAGGTGTTTTTTTTTATTTGGCTTTGAAATACATGTTCTTGCTTCAGATTGCCATGCTGAAGGCTGAAATAACAAGCCAGGAATCAAAGATTTCAGCATATGAAGATGAACTGACCAAAGCTCAAGAGGAGCTCAGTCGCCTGCAGCAAGAAACTGCAGAGCTTGAGCATTGCATAGAGTCTGGGAAAGCACAGCTGGGACCTCTTCAGCAACATCTGCAGGAATCACAACAGGAAATCAATTCAGTAAGGCAGTGTGAAAGACCAAAAAAAAAAATTTTTTTAGCTGACAATCTTTGGTATGGTTTTTCTTAAGGGGAAGGCATTGTTTTCTTTACTGTTTGCTCAACTCTTTAGTTGCTTACACATGTGTTCTGTGCTAGTAGTTAGGGTTCTTAGAGGCTGACTCAAGTCACTCAAGATAGTTCATGAGTTTCTACAAGTTTTGTTAATAAAAAGGGATTAATTTATTATACTTCATAAATAATTTGTCTTAGTGTAGTGAATGAAAAATGGATGATGCATGTTTAAATTCTCTATGTCCAGTAGTTATTTAAGATTTCTTGCTCGGGCATGGCCTGGGGCATGCTCTCACTATTCTTTGATGTGAAGTTTGTATAAAATTCCTAACGCTTATTTAGTGCATTGTTGAAGGGGGTAAGTAAGATGAGCGTAAAAATAAACTGAATTAAGGCTAGATACTGGGAAAGGGAGAGATGGCTGCACTGGTTTTTAACCACAGAACTGTGCTTTGAAGTACCTAAAGGATTGCATTAAAGGAACACTTTTACCTCCTATCTGTAATGAGTGATTTATTACTACTTCAGCAAAGCGTTAGCTTGCGCACGCTTTCCTCATCATTCTTCTTCTCTGACTTGCCGGCTGTCTAATGTATGAGCCAGAGTCACATTGTTATCAAGTTAAAAGCAAACCAAAAAGCTTTCCTATTAACTTCGAACCCTAGAAATATCTGACTTTTGGGTTGATCATTTCATACAATTCATGTCATACTTGTTAATGTTTTTTTTCTTAAGACTTCCACTGCTAGTGTCCATGCAAGAGCACTTTCTTCTGTTGAAGAGCCTTGTAACATGTTAATAATTTTTTAATTGACTTTGAAGTTTAGAAACTGAGAAGCAAACAAAAGGATTTTCCATTATTTCATCACAGGTAGAGAGAAAGTTGTGCTATTTCAGTATTAATACACTAGCAAGAGTACTGTGTTCATCCTTCTGCGTAATCTGCCAAATCCAGTAATTCCTTCATAAGTGGCAGGTTGGTTGTAAATGTTTTCTGTGAGGCACTGCATTAAGCGTATTGCTGAAATAATAACGTGAATGTAACTGTCTGCTTAGGAAGATAGACTGTGGATTTTGTAGACACAGAGTCATTTAGGAGAAGATAATGAATTTGTAGTTTTCCTTAATTTAGAGTTTAAGGCAATCGAAAATATGTAATTTAAAAAAACCCCAACAGCCAAACAAAAAACAAAAAAAAACCCTGAAAGCTTTGCAGCTCTTCTTATGAGTTTGAGTAGAAACAAAGCAACAAGTCTTGATGTTGCCAGTGATGCAGTCTACTTCCTTGGCAGGAGAAGGTTCTCAGGTCTGTCCTTCAACCGCGTTGCGTCTCTTCTAAATGAGATTTGTGCATATCTCAAATTTCACCCTTTGATTGAAAGAACATGGGGTTTATTGTATTTGCTTTTGAAAGTAAGAATTTCAGACATATAAATTCCATCATGTTTAAGGGGATGGTCATGTATTAGCTTTTGCGTGCTGTCATTTGATGCATATACATTTATTTCTGTCTACAGATGCAGACAAAACTTCTTGAGCTGAAAGAATTGGAAAATAACCAATTTAGTTGGCAATCTCAGCCACATAATGCACTTGTTAATGGAACTGCGGATCATTCTAGTCTTAGCAACAGCAGCAGTGAAACGGCGAACCTTAGTGAGAATGCCGAAAGGGAAAGTGTAGCAGAAGATGAACAAATAAACAGTGTGTCTCCAGTGAGTAGTGTTTTGCCTGCTTGATCATGATGCAGTACAGCTATGAAATTGGAATAAGTTAGGAACGTATCAAGATTGATTATGTTTTTAAGTGCTTGCACAAGTGAAATTTCAGGGTGTTACTCTGAGGGACTCTGTTTCAGAAATCTGAAGGTTGATAAGCAGGAAAGGAGGCAATTTTAGGTTGGCTGTAAAGTGGCAATAAAAAATTTTCTGTATTTGTAAAACAAAATATCATAAATGGTATAGTAGAATTAACACTAAAGGAGAGCGGCTATCTCCATTTGGTGCAACAAGAATGGAATAAGGAATAGTACAGAAAATGTAAAGCTTTCTTGCTTTAAATGTCCCTCCTTATGTCCCAGTAGATTCTTGATTTAATTTTTTTTTAAAGTTTCACAGGGTTATGGAACACTTCAGTATTATCCATAATAAGTATGAAGTATCCTTAGTATATTCTTTTAGCTTTTTAATTCTTAATTATATTATGTAGACTTCTGTTTACTTACAGTGAATTGCTTCTATCCTTATGTAGGTAAGGAATAGTCCTGAAACAACAGCCTCTGTGGAAGAAGAGACACAGACTCCAGCTGCAGCTATTACCAAAAAAGTGAGTGAGTTCAGATTTGGGGGAGGAAAAAGTAAATGAAAAAAATTCTAGCTAAACTGTTTCAGGCTTGCATCGTGTCCCTTGCATCATGGTCATAGAACAACAGAGAAGTGAAATTGTCACTTCTTCTTGTTTTTATTTAGAGTGTGATGTCATGAAAACATTTCATCTCGTATAGCAGGCAGGTTGTTGTGAAATATTTTGGATCTCCATTGATGAATTATGTAGAACTCTAGCTTTCCTTTTTCCCAGCTTGTAAGAAATTACTGAATGGTAATGCAAGATGACACAATTGGTTTCCATCCTGCGTGTCTTAAGAATTTAATACCTTTCTCTACTTCTTTTGCGTTTCCCAGGAAGATCCATTTGATGCCGAATCTCATCCATTGCCTGATCTAGTTTCTGAAGCCAGCTTAGAGTTCTTCCAGTCTGACCCTTTTGTTGGCAGTAAGTAAACTGTTCTAAGTGCAGATTTGCAGAAATGGGACTTACATGAACATGTCTCCGACTAATCTTCACCTTGGAGCTGCTCTTTATAGAATAAATGCAAATGTGTTTGAGTGATGGGAATGTGGAGCCAATAGTGTTACAAAAATGGAAATGAGCACTAGGGTGTTTCTTTTTCTTTCTTCTGGACTTTCTAATTAGCTGTGAAAATTGTACCTTTCCTTCACCACTCCTCCTGAGTACGTCTCTTACCTCCTACCCCTCCCTCTAATGTGCAGCGCAGATCCACAAACAGATCAACTGAGGGTTCAGTGAGCTGTGGTGTGGGGAGGGTGTGGGTGGTTGAGAATGAATGGCTGTGGCCTACTTACAGGGAGTTCTGCATTCAGAAAAAGGTAATGTGGAACTGCACCATCTGCTCATCTTGTGGAAGTGCTGTGCTTTATTTTAGGAACTTGCCACTTATGAATGCTGTTGCTCTGATTTTTCTTTTATATTGGAAGAAGTGATCTGTCTATATGGAGGCATTTGGAGAAGGGGAGTTAATTGGGATTAACTGCTGAAGCAGATGTTTTCAGCCACATTAAGAATGATTTTTACATGCTTTCAGAATCAACATGGTCTGATCAATTTAGCTTGTATCACTTCAAAAGGAAAATAAGCTAAATTTGTTTCAGATCACTTGGCTTCTGAAAGAATGTAAGTGCAGATTTAATACTTCTAATGAATGAATTAAACTAATTTAAAACAGCTTGAATGTTTCTGTGTAGATATTGCTTGATTTTTGTTTATATTGAAGTGGTTCTACTTACAGCACATGACAAGGCCTTTCTTTCAGAGGAGAAAGGTATGTCTGGTAGTAGCCAGCCTTTTGGGCTTTGTGTGCACAGTATGTTCAGAGACATTACTTCTATGTCTCTTAGACGTAGACGAGGGAGAACAACTGATGCAACTGGGACCGTGCATCCAGTACAGAAATGAACGCTCAGGAGCTTCTATCCATGATGCCTGTGAAAATTAGTCAAAACTGAGACTAAGCTTCTATCAGTGGTTAGCCTAGATTACTGTGGTGCATAATGTGGGTGTTTATGGACAACAGCCAACAGAAATGCATCTTTGAGATGGCTGCTTTTGTGTGTGTTTCATGCTGGTGATGAGCTACTTGATTAATATTTGCTTCCTGTAATGCTAGCTTGTCATTATGCTGAAATAGTGATATTATTCCTATGAGTGAGAGTTGTTTAAATTTTTAGCTGTAGAAATGAGTTTGTATCCAAAAGACTTCAACTGATTACATGCTTTATGACAAGTAACTTTTTTTTTAAACAGGTGATCCATTCAAAGATGACCCTTTTGGGAAAATTGGTAAGTAACTTGTAACTTCTAATGCTTTTATTCTTATAAATGATTCCTACTAGAAGAGTATGTGGGGAAAAGTGTAGCCACTTTCAGTGCAAAAAAGGTGGAAATGACCCAAAAAGTCACTGTAGGATAGATAGATAGATGGCACTAGCAGCTGACCACTTGTGTTAATGCTTTTCAGAGAAGCCCATTGCCAGTGAACATCTCTTTTGCTGTTGGAAGTATCCTTAGTTGAGATTCCAGTATGTGAAGGTGGTAAACAGAAGGCCCCAAACCTCGCTGCCTGTTTTGTATGCAAAGAAGTAGGACTGTATCTTTTAAAGGCTCTTACCAACTTTCTTTAGAACTAAATCTTGAAAAAGCTGGGAAGTGTTTATTCAGACAGGCTGTATAGGCAGTGTGACTGCATTATTTTCTTGGTCCTGAATGGAGTTACTGGTGACAAAAAAGCAAAATGTCCAGTAGAAAAGCTCTAGCAAAATAGCTTTGTGTACCAAGTGCCAAATAAGAAAACATGGTGTTTGAGGAGTGAAGGAGAGGAGGGTAGGAGAGTTCTGAGAAACTTCGGGTTTTGTAAAATGCTTCATTTTTAGGGGCTTGGTTAAAGAACCTATATGCTCAGATGATTCTGGAACTGAACCACTGGCACCATCTGAAATTTTCATGATTTTGGCATGTTTAATGTTTTGAATCACAGAATACAAATTCTTCACAGATGAATTTCATAATTCAAAGATCCTTGGTCTTAAATGTGTAACCTTCTTGCTGTATGAAAAAGAAACAATGTAGTGTTCGGTTTTTAAGATACCAAGTTAAGTAAAGCTAGCAGAAATGTTAATGAGATGTTTACTTTTTAGATCCCTTTGGTGGTGATCCCTTCAAAGGCTCAGACCCTTTTGCAGCTGACTGTTTTTTCAAACAATCCTCCACTGATCCTTTTGTGACTGCTGGCACTGATCCATTTAGCACTGCAGACAACAGTAATAATATCACAGTAAGTTTGGTAGTGTACCTTTTACTTCCTTCTATATACGATTTGGACAAAATAACCTATTTTGTGCGTTTTGACATGCCTTGAAAAGCTGATATTCAGAAATATAGATGAAAGGTTACCTTTTACCCCATGGCTCTGTCTTGTGTTTTTTGTGTCCTATTTTCTAGAAATAGTCACAGAGGAATCAGAAGTAAAAAGAAACACTTTTAAAATGTTCCAGTGTGCAACTTATTGCTCTACAGATAACAACATTTGAGAATAATGAACTAAGCTCTATTGGTAGCTGGTGGAATACTAAACATTGAAAGAAACCCAAGATTCATCTCACCACGTTAGGTTGAGATATTTTAATTTTTGCCTCCAAAGCTTATAGGATCAATAAGTATGTTCTGTATCTTAGCTGAAATCTGATGTGGTATGGCGATTCCCCTCTAAAAACACAAAGTGGTCTATAGGTATATATTGTTTGGGGTTTGTTGTGGTTTGTTTTTTTTTTCTCAATAAGTCATTGAAGCCCTATCATAATGTGGAGATTCTTACTGAAAGTACCTCTTTCGGGTGTACTTTGGTGTAACTTTCAGCTGTTCACATTGTAACTGAGCAGTTATTGACCATTCTTGAGCCTATAATAAGGTAGAATTGGGCATTAAACCTTCTCTGATGTAGGATAGAACTTGATGAAGATGAGGTAATATTTAGGGCTGATAGACAAAGACTTCATTTAAGAAGTTGAAATTCTTCATGTTGTAAGCTTGTCCCCATCCTTTTGCCATCTCCTTTCCTTCTCAGTGCTGCTTCTGTTCATGCCTCACTTCTCCAGTTTTGTGTGTATATAAAATATGCATATACATATAAAAATTATAGATGTGTGTGCATTAGCATTAGGAAGCAAGTTAAGTGACTGTAGAGTGTGCCTAAGGTGAACCCATAACAGCCAAGATAGTGAGAAATCACTGCACTTAACAGTGGTGCTGGTGTCCTTCCGTGTGGTGTGCACATTAGACAGATCTCAAGGTTGCGTTACACACCACAGCCTACACCTCCAACTTTAAAAATTAGTTTTCTACAATCTTCAGTCCTTACTCAACACGCTATCCTTTTCCAAGTCTTAATATTCCAATATAACCAATTCTTGATCATATCACAGTCTGATAATGAGAGAAGCACAGAAGCGGCAGGGGTTGGGGATAAAGGGTCAGAGCTGTGGTGTGGGATTAGCAGTTGTTTCTTGCGAGATCTGTATTTCTGAACTTAAGTTGTTATGCATTCATCCTGAATGCTTTACCGCACCATTGTGGTGTTGATATCTTGTACTTATATCTTCATGAAGGTGGCTCTGGTTGTAGAAATCAGACCAAAACGAGTGGCGGGTATTCTTAAATTTTGCTTTATTGGCTACCAAGTATGTTGCACACATTGTACCTTTTTTCCATCCTTTCAAAGTGTTGATCGCTGTTTTGTGGAGGAGTTTTTGTTAACACACTTGTTTTCTGATGATGATAAAAGCTGCTTTCAAAATATTTTATCTTAAAACTTCTAAACTAAAATAAATGGTGATTGTATTCTTAGAATGAGGAATATTTTAAGCTGAAAAACAAATTCCCCTCCAAAAGAATTTTTTGTTTTAGACAGAGATATCAAAGAAGAATGACCCTTTTGCTCCTGGTGGAACAACCGTTACTACATCAAACGATCTAGGTAAAAGTAGATTATACACATTGGATTTCTTGGGTTTTATTTTCATTTGCTTTTGCTTATTTTTCTTTCTACTTTTTAACTGAATTTGCAATAGAGCATTTTAGGGTTTTCCTGTGTTTTCTGAATTTTCCTGTAAATTGTGACATAAGGTGCAAGTGTGCAGGGGGATTTTTTTATAAAACAAAACTGTCTCATCTGTATTATTACCTAAAACTGGAGCAATACTCTTAAGTGTTGGTTGGTACTGCTTCCCATTAGGGTTCTTTTTAGAAATTTCGTGTTAATATCTAAGTAACATACAAGATAGCCCTGTTCAGTTTAATTCTAGGGGGAAAAAATGCCATTTTCTAGACATGCAGAAGTGAGAATTGGTAAAGATACTTTATTTCACAAGTGGGCCTAGAGTCAGAAGTGAGCTCTTGTTCATGTTCGTATTATTCGTCTGTGTATGTATATTTATGGGTGTATGCACACAAAAAATACCTCTGTGTGTATACATGCATATATCTCAGCAAAGAACATCCAGTAGTACAGTTATCTGATACTTCCAGTGGAATTTAACTTTTTTAAATGTAGGAAAACAGGATACTAGTACTTCTTTTGAACTACACCCTGTTCAGGAGAATTATTATTCCTAATCAGTAGTTGACACTTTTGAGTTTTTGTAAAAGCTACTTAAGATAAAGTGCCCACTTCTCAAAATACTTCACTTGAATTAGTCTACACTGCAAAACCTGTAACAGTTGCTTTTTTGTGGTAGGATATTTTCAGTCTCTTTTGTATTTAACTCTTAATTTCATTCTGTTTGCTTGATTTGTGTGTATTTAGCTACAGACCCCTTTGCCTCCCTGTTTGGAAATGAATCCTTTGGAAGTGGCTTTGCTGACTTTAGCATGCTGTCAAAGGTAATATGAAGCTACTGCCACTCAGAAAATGCATGAACCTCTACAGTGACAAGACGTAGCTTGATCTCTCTTCCAACAGTTTCGTTACAGTTTTGCCACTACTAAAAATGTATAATGGCTAACAGTCTTGAAAAAGAGGTCTTTATAGTAAATCGTCCTGCAATTCCACTGTGAAGAATGTCACATTATCTTTATGGCTTTACAAGTATTTTCTTTGTATTTGAAGTGATAATTATTTTTTTAAAAATTAACTGAGTTTAACAGTATTAGTATTACTTTTGCATGTATAACAGCACTTAACTTTATATTGCTGTACACACTAACCATTTCTGATTTTTCTTTGTTTTCAATCCCCTGGAGTATGTGGATGATAAAACCAAAGAAACGTATTTTCTTTTTGTCTTAGTCCAAACTTTCAGTTCTAAAGAAATACTGTATTATTGAAAAGAAGTATACCAGATTGCACTTAAAATGTGTATGTTGCTGTTTTCTTTGTTGAAAGGCCAACAACGAGGATCCCTTTAGCTCTTTCACGTCAGGTTCTATCAACAATGTGATCATAACTAAAAACTTATTTGAGGAACCACCAGTTAAAAATGAGGATGTGCCTCCTGCATTGCCCCCTAAAACAGGAACTCCCACAAGGCCCTGTCCACCACCACCTGGTAAGAGCTGATACACAGATGATGTTAACAATCAGCTGCTGCAATATTGGCAGTGGGACAGTAATTATGAGGGGATGGTGAAGTGTACGAATTTAGAATACGTGAGCAAGATGTGAAACAAGTCTGTTCCTGATCTGTTTGTGGTTTCCTCAATTTTGCATGGTGTTTGAGATCATACGTTGTTTTTTGAAGAGAGAAATGATTTAGAAAACAGGAAAAAATAGAGATATTATAAGTATTGGCAAGAACATAGCATGGCTGCAAATTAAATGGTTACTAATGTGATACATTGTGCATCTTGCATTAAATTATGCTTGAAGTGAGAATTCAGTGTGTTTTATCCATTGAAAAACCTCTGGGTTTAATGCAAAATGAATTAAATAGGGTTAAATGACTGTCTCAAGTTTTCAGATTAACTTTTTCCAAGTGGCCTTGCCAGAGGTCCGTAGTAGTAAACCTAGCCAACGTAACAGTAATAAACCCAAGTTTCCTACGCTGTTTGTGTTCAAGTGATAGCTGAGTCCTCTGGTCTACTGCATGACACAAACCACCCCGATTTCCAGAAAAGGCCGTGATTATCAAAGATAACAACACCTTCTTGTGGTTGCAATGAGCCCATGTTACGACAGGCTCCTCACTCTCAATTTTTTTTGCGTAGACTGGAAAATATATTATTAGTATTCCTTTTAAAGTTTCTGTCCTTTATTTCATTTTCTTTAAAAACTGCAGCATCATTTTTTCACTATTACACTATATCGATGAATCTTGAGGTGTTTTGGAAAAATAGCATGAAGCTTAAACATGTTCCCCTCAAAAGAAGGGGAACATAGTAAATGTAGCATTGTTAATACTAAGGTTTAAACTCAGCTGTTTAAGTTCTGAAGTTGATGTGAGATCTGGTTTGTGCTCATGCCTTGCAAGTAATCAGTTTCATTGTAAATAACATTAAAACAGCTGACATGACACATAAGGATAATTCGAATGTTTGATAGTGTTTCCTCTTGTGGTGGTCCTCCTTTAAAACAAAAAAAGGATTTCTGACTTCATTGTGTGGGAGTAGCAATGACGTGGTGTACAGATCTGCTTTTAGAATGTAAGCTTCCAGTGGCGGAACAACAGCATACTTATCTCTAGGTGACTAGAAAAAAGTGGCCTGTTTTGATTTGCACGTATTAAAAATAATATTGTGGTTATCTTGATAACCATTCCCAATAAATTATTTTCCTAATGGAAATCAAAAATTGAGATACTTAAGTGTGTTTGGTTTTAATTACTCCCTTGTCTGATTCAAAACAAGGGAATGCTTTGTCAAAGAAAAGCCCCAAAATCATTTTCTTAATTTGTAATGCTTCTGGAAAGTGTGCAGAAGTATGCTTGCCTCTGACATCCGTTGCCCCTCTAGATACTGATAAGCACCCTCATCTTATTTTGGGCAGATTTGGAGATTGAGTACTTCATATTCTTATTAATAATTCCCACGTAGAAATAAAATTGCCTAGATGTCATTTGAAGCTGCTTGTTCGACATTATTCAAGAAACAGACATGCGTTGTTTGCCAGTAATAGAATATCATCAGCGAGTGAGAGCTATCATGGCAAGGTTATCTGTGAAGTGTCTAAATAAACCATATATTCCCGAGGGGGTTTCTCTAAATCATTGCCAAATTAGAATCTGTTTTGGTCTATGAAAGAATTTTTAGACTAACTTGCAACAGTGATATGCAAAATAATAAGCGCTTTGATTCGATTCTACTGTTTAAAATGGCAACAGAAGCAAGTTTTAAAATACGACCGCTGTTAAGTGTCAAACTACTTGCAGAACCCACTAGTTGAATTCAAGAAACTGCAATGAAACCTTTTCTGTAAGCAGTAACGTATGGAGAGAATGGTGGGATGAAATTCAGTTCAACTATTCTTGGAAGTATTTGGGTTAATGTCCTCAAAGGTGTTGAAAGTTAACTGGGGTTAACTGAAAAAAGAACAAGATAAGTGGGGGCTTGTGCCTGATTCTGTTATATTTGCAGCTGCTTAGGTATGGATTAACGAAATAGTGAAGCCTGTGACTGCTGGTTATCATACTCCTTCATTCTGTTAGTTTAAAAACTACAGACATTCCAGGTGTTAGCACAATGAGAGGACATGATGTTTTGCAGACTTAGAAATGTATTTCTAGTCTCTGAATGAAATTGTGTTAACTTGATCCAAACAAATAATAAAAGAGCCTTGCTGGAATGATCACGGACAGTTGATAAGCAGAACTAAAAAATACTGTGCTGATAGAATAGGGGCTCAAAACTGTTAGAAATTATCTTCCCAAAACAGTTAATTAGTACATAACTGTGTTCTTGAATCATTGACATACATGTGTTCCTTTTTACCTGACTGCCCTCTAAGAAACTATGGACCATACCCTCATTTTTTTAAATTGGCAACCTTTCCTTTGAAGTAATTGCAACTTCACTAGTTTCCTAAAAGAGGTTGTATTCCAAGTAGCTTTTGAATTTGTTTTTTTAACTATTTTTGGCATGTTATTACCTGCTATCTTAAATTCATTTTAAATTCATTTTAATCTAAGGGAAAAGACCTATCAATCAAATAGACTCTTCAGATTCCTTTAAACCGAGCGATCCATTTCAGCCTTTCCCCACCCCAGACTTTCCCAAAGAACAAGAAGCAGATCTATTCTGTGATCCATTTGCTCCCAGCAGCATCAGTAAAGAGGCTGACCCCAACAACTTTGCAAACTTCAGTACTGTGAGTAAACACTTTTTACATTCGTTTCAGTATAATGACAGCTTTGAATTGTTCACACTGAAGTGTTCCGTCTAAATTAAAATATTAAAACATATCCCATGTATGAAAGGGGTATCACTACCAGTTAAAACAGTATTTACATTTAGTTTATGGCTGAGGCTGTCCTGAAACAAAATACTGCAAAATGTTGTAGTTAATGGTTAAATTACATTGCTTTTATGACTTTTTTTCATGGAGACATCCTAGCTTTTAGAAAATAGGACTTTTTAAATATCTGTGTTGTAGGCATTATTTATTTCATCATCTATTTATTTTATTTAAATTCTATATCTATAACAAGCACACTGTTAACTATCCAGTTAAAAATAAAACAAAAGGTGTGATTTTAATTTAGCTGTCACTGAACTGTTTGGTCATAATTGCAATGTACTGAAATACCGATAAACAGCCTCATAAAGGTGCATGTTAATGAAATGTTAATTTGGAGAGTTTTGAATGGCTGGTAAATTCCAGGCTTGTGTACAATAAAGTAAAAAGCAGTAAGTGTCTCTTTATAACCAGAATCCATTTCATAGAAGTCATGGTGTCCAAGCAGTAGAAGCAAATGGAAAGGTTTGTGCATGCCTATATGTTTTTTTTTCTTCTGGGCTTTTGCAAATAGGAGTTTTGAAAGGCATCATCTCACTTTGAAGCTTGATACCTGTTAAATGCAATTTGCATTTACAGTATCTTGATTATACTGCTTTTTTTTTATTTTCAGGCCTAATAAACTATGTGCTTGATTGAAGTAAACTGAAGATTGACAGGCTCTCAAAACTGACTTGCACTGGTTGATGTGTCGCGTAGCATGATAATTCCTCAAATGCTGTTATTGATCACTGTTACTAGTTAGAGGGACCAAGAAGCCAGTTTGGAGGAGAGAATGTGAAACGTGGAAGAGAAAGCAAAAATGTTCATTATCTTTATGAAGGAAAAAGTATTCTTTTCCAGCTGCAATTACTGAAAATACTAAGTGAACCATGGAGAAAACTCAAGCTTTTCTACATTTGTTTCCCAAAGAAGCAGCTCAAAGCAGGAACTAGCTGGAGTAAATTATGATAACCCTTTCAGACTTAACATTGGGACGTTCATGAAGACATGGGCTTCACCTACATCTTAGCTGTTGTGCATGCTGACTAGACACAAACTTTAGCATAATTTTTTATATTTTATTTAAGATAATATCCTTAACTGTGTCTGATTTATAATAGTTGTACCACAGAAATTTAATTCACGTTCTGTTCATATCAATATACATGGAAAGAATCTGCTCTTTTTTTCTATCACACTGACCTTCCTCTGTATTACTACTAGGCTTCTAACTGTACGGTTACCTTATTATTTTGCTGTTTCTTGACAGTATTTTTCATCTGCACAATTAAAAAGGGTCATTCTACAGCTAATTTTTGTAGTCATTGTCAGCCGGAAAAGTCATCCCTAATGAAAGTAGGGTAGATCAGGATGTCCCACAGAGTGGGATAGGGTTGTATTCTGCAAAATGTTCTCCTGATTTACTCAAATTTTTTTCTTGTATAGACTGGTTTTTATCCAGAATATTTTGGATTTAAATGATAGCACTTTCTGCTCAGTAACCTTTTTGAAACTTAAGACTGAATTTTGAGATGTGGTGTATTTCATGCAAATACATCAGGTGGATGGCTTCAATGTAGTTCTTAATAGTTAAACCTTAGACTAAGGTAATTTTGATAGTGTATTAAAATTAGAAAGCAAGTAATGTTTGAAAACTAGAATATATACAATGTTTGAAAAACTGTAATTGTCCCTTAAACCCAAAGATTTAGTTATTGTATTCTTAATCTGGTTTATTTTGTCTTTCAAAAATGCAGTATTCTACTGAGGAAGACATGATTGAATGGGCAAAGAGGGAAAGTGAGAGAGAAGAGAAAGAAAGATTGGCAAGACTAAAACAGCAAGAGCAAGAAGACTTGGAACTGGCTATTGCACTCAGTAAATCTGAAGTATCAGAAGCATGAAGTTTAGAATAAGATTTCTGTCTAATGTCAACTGTTTTGTCCCTTTTCCTGAATACCTAACCTATTTAAATGTTAATCAGAAAATACATATATACAAAAACTATGAAAGGTTTTAAATTTCTGAAAGTGGTGTGAATGTTTCTGCTAAATTCAATCCTTTTGGTTATTGTTTGAATAACTGTTAAGCTTAGCATTCAGTTTCTCTCAAGTTTTCAGGAGAACAAAGTATTTTTCCCAGCTGTAAGCAAATCAGTTTAAAATGCAGATAGTGAGATTGTAGTTTGACTGTAATCTGTCAGCAGTTGGTAATTGAGCATAAAGTGAACATAGCAATTACTCTGCCATGGCTGACTCTCTCCTATTGAGCAGTTAGTCATTTGAAACCTTTTATCCTTCTAAAGAGATTTTAGTAATGCCAGAGTTGTGGAGTGCTTTATTTTATATGTATACATATAGATTTTTCTCTTCATTGAAGATTCTGCATTTGGGTTTGAAATAACAATCTTCATGGAGTCCAAGTCAGAAAGACTGTGTCTTTCTGAAACCTTTAATGCTTTTCTTGCATGGTCATAGGTTTTGAGACAGACCTAAGTTTAAGATTTGTGTGTGTTTGCTGTTGGCCAAGAGGACTGTCAAATTATGAGACCCCATTGCTATTTGAGCCACTTTTGCCTGTGAAATACACAGCTGAACTGGCAAGTTAGTAAGTTCAATTTGAAATAGGATTGAGAATAGAAAGAAAAACAGGTAGTCTGATTTTTTTTTTTAACCACAGTTGTTTTCTGTATATGTAATTTATTGAATACCAACTGATAGTTGCACCTTAAACTGAATGATACCTTTATGGTCACTGAGTCAGAGTAGGATTGATAGAATGTTAATGAAAATAACTTAATGAAAATAACTTATTGTTCATTTTGAAATAACTCTATTCTGAAGAATCATTTTCATTAAAATAATTCCAAAAAGAATAATCTTTTGCCCTATCTAAGAAAAATGGATGGCGGCAGCAGCATAAACACCAAGAGAATTTTTTTTCTTGCACTTTTAACCTGTGGTATTTCTGCTGAGGAAATTGAAGTGTTTCAACACACAGCACTGAGGAGCAAAGGGGGAGAACTCTGCCATGCTTCAGTATGTTTAAGCTCTTCCCGTTACCTATCAGTGCTGCTGTTGCACGAGTTTGATAGTAGTTTTCAACTTTTCAGGAAAAATGGATAACCTGACTGCGATGTGTTTTTCTTTTGCACTGGGAAACGAGCATTTAGACACCAGCTCAAAAAAAAGTAATTTAAAATTTTGCAAGTATTAAGTAGTTATAACTTACCTATACGTCTGTAATGAGTGTACACTAATCTTGCAAATCATATGCTTAACTGGATGACATAGTTTCTTAATCTTTTGTTAAAAATGTATACTCAGTGGACCAACACAATATTATATGTATATATTATATATATATTCCAGCTTTCCTTTACGGAACTTAAAGTTTTGAGTCATTTGATGTTACATTTCATGTTACTGACTCTGACTATAGTACTTTTACTCAGACTACCAACAAACCACTGCTGTGAGCTAAATGGCATTACTTTATGAAGTTTTAACTGTTTGTTTTTTAAAAAAAGACTTGTTCAGGTGGGATTAGCCTCTATTTATAGACTTCCCTTTTGTTTAAAAATTCTAACAATAGCCTGTAATTATGAAGAAATAAAGTTTAAGTACATAAGTGTGAACTGTTTGCTTATTTTTTCAAAAGGCTGCTGTAAGCAACATATAAATGTAATGCAAGCAATATAAAGTGTTCCACATGTAGTCTGATGAGAGTGGGTTAATTTTCAGAGAAAAAAGTTGCCTGAATCTTGAGGTTAGCTGAAGTGCATGCTAATCCTGGCTGTCACTTGCTTCATTAGGAGTTGTGGCAGCTTCAAAGAAAACTCAGGCTAGTCTTGTCCAAGGATTCTTGCACAAGGATTGCAGAGCCCAAGTGTTGTTTAGATACTTAAGATTTATCTGTAAAGATATGTAAGCATCCTCTGCTGGCTGTTGTCAACATACAGGGTTTAAAAGATCTTTAGTTTGACCCAGCATATATGATTCTTCTAAATATGTCTGTTAGCATAATGCCTCCTTTATGTCAAGGCACAGAGTGCCTGGTCAGAGGTTTAGAAGTTCCTACAGCCATTTACACTTATCTTTGATCCTTTTGTTACAGTAGTTTTAGATTTTAATATAATCATCTAAGCGGTCCCCAAATCTCTTTCCCTGTTTTCTTGAAACAAGACATCAGTTGGATTAGGCAATGTAATGTCTTCATTAATTATACCAGGTTCACACATGTTCTTGAGGCTATTTGAAACTTTCTACTGGCTGTCAATTTTTTTTTCCTCTTAAGTGCTCCGTCAGGTTTCTGTCTTGGGTGCGCTTTGCCTCTGATTTTGCTGCTTTCAACCCTCTCTCCCCTCCAAATTGTGTGCAGTCCATTTAACTCTTTATCATTAAACTGAAAATGGCTGATAATAATCTTGAATAATTTTATACCCTCTTTTCACTGTCTTATTTCTAACTTCATATACTATGAAGTTTTAACTGTCATGTAAAAGTTTCTATTGCGTTCACAGAATACCATGCACTCAAAGGTTATCTAATGTCTAGCAGATGAATTGGCCACTTGACATTTCCAATGCAAGTTATCTGAGGCAACTTAACTAGAAACTGCATTGGAAGAATGTACTGGGATTAACGTTAAGTCTGTTCTATCACTGTCAAGTATTGACAAGGAATAAAATGGCAATAAAGGTGCTTAACAAAGGAACTGACATACCAGGTTGACTTTGAGTTGAGTTCTCTAAAAAGCTGTCTGCTTCAGCACGCTGGACTTTAAGTCAGGAGACTTGATGTGACAGAGAATACCGTTTTAATACTTAACAGCTGTGTTAGACCTCAGTATTGGACTTAACGGTTTCTTTGCTTTACGTGGACTACTTTGCTATCCTTTGCCACCTAATGCATCTGCTGTATGTCACCACAGAAATAGCATCCAGCTATCAGAACCATGTTGCCTACTGTTGTTTCCCCACTAATTTCTCAACAGTTTCATTTAGCTACTTAAATCTAAATGGACTGTTTCAGAATTTGAATATTTAGCAAAATTACAACTTTAGTATTGGAACATTTAGTCATGCTTTAGCTTGAATCTTTGAAGTGATTATGTGCATGGATGTGCAACCTCATGTGTTTGCTATACTAATGGAATGGTATTTTTGGTATAGTCAACAGTTTGTACTGGAAGTAGACAGTAAATTTTCCCAAATGGAAGGTCTTGATGCAAGTTTGAAACTTACCCTTTTGGTAGGTAGAGTGGAGCTTTAGTTACCTGTATGTGTGTTACTGAACTCTTGAACTCTCTGCAGAATAACTTGCATGTTGTCTTCCTTGTTGGCAGCAAGGCATAGGTATTCAAAGAGGGAAGCAAAGAGGGAAGCAAAACAAATCTCTGAAGCAGTGGCTAAGGGCACAACTACCATCTGGGGAGAGACAGACTTTCCAAACTTGTAGCACCTAGGCCTTAGTGCAACAACCAAACAGTCCTCACATCTTTCTGCCCTAATATCTCTGCTGTTCATAGTACCGGTTAAATTCATGCTACTGAAACAGCTAGAAAGCTTGTTTTTCCAGGGAGCTCTGAGGCTAAAAGGAAGAAAGCTGCAGTCTGCACTCGTTGAAGAAGTGCAACTCTGTACCCATACAAGAAGGGAAGAGAGCATAATGTTAAGGAATTTCTTATGTGGAGAAAAGTCGGGGGGGGGGAAGTAAAAATGCTTTCCTCTTGTGCTTATAGACTGATAGATGAGTATGGAAATCCCTTGTTGCAGGTTTTTGTGGGAGGCTTCACAGTACATCTTGGCTTGAGTCTGTTACTGGTTTCCAGTTATTTGTATAGTCCTTGGAGTGCAACTGGTTGCTCCTACTAACCAGAAAGGATGGGAAGGAACATTTGTCAGGTGAGAAGTCATCAAGTCCAGGTCAGTAATATCCTGAAACAGAAGTCATTTTCGTCCACAATCTCTTTAAAGAAACATGAGTAACAAAAAATACATAAATAATACCAGCTGCATTGCTATTCCTTGCTCAGAATACTAAAGAATTCTTGTTGTGCTAAAATTGAGAGATTTATTGCTACTAGAACCTTAGATTTTAAACTGAAAACAGAAAGCATGTTGAAAACAAAAAGCAGGTGATTAGGTAGCTGATAAGAGGGGGAAAATGCTGCATTGTTTAGATACACATTCAAGAGGTCAGGATGTTGTTTCTAGTTATCTCTTGCTGATTTATTAAATGATTTTGGACAAACCACTTCTTAATCCTAATCTGTTTCCTGTTTTCTAATTGACAGTGAGTCTGAGAGTGTATTGTGTAACTGCTGTAATTTAGAAAGACAATCTTGTGCAGAGTAAAAGGAATTTTATCCCATTTTACTTGTGTGTATCACACAGGTAGGAGACTTGTTTTATGTGGTGTTTTCTCTGTTAGCAGGAGTAACCTATTGCACCCCAGGACTATACCAATAACTGGAAATAGATTAAAAATTTGACAGAAATGCTGCTTTGAACAAGGTATTTGCTTGGGGATTTAGTTTGCTGATAATATGGGGTGAAATTCTTACCTTTGATTTCAGAGGTCTTTCCAGCTGGCATTGGCCAGCAAGAGATCTTTGTAACACTGTCTGCAAACTATCAGCTTTCTGGGGTATGTATCTGACAGTGCCCAAGTCGGTAAAAGGATTCATCCCTATCTGCTTACTTAAACCGATTTTCCTGTGTGTACAGATTCAGTATTTATTCTGCTGAGACTATGTAGCGTTGAACAACTTGTATTCAAAGCCAAAAGGTCTTTAGGATTGCTTTCCACAGAATGCAGTCTTTCTTGAAATGTCACATAAACAGGTGTGGTCACTTACACAGAAAAAAATAATTTTGAAAGGCTCAATGGATTTTTAAGTAAAATCCTTCTTGTAGATTTTTTTTTTTACATACATCTGAAGATCTATTAATACTTTCTTATTCTTAAATGTTCTTCTGTAATACAGACTAGGATCTATGAGTTCTAAACAGTTCTGAGGACTTTAGAATATGAATCCCGTTTTGGGCCCACATCCAGTAATAACTTTTACTGAATAAATAAGTCGGTTGAGGTCCAAACCAATGAGCCAGAATCCTGAAACTGTATGTAAAAGTAGTAATTGAATGTTAGTTGCTGACTTAAATTCTCTAATTTTCCTTAATATGCTACCAATTTATCTTAAAATATTTTACTGTCAGATACTAAAAGCACAACTGTTCTGTTCATGAACATACAATATGCTCCTAAGAGTAACTAATTTGAACTGCAATTAAGCTAATGATGCAAATTTTTCCTTCTGTTTTAGCTTTTTCAACTTTGTCCCTACAACATAGAATCCCTAAAAGTTGTAAAAAGCAATTTGGAGTATATTTATTGTGGGTTTTTTATTATTAAAAATGTTCTTTAGGTTAAATGTGACTAGCTATTGAAAATGGGCTGTGTCCAAAGTGCAGAACTACACAGGAAGTCTCTCTTCATTATGAAATCTGTGAGCTGGAATGTATGAGCTTCACAGTTCAAAAAACTAAACCTATGTAACAAGTATTTTGTGCTGAGAAATGTGGTTGTGCATCTGTACCAAAACAGCTCTGTGAAGGCGCTTGTCACAGAACTGTTGTCCTTACGACATCCCTCATTGATCTAAAATGTTTGGTTTAGTCAAGACAATAATGAATTTTTGCCTGTTGTCAGACTAAAGGCTCGTGCTCAAATTGATCAGATGTGGTTTCTTCAGTCTTAGCTTCTCTCTCAAAACAGCTGCACCCTGTGCACTGGAGCGTGAGGCAGGCCTGCCGCCTACCTCTCGTTCCACACATCACGAACCACGTTGTTGGTGTTCAGCTAATGAATTCTTTCTCTTTATAACCTTATACACCCACTGTTCACATTAATGTGCCCATTGTTTCTTTATGTCAACCAAGTCCTGCTGTTTGTCCTGCCACTCCCTCAGCTGTGTATACCTTTGCCTTATCTCCCCTGTTCATTTCCTTCCACAAACCCTTTTGTTCATCTCTTCCGAACTGTTATCCCTGTAACCCTGAAGCAGCATGACTGATACAATTATAATATATGTAATGGCCAAATCAAAACAATTTTTCAGTATTGCATATCTATTCGTAATTTCAATTGGTTTAGCTTTTTGTAACTATTTTAAATCATTTGTTCACAAACTGATAAATCTGAAATGTAAGCACCGTTGGGTGTTGCTCCTTTTGTACCGTTCACTGACCATTGTGTTTTAGGGCAGAGGGCTCCACCCTGGCAAACTCTCTCTTGGAAGCAGGCTCGTTGAGAGTGCAGGCTCGTTAAAACCTGGCTAAATATGAGTTATATTTTCCTCCTGTTTTTTCTCAAGAGGAGTTAATAACTCTTAATTCCAGCACGTAATAACAATAACGCTGGTCGCAGGGCTCACCCTCCGCGTTAACAGCCGCCTGCAGCCGCCGGCCGCCACGGCAAAGGCCCCAGCTCCTGCGCTCGTACCGAGGGCCGCGTCTAGGCACCACCGCGTGCCCGAACGCCGCCTTATTACTGTAACCCGGGGCCGCCCCCCGCGCCCAGCCCACGGCCCCCGGAGGGGCGGGCGCTGCCGCCGCCGCTCACCTGCGGGGGCGGCCCCTCCTGCCGGGCCCGGCCCTACCCGAACATGCGCCGAGGCTCGCCGCTGCCGCCGCTTCACACCATGCGAGGTGGCTGCGGCTGCCGCCCGCGCCGGGGAACAACAGCAGCAGCGCCAGCCCTCGCCTCCGGCCTCCCTTCCCACGGCTTCTGGAGCCGGGGACGCCGATCGCTACGCCTCCATGGACTCCCGCGCGGCCAGCACCGGGAGCGGCAGCGCTCGGTACGGGTTTGAGGCGGGGCGGGGGGGGCCGCGGCCGTTACCGCAGGCCCTGAGGGGGCAGCGGGGTCTCTACCGCCACGGCCGGTAGCCTCCGGTGGGGCGGCTGGGGGGTCCCCTGGGAGCAGCACTGCCTCCCCCGCGGCCTCGGGAGCGGTGCGTCCCGGGTGGGAAGAAGGGGGGGCGACGAGAACACCCGTCCTGGTGCCGGGCGAGGGTCTCGTGGCAGGAGGCGCCGGTGCCCCGGCAGAGGAGGGGTGAGGGCGGCTCGTTTCCCGGATAAGCAGCCCGCCTTGGCCTGAAGCCTGTAAATCGAGTTTGTTGGCTGTGTGGATTACTCGCGACCGGCTCCGGGGAGTCGGTGCCTTTGTGGCTTCTGCCTGCCTCGGCTCCTCGCCGTGGGCGTGGGGCCAGTGCTGCCCCGACGCAGGCCGGAGCACCGGGCAGGTGCAGCCCGGGCCGGGACCGAGCCGCCCTTCGATCGGCTTTTGCCACCGAACTGCACACCACCTCGGGCGAACGACTCTGTCCATCTGTGCGTCCGCATACCGGCCTGGCCGCAGCGACCGAACGGGTGGAAACTGGATTTTGTGCAATTTCAGGGGCTTTTTTTTTTTTTTTACTTGGGCAAACTCATTAGCTTAGGCTAATTACATACCTGTGCTGCAGTCTGTCAGTAGTTACATGCAAATTAACTTTGGTCTTCAACGTGGTGTTTTAAGAGCGGTGTCGTGGCTCTGAAGTCTGTGGAAGACCCAAGTGCTTTTCCTGGAGCTCCTGTTTGCACAGTTTGCAACACACCTTGACAGTGAAATGTTGGCGTTAATTACTCTCNGTTTTAAGAGCGGTGTCGTGGCTCTGAAGTCTGTGGAAGACCCAAGTGCTTTTCCTGGAGCTCCTGTTTGCACAGTTTGCAACACACCTTGACAGTGAAACGTTGGCGTTAATTACTCTCTTAACTCCATGCCTTCTTGCTCACCCTTATGAACAAGCTGCGGATGGATAACTTTCCTCTCTCCTTTCCACGTGTGCAGTCCCACTGCCCCTAAAATACATAAACTTCCATTGTGTGCATGTTAGGGAGTTGTTTCTTCAAAAGCTGAATCAGTGTGCAAATAACATTCTTCCCCAGTGATGACGGCATGTTAAATTTTAGACATGGCTGCATTAAAGGCCTGTTTGTGGGTTACCTATTTGACAAAAGACTTTTAAAATAATCTGTTTTATAATCTGTGTAGGAGCAGAAGCTTTTAACAGTGCAGTTGTTTGAGAGGTCAGGAAACCGTTTCTCTGCTTAGAAGAGTGGTTCATGGCTCTTCATGAAGTGTTGGAAGTGGTATTTTGCTCTGTCTTTGCCTACATGCTTTCCTTACATCTTAAAGTTAGAAACTGTAGATGTCAGCCCAAGACTTTAATTCGTCTGCAGAAACCATGGTAGAAAACATTTCCTGGATTTCGGAATATATAAGCTACACGATAGTACTCATTTTTTTATGACATCTATGCGAGTTACTACAGAGTGGAGGTAGGTGGTCTAGTGGCACTTAAACCAGCAAAGTCTCGTAGGATTAAAAAATACAGAGTCTGTTAGCCCAGCTAATGATCCAAAATGACACGTGTATTAGTATTTGTAATAGCTTTATACAATATTGTTTCCACGTTGTCTCTCAATAACTCTTTAACAGACCAAAGAATTTAAAAGAAAAAAACATTTTTTTCCTCTCTAAGGTGAGATTGTGGGCCATATGTTTGCAATGATGATTTCAAATGACACGGTTAAACGACTCTCAGGTCTTGTGTTTGCATTGACAATAGTAGCAGCAAAGGCTTGAGCGATGGCTATTGTGACTGCATTGCACTTCAGAAAGTTTTGAATGTACGGAAGAATGTTTGCAAAAATGTTTGGAAGAGGAAGGAATTTGCTGAATTTTGCTGCATTAGGCAGGTCATCCCAAAAGTCAGACTGTCTTACTGAAGCTGCTGAAGAACTTTGTGCTGGGTCCGCATCGCCTTTCTGTAGCTCCATCTCCTGGAACCAGCTGTCACATTCCAGTATAACATTGCACCAGGATGTAAAATACTGCAGATGTTTTGATTGCCGTACTAGAGAATGTTGAAAACATATATATCAGGATTTCTGCTAATTTTTTGACAAAATGCTACTATTCCATTATTGTAGTCTGCATTTTATTTAAAATGCTCTTTTAAAACCTCATTGAAGCTCTGAGACAATGTTTTTGCAGGGCTGAGCTTGTGACTTCTTAGGTTTCTGATGTATTTTGGAAATAGATTGACATTACTAGCCTGTAGTTGGAGCACACGATGGTCTAGTGGACTGGTTGGAACCACAAACTAAATGCCAGATTTTTTGAGTAGGGGTGATGGAAAATGACTTCCTGTTTTGCAGATTTGTAGCTTTTCACTTCACTTTGATAGTAAAACTTCTAGCCATCTTTTGTGGAAAAAACAACCATCAGAAGAGAGTCTGAATGTTAGGATGGTCATTCAGATACAATTAATTGCTTGAATCTCAAATGCAAATCATATAGAGTGCAATACTGAATTTGCTTTTAATTTTTGTGTGTCTTTCTCTTTGGCTCTAACTGAAATTCTCATCTTGAGCTGATGAAATCTTCTCACTACGTTTGCATCAAAGTTTTTAATTTTGACCCGTCCGCGTTTCCTGTCAGAAAGGCAAAAAAAATGCCAGAAAGATCCCCGACTGCTCTGATTCTGACTTCAAAATCAGCCTTGCTTTTATTTCTTTGTTTTGTTATCCTTGGGTAGGTTAGTTGTTTTTGCACTCTGAAATGGAGAGAATAACACTGTCTCCTTCTTGAAGCCATTGTGCCTAAGACTAACTCTTCAAAACGGCTTTAGAAATACCAAGTACCAAGAAAACTTGCCACTAGTACTACTTTTCTCAGTATTGATTCATTAGGCAGGTTCGAGAGAGTGTTAAAGGCATATTGAGGTGCTATGCTTGAATTTTCATTTAATTGGAGAGAAAGTGGCATTGTTATTGGTCAAGGTAGTGTGAAATGTGCATTGCAGATGGCTTCTGAAATACGAAGTCAGTTTGTTGGAAGCTCTTAGGGAAATGTAATCTGAAATTTCATGTAAAGCAATGATTAAAGGCAAAGCAACAATTCCTTGTTTGTTAAAGCGTTTTGTGTTATTGCCTTTTTTTTTGTGAGAACCTACAATACTGTTCAGCAAAAGCACAATTATATTGTTTTTAAGTTACAATAAACATATTGCGGAGTAATTTATTTTGAAAATTGTTTACATAGATTCCACGAAAAAAACCCCAAAACCCAACCAAACAAAACCAAACCAAGAAACATTTCAACTCAGATAAAGTATTGCTGGAAAATGCCTTTTGGGCCAAAATGTGTATTTCATCCCTTCCATGTTTGTCACCACACTGAAGTCTGAAAGAAGTGAAGTGTGAGTCAGCGTTAAAAAGTGTAAACCAGGTTCAGCGTTCTGTAAAGTAAGGTGCCATAGGTAGCTATTTTGTGACCTACCAGTCAGTCTTTATTATTGCTAGGTAGTGGAGAATCCAGCCAAAAGGAAAAATTGTGTGACGTCACTCCCTAAATTTTCATGGAATGTTACTTCAGAAATAATACAGACCTCTACCTTGATCTTGCAGTCCTTACAAAAAACAGTCTCAGATTTTGTCTGGCTTCTTACCATGAACATGGCAGATGTGAGCTTGCATTTTGCTTAATGCTTTTTTTATTAGTTTGCTGGGTACCTAAATGTGCTCAACATCATTGTAAGACAATGGTCTAGTGCAGCTCTTGTTGATTTCTCATTAGTTGTAATATAAACAGAATTAGACCTTTAAAAACCAAGAGTAACTATGTCAGAGGTGTAGGTTGACCAGAGGCGGTGAAACCAAGAAGTTAGAGGACTTCGAGAAAGAAGCAAATGAGTATTGTAAGGTTGTCTAAAAACCTTAAGACTCTTAAAAAACCAAAAAGCCATAATACGAATCACATCTGTCCTTGGAAGTAACAAAGAATGTAGAGCCTTTGAATTGAAAAAGAGCTGTTAGGACTTGCTAAGCATCAATACAGACCAATTTATGATGACTATTTACTCTTAATTGCAGTGTTCCTGTAAATTTCTTTAGTGCTGGATATATTTGTTTTCTTTTAATTTTGACCCTGTGTGAGCAATTTTTTTCTGTGTACATTCCAATAGGTTATTGCAGTTCCAGAATGCTTGGGTTGATAATTTGTAATTTGGCAGACTACATTATATGAAGATACATATGTGTTTTCATTCTCTTTGGTGCAGGCAGTTCTACTAACTGGGAATAATCACCCACAATGGTGTATTTAGCCCTCTGTGAGCAGTCACGGCAGTACAACACGGAAAGGGAACTGCAAAAATGACACCAATATTTTTTATTTGTCTGAACAAAGCTATCTTAATGAATTTATTGTATTGTTTGCCAGCTCAAATACAGGATGAGAACTGTCAGTGTAATGCAACCTAGATCCTGCTTGGTGCAAGTTAAACAGCGGTGAAACCAAGGGCAGAACGCAAGTCTACCAGTTCCTTGGACTTTGTTCCACTTGCTTGACTGCTTTGCCACATCCCTTTGTTTTGTGAGCTTTTGCTGAAACAGAAGGGCCGAAAGCTTGAGTAGTGTTGCTGAGGCATCAGCAATTTGGTGGTTTGAGAGCTGAGTTAACTTCAAAAATAAACTGTGTCATACTCTGTGTGTAGCTTGAAATTCTAAGATCTGCTGAATTCCAGAGCTACATCACTGTTGTGTCTCTATACAGAATATTTGGAGAACATGAATATTGAAACCTTTCCAATTGCTTTGTTGTTGTTAGAAGTAATGGCATTTCTGCAGCACCGACGAGTCTTAATCACAGGCCAGAAACGTGTTCAAGAACACAAAAAGATAAATGCTGGGGTATTACTAGCTTGGCACATAGAACAGGAAATGATATGGTAGAATTAATTTTCTTGCATTAACTTATTTGCTTTTGAGTTATGAATGTGTTTCTGTATTGTCTGAAAACTGAATAGTAAATTATTGAGAACTGCTTACAGGTTCACCTTTTCATGGTAATGAGAGAGCCGTTCGTCTGAGATAGGAAATAATCTCATGTGTTTTTGGAAATGTGTACAAAAGAGGAAAAGAATTCTTTCCAAGTGATATGCTTTTTGTTTTCTTTGAATGCAGAGATTTTTTTCAGTCTCGGGCTCAGGATGTTTGTAACGCAGTGCTGGTCAAAGCAGTCATATGTTTAGAAAAGCAGTAGTCATCGATTTAGTAATGAGCTGGCAAACTTGAAAAGGCTAGAGAAAGTAACCGCAGGTGTATCCTGGTATCTCATAACATCTCTCTGATTACCTGGTATTATGAGAACAGAAAGTGGTGTCACGGCAAGAATTTCTGTATTCAGTGGTTATATTTTTGAAAACGGGCAGTGAGAAGGACAGTCGGGTGTCAGTGACAGTACCTACCACACACCTGTGTATCAGCAAGCCAGGCTGTGTTCGTATGCTGGAGGTGTCTTAGATGTCTTTTTGTTAAGAACTGAAATGCAGACCTTTGAAATGTGCTTTGGGGCATTCCTCACATCTGCGAGTGTTAGCACTGATGAAGCTTTGGTAGCACGAGGGGCACAGTGTTTGTCAGGAGCAATATAGTTTTGCTATTCCTTCCTCTTTGGAAAAAATGAAGGTGCATTGGGCATAAGAGACTAATCTCTTTTCAGTTCCAGTTCATACTCTATAAAGAGATTGTTTAAGAATTTATTAGGTTTTTTTCCTGACTACGTAGGTAGGAGCAACCCTCTGTAAATCTCTTTGTAAAGATAGAGATAATGTAATGCTAACTGTTGTTCCTGTGTACATAGTGAGATTTCCACCATCATTGTAGTAAGGTGCAGGTAGCTTAAAACAGCTGCAAAAATATGTGTTGGTGCAACCCAGTTCTTTCTACCAGTGCTATGCCTTTTAGTAGCGTAAGATTAGCATTATCATGCAAAGATTGAAACTGTATGTTACACAGAGAGCCCTTGAAACAAAACGAGTGAAGGAGGCCAAAACACTATATTGTCCAAATTGTTAAATATAAAATAAAATCAAGAGCAAATACTTCAAAATTACCGAACAGGAAACTTTTAAGATGAATTTGTAACCCTTCAGATGAACAGCTATATTCTCCTTGCCTTCGATATGGTACGTCTGGGTGCTGAACCGTTTCTGTTGTGTTGCAGAAGGAACGTTTCCGTGGGACAGCAGGAGCATAAGCCTGCTGTGCAGTATAGGTAGAGCTATTGCAGCAGTCAAGCCAGAACCCAGGTTGGTATTCACTGGAGTAGCTTTACTGATGTTTCTGAGTAAGATGAAAGCAGTGTCAGTCATTACTGAGCCCAATTGCGCTGGTGACGTTCAAGGTCCTGCGACAGATGGTTCCTAGTATGATTACAGAGATTTTGCTGTGACGTTTGCTTGGAATGGAAATATAATCTTTCCATGAGATGCTTTTCTTTGATCTTGTATCTCGTTTGCTTTACATGTTTGGGACTAGTCTACATTTGGGAACACACAGCGTGCTTCCACATGTCCCTGCTCCAACATCTCCTGATAATAGAGAGGAGTCAGCTACTGAGTCACCATCATTTGGTCTTCTCTGTGGCGGTTTCTCCCCAAGTGCTGGTTTTGCTCAGTTGTGCTTTACTCTTTGTATTCTGTTCTCTTCCTCCAAATTAAGCTACCCGTGCACACTACCTCAACTGACTTATGCAGATAACGTAGATTTGGCAGAGAGATGCATCTATATTTTAGGATATGACTGATCTAACTTGTCTTCAGTGTTTCACAATACTGAAGGAGCTCTTGAATTACTATTAAAAGCATTACTATAAAGGCACAAACTTCAGACTTACACTTTTCTGCAAAGTTCTGATAATTACTGAGGTAAAATGAGTCAGTAGTTCAGCATTTTTCAGAATACACGGTTCAAGATCCATTTTAATAATGAAATCCATAAAACCCAACGACAAATCATAAAGCATATGTGCTGCAAACTTCCAGTAAGAAACCAGTCAATTTCTTGCACACAGTGAAATAAAATTTATGCAGAAACGTGGTGACTCCCATGCTCAGAAAAGCCTTTTCTCCCCCTGGCTTTCAGCTGTGGGAAACATCACGGCTCTTTACTTTTGAAAGTGCTTTAGTTTTCCTTAATATTCAGAAATTTAGTTTTGCTCAGTTCTGCTTATTTATTTTGTTCGATATTGCTGTTGGAATAAGAAGGATTTGATGTTTAAGTAAAAAGGACATTGCCTAGGATGTCCTGAGTAATTGCGCTTCTGACAGAGACAATGGGGATGCAGTGGAGTAAGGAGAATCAGATCTTACCTTAAGTCAGAGGATACACTGTAGTTATGATTTGTGAAGCACCCCCAGTCATGGTCCCCGGGGCAGGGAATGATGATTTCATAAGTAATAAAACCACAGCGAGAACCATATGACTGTCCTTGCAAGACCTGCCACCAAAAAACCAAAAAAGGAAATAAACTTCTAAAACCAAGGGGGAAATGCCATAAATTTGGAAATATTTCAGATCTTAATTTTTTTATATTTGTTTTCTTTAGTTAAAAGAAAACGATATATGTGAGGGAAGAGAGCTTGCATGCTGAATGTTGTGTGAGTGTGTAATTGCTACCAGAGAAGTGATGTTCAAATTAAATCCTGCCAACTCAAGTCTTGAAGAACTTGGCAGAAACAGCCAGAGCCTTCACCATACAGAACTTTAAAGACGGTTTGGTGAAGTACAGTGTCTATTAGAAGTTGTATAAACAGCTAGTGAAAATGGTGAATAATCTTTTCAGAGTAGCTCGTGATCCTGCCGTGGAAGCACCCCAGTTTATTTGAAGTTGTAAGCAGTAGTTATTCCCAGCTGGGGGAAAAAGAAACAGGTAATGTCTTATCTCCTGCTCTGGCCCACGTACATGGTGCTGTTACGAACATGTAATGGAGTCATTAATGGGGCAGCCTGTGGATCGATTACAATAATTTTTATACCAAATGCAGCACAGGCTTTTAATGTCATAAAAATGGCAAGAGATGTAATCAGGTATGTTAATGCCTTCAGAGTATCTTCCTGAAATTATCCTTAATCGTTTGTGTTGCAGAAGGAACGTTTTTGAGTCTTCCTCCAGTAGTTGATGTCTTCAGTATTAGTACTGCTTTGTGTAATCTAGCAAATAAGACCGGATATAGGAGAAAAGAAATGTGTAATTTTTAACATTAGATGCTCTTGGAGAAACTAACTTAGGTAATTAAATCATAGCTGATCAACTTGTACAGTCCAGCTGTCATAATGAGAGAGATGACTGTTCTTCCTGCTGGTAGCTGCCCTTCAGCACCAGTACTGCTGACGTGCCAGCAAAGCAGTGTGAGAGCATACACTATTTTATTTTGGGCAAAATCGACCAAATGAGCTCACTCCACTGATTAATTTGTTTATGCCAACCCATGTAGTTTTGCATGGCATTAAAGAGATTTTTACGAAGACCACATAAAGTCTCGCTACCTCCCAAATTTATAGGAACCAACAATAAGGAGCATTTTGGCTGGTGGATTGAAGCCTGTTTAGCAGAGAATCCTTACTGAGGAGAAATACTTTCTCATCTCTTTTGCCTGTCTGCTTCTCATACTTGCAGCAATTAATGTCTCAATTCTCCTGCATGTCAGCTGTCCTCATTTGACTCTTGATTCTGGTTCACAGGTTTCCAGTGTGGGCCGCTGCCACATGCAGTAATTTTTGTTGTTTCAGGTCCGTAATTACAGGGATATTTGACTTCTGCCTAGTTTGTACTGAATGAAAGATAGCTGATGCTGCCACTAATTTCAGACAAGTCTGTAGATCAAAGATCTACAGCTGCCAGCACCTTCTATGTTAGTAGTAAGTATCCAGTGATGTATGAGCTTCATGTGTCATGGACGGGCTTCCAAATCGCTCATTTGTAGTATGTTGTAAGTGAACCAGGGATGCTCGTAACTCTCCTCGTATCATCCATAATGGCCAATCAGAGAGTTCGGTATCGCAGGCAGGCACTGCCCTGCCCTGCGCTGGCAGTGTCACTGTCACTCAGAGCTGCTTGAGTAGCACCGAGTGCTGCTGCTGGTGGGTGTTCGTGCCTATATGCTGAGTGGGCATGCAAATGACTATGTCAGAAAACACGAGAGATTTAGCAGAAAGGTAAGTAGCAGTGCACAGCATTTTGCATTTGGCTTAGAGGCAATTCTGCTCGTGCTGTTGAAAGCAGGAGAGAATCCACAGCCCACTGAAGCATGACTAATCAGTTTGCTAAAATGCTTAGCACTCTCTAGTTTAAAGTATTTCTTCCCTATTGTTAACAGCAACAAATAATGATTTGTAGCATTTATGTAAGGGGTGTGTATTGTGTTCAGTTCTGAAGCTCTTGGAAACTACATCAAATGTCAGGTTTGCTTGGAGCACGAGAAGTGTGCAACTTGTATTTTTGCTGCTGCTGGGGCTGGCACTGTGTTAATAATTCTGATTCCAGAAAAGATGCCAAGTAATTAATACATTTTATTTGTGCTTTGAGCTTCAACAGGTTTTTTTTTTCTTTGCTGTCTTTCTGTTTCAAGGGAATATTTTTGAAAGGTTTATTTGTATTGAATGGGGTAATTCTCCTGCATGACAAGAAACAAACAAAAGCCCAGGTAAAATGTTACTAGTCTAAATATTTTACAACAGATGAGCATATGTTTTATATAGTCTTAAATATGCTGTTTGGTTCAGGGACAAAGACTTTAAAAAAGCAGGTAAGAATTGTAATACGTGTAAACAATAGTTGGCAAAGTTTTAATTATTACAGTAAGTAAGGCTCGGAATAGTCAGGCAGACATGATATTGCATATTGTACGAGACGGATGCCAAGACTTGGTTAATCAATGTTTGCAAAGCACTTTCAGAGTCTCTTGGGTGCAGAAGGATTTGCGGCGTATATGAAGTGTCATGACAACAGCCACTATGAACAGTGTCGTACAATGTTTCTCTCAAATTTATAATCCTGTTTTTCATATATATAATTGTGCTTTTTTTTTCTTTGCAGTCTTCATTCTCAAAAACCAAACCACTGCTGCAGCCAATGGTTATTAGTGATGCTACCAGTTTGTTCTGTGCTCCCCTGCGTTTTCCTTAAGATGATACCAAGACTTTGCTTTCTGTTTTTTCTTTCAGCAGGCCATGCGTTGTGCCATTTTTTAAGGAAGTAACATAGTTTCTAAGTCACAAGACAGATCACATCAGTTACTGCTGTTCGGAGTCAGGAACATGATGAGAATTTGTCTTTTGTTGGGGGAGCTTTTCTGTACAGACCTGTATACAACATATTAGTGCAGTATAGCTCTTTGATCATTAGATGCAGATGTTTCAACTCTCCTAACATTGGCCAGGTTACCTTAACTTTGTTACTGCAGGGCCTTATTGTTTTTTCTGTGGATTTTTTTGTTCAGCAGTTCTGGTGGTGATGAACTTGGGCCAAACTTACTCAGCTGGTCTGTATTATCCTGTTGCCAGTAACCCAAAGACCAGCTGAGAGCCCTTGTGACAGGTCAGGCTGACATCTGAATGTTGTCAAGGAGAAAATTACAGCCACTGAGATAATCTTCTGACTTTGAGATGCAGCAGCAGGTTTTTTGTTGGAGTGCAGTAGCCCTTCTTAGGGACAGTGGTGTTCCCAGGAGCATGCACAATGTGAAATTTTAACCCACCTGCAAGTCTGTAGTGATCTACTGATCAGGAACCATGCTGAACATGAGCTGAACTAAAGCAGGTGTTCCAGCAGCAGTCAATATAATAATCTGATGCAGTCTGGCAGTGTCGCATCCTGAAAGTGACAACGTGATCATAATGTCAGAGCCTGTAGTCTCTGTCAGCCTTACATACAGTCATATGTGCATTGTCACCCAGTGCTTCTGTGTTCCTGATACCTGAGCTCATCAAATTGCCATGCTCCCACACGGTAACTTCTGCACATCCAGGTTCTTATTTTCAGAGAGTACAAAACTTGAATTGCTTTCCACATGTCACAGAATGAGAGCACAGTTTAAAAAAAAACCCACCGCAAACATAATGGAAGACACTTTCATTTTTTGCAATCACTAGAAATGGAATAGCAGATTATACATGGGAATAAGGCTAGAACTGAAGATGAGTTCAAATGTAGCAGTAGTGCACTGGTAGAAGGAGAACAGATGTCCTGAGTTTATTCTCTTTTTTTTTTTTTGGCAG
>VZSC01012848.1:195235-270762 GCA_013398225.1 Steatornis caripensis | reverse complement strand
TTTTTTTTTTTTTTTTTTTTGGCAGGTCACCTACATCAGACCTCAACATGGCATTGCATGAGTGTATGGCAGCGCTGGATTTGTTTCTTAACAACAAGTTCTCGGATGCTTTGGCTTCTTTACAAGCAAAGTAAGTTGATTACTTTTGCTAGTTTTCCTCTGTTTATTTTTATTTGCTTCACTGTCTCTGAGGAGAATTGGCTAGACAGCTAGTTCTCTGTTACAGTTGATAAGACTGCATGGTTTTGGTTCAGAAAGGGGTATTAAGTTAAGGTGGTAAGTTTTGGGGAAGACAGAGTAAGTGCTTTACTCTTAGGTGAGTAAATAACAATATTCATCAAAGGTAACTACAAAAAGTACGGAATTGTTGTCCAAAGAAATAACTCCTCAGCTGCAGTACAGTATGTGAGATTCTTGCACTTGGAAGAATAAAAACTATCTTTTGTCGCTTTTTTTCTTCTTCCTTTCGTGTACTTTTCTGCATTCTGTGAGAATTTGAGAGTTTATAGTTTGTATCTAAATGAGCGACTGACCATGAATTGCCAGGTTTGGGACACATTACTTTAGATTTGATTTTTTTTTTTCTAATAACCACTTACAGAAACTTTCTCACAGCTTATTTTGCAATTCAGTGTTGTGGTCATGCGCTCTGTTTCCTAAGTACATTGCAGCCCAGCATGTAATGAGTGACCCAGCTGCAAGAAGTGAGGTCATAAAATAGCTTCTAAAAAATGTTGTGTCTCTACAATGTCTGTGATTTTTCATACCCTGTCCTGAAGTTACCTGTGCTCTTGGATTGTTGAAGTCTGTGGTTAATTCACACTTTTTATTCCCAAATTTGATCCATTTATTTTTGAGCCATCAGTAAATTACATCATGCCTTTTTTCAGGGCACCGGAATATGAAACAAGTAAAATTCTTAGGTAATGCAGTAGTGTGTGTTTGATATGCATCAGGGGTAACTATACTGAATGCTACATATCTGCCTTGTTGAGGTATCGGCCTCAGTCTTTGATGCCAGAATCTGTAGCTTAACCATGTAAGTACACTCTGTGAAAAACATTCATGATAAATTGTAGGCTCAGATGTATTAATAATACTGGTTTTATTCACAGCAGTGTTGTTTTGTGTTTACGTATCATCAGAAGATATCAAACAAAGGGTAAGAAGACTAACAACTGTGTTTTCATTAAATTCTGACAGTAAAGCCTATGTGCCCATCTCGAAATGCTTAGTCAGTGCTTAGCATAAAATAGGGAGATATTTTATTGAAGGGGGTTTCCTAAACACTGCAAAAGCTGGTGAGGCTGGGTGGGTTGTGTAAATCCATTTTTCTTCTATTGCATATGGTTTTAATTCAACTTTTGTTGGGCCCCGCAGAATATATTTCAAGAGCTGATAATCTGTTTTTGTACGTGACTGTATTCCACACTGCAGAACCACTTTGAAACTAATTTTTCATGTTAGCCTGTTGTTATGAGTAGGCTCTTATTCCTGTTGCCTTTGGCAGTAAGGGAAATACAGGCTTATGATCTTTGCGAGTGTAATGCAGCAACAGGATGCTAAATTTCCCCACAGATGATATCCATTATGGACATGTTCCATGTCTTCAGGGAGTGACAAGAGCTGTAGGGTGGGTGCATGTGGTAATACTGAGTATTTTCTTTAGGAGTCATCAGTTCCTCACTGTTGCCTTGTAGTGTGGTGAGATTTGAAAATGGTTTTCACAGTCCATAAACATACTATCTTTGTTTGAAGAAATACTTTTCAGTTTTTACATACTTGTGAAGAATTTCATATCATAGATTTTGCAGCTTTACTGCTTGTGTTGCAGGACATACTCTGTTCTGTATTACATTATTGCAGATTCACTAAATTACTCACATTTGGCTGCCACAATAAGTGTATTTTCAACTGGTTTGTACCATGTGTAACTGAGAGCAGATTTGGCAATGTATGAGAGTTAAAATCGTAAGATCTTTCCTAGCAGCTTAAAAATAAATATCTTAGGATGGTGTCTAGACTTGTGTTGAGGTAAAGCTCTTTTTTTCCTCTTACAAAAGCAAATCCATCATAAAGAAGAGATCTCGTTTCATAATAAAATCCATCTGGTGTTTTTGCTTCATGTTACAGAACTTTTCTTGTTTCCTTAGCTACCTTTTAGGTTTTAGAGTCAGTTTTTGTTGTTATCATTAATAATCATTGTGCAACAGTGGGCTCCAATTAATCTTGTGATTTCTGCAGTAAGTTTAATTAAATTAATCTTTTATATGGAGTATTCACATTAAAGAGTACTCACACTAAGAAATTCCTTAAATTCAGTCACCAAACACAGCAGTGATTTTCAATATGTAATCTGTTAATTGTGACAGTAACAGTGAAACTGTTTAGTCACTGGAGTGGGCAAAAAATCTCATCTTCCTCTTCAACCCTGAGATACATACAGTAAATCGATTAAAAGCTGACTAGATTTTAGCCTTCATGTAATTGCAAACAGATAATCATAAATTAAAAAGTTGATTGTGGTGAGATGTCCCCTTTCCTTCCCCAAGACAAGCGTTTAATATTTTAATAATCATCCTGAAGGAAAGAGTGACATAATCGCCTGATAGTTTGCTGATGTCAAATCACTTGGGAGAATGGTAAATAATAAATTTCGTGACACAGAGTAATCTGGATTGTTGGATGAGCTGCAACACATCTGTGTTGCTGTTTGCAGTATTATAAGAACAATATGAGAACGGTTCATGCTGGGCTGTTGATTTTATTCTGAAAATAGTCTCCAAAAAGCACTTGGTATTGTTTGGTGGAAAGTTAGTTCTAGAATGACCCTGTTTGAAAGTTAAATTCAGTCCTTTGGTATGGGAGTACCTTGGGTAGGTGTGACGAGATTGTGTTACTGCTCTGCTGGTTACTTGCGAAACTCTTATTGGATTAGTGTAGTTTTCATAGAAAACAGGTTTTTACTGGAAAATGTCAATTCATCAAAACAGAGACTTTCTATGGAAGCCCATGCAGTATATCTATCTAGCTGGTTGTTTGGACATTGAGTGGAACTTCTAATCAAAGGTGAGGAAAGCCTTGAGCCCCTGTGTTCTCCTGGGGCAGTTTTGAATTGGGCCTCTCCCTCTCGGGTACACCCGGATAAATGGGCTGTTGGCTGATCGGCGGAGGGGCTTTCTCACCCCGAGCTACTGGATTTGTTTCACTTTTAGAAGCATCTTGATACTAAATCAGGGCCTGGACTTGAACCTAGCGTTTCTGTAACCTGGTGATATGTGTCCTGCCTGCAGGATTACTGTAAAAGGATCCACAAAAAGATTTTGGGCACTGTGTTTTTCACAAAAAATACTAGCTGCTAGGTTAATTCTGAGATCCGAACAAGCCAAGCTTTTTGATTTTCAGCTGGAGGGGAGAGCTGTCACTGTCCCAACTAAATACTTATTTTCAAGCAGGAATAAAAGTGTTCTCCATCAGCTCTCAAGAAAGGACAGTGCTACAAGATGATAATGGTTGCACTGTAGTTGGAGAACAGGCATGTGGCATAACTCCGTAAGTGCCTAAAGATATTACTTATAATCTTCTTACTCAGTCGTGTGATACCAACTACTGGGATAAGTCAATAATCAGAATATTAGTTGTATTTATGTCATAAAGGCTTGTTAACTCCAACAGTGTCTTGGGGAAAGTGCTGCTGAGGAATCAAAACGAAAAAAAAAAGCTTTCAATTTTCGTTCTGTATCCATCCATAAAATATGCAGGCCTTAAAGCTTCTGGCAATATGCCAGGATGTAACTGGCAACTTTAATTGTATGGTTAGTATAAATAGCATAGAAAACTCTTACATTGGGTTGCTTTTCTGCCTGCATCACAGCCCCTGAAAAAAAAAGAGTAAATTTTAGTGTTGGTAAATACCACTTGACTAATGATAAACGGTAGTTATTATCTCCTTTAAAATATTAGAAGCAAAATAGATGAGACCATTGATTAGGGCAGGAGTGATTTGGCATCAGAAGCAAATTACTGGAGAGTAATGTGTATGTGAAAAGTATCAATTTTCCTTTTAGTGCAGTGGATTTGATATTTGTCTGCTTTGATTTTGAAAGCAAATTTCTAAAATTTTGGATGAGAACTATTGTAGTGCCTTCGCTGTGCTTTGAATTTGACCATTTGGATGGGTTTTGTTTTAATAAATATGAGATGAAGTGTGTTTCTGCACACGCTGAGGCTGATGAGTAATCAGACAAATAGGAACACCTCATCATGCTGGCATTTTATAGTATGTTTGCTTTTTTCTCTGCTTTGCATTATCAGTCTAGTGAAAGAATCATGACCCAGGAGGCCAAGACAGAGCTGTCCTGACTCCGCTGGATTTTAAACTAATTTCTCCGTTATCTGTCTGTTCTTCTTATTCACATTGGAAATGAGGTGGTTGTTAGCATAGTCTGGGGCGCATAGTACTTAACGGAACTAGGTGATTTCCCAAAATGGCTTTTATGCTAGATTGATTTAGACGTTGGTTAGAGCAGCTTGTTAGGTAACCTGTGGACGTGGTGAGGGCAACTAGGAATTAAGGACAGTCACAAAACACAGACTGCAGTGGGTTTTAAAGATACACCCTGCAAAACTTCGTCAGTACAGCTAGCCTGCTCTGTGCCGCCTGTATTGGAAAAAGTAGCCCTTCGTTGTCATTAGGAAGGTTGCAAGGGAAGCACTAGGTATCCATGTAATGCTATCTGCGCCAGCACTAGGTGTCATTTTAATCCCTAAATCTCAAAAAATATATATACAAAGAAAGCCAGGATCGTATAATCACTTAGATTTTTCTTTGGTGATTTTATTGCATAAAGTGGTTGAGAGGGGGTTACTTCACATGTAGACAAGGTTATTTTTTGGTTCTGGAAAACACTAACCAAACATCAGGGACTTCTGAGGATACTTAAGAGTGTTTTACTCCATCAAGCAAAAGAATTAATGCATAATAATGTATGGTTAGAAAACTTAAAGGCGTCTGGGTCACCACAGTGAGTTATTAGATCAGTGTTTAATATGGGATTGTCTTAAGTTATCCTTAAAATTATCTTTCAATTCAAACCAGATACCAAAACCTGAGGAGGCAAGTGTATTCCTAGAGGAGAAGTTAAATGGATTAAAGTGTCTTTAAAGTTTCTCTGAATCAGAGTGATTGAAGTCTGAAGAGACCTCTGGAGGTCACCTGTGCAAGCAGGGCCACCTAGAGCTGGTTGCCCAGGACCGTGTCCAGACGACTTTTCAGTACCTCCAAGGATGGAGACTCCACAAGCTCTCTGGGCAACCTGTGCCAGTGCTCAGTCACTCTCACAGTAAAAAAGTGTTTCCTGATGCGCAGACAGAGCCTTCTGTGTTTCAGTTTGTGCCCATTGCCTCTGGTCCTGTCACTGGGCACCACTGAAAAGAGCCTGGCTGTGTCCTCTTGGCACCCTCCCTTCAGGTATTTCTATACGTTATACGAGCCCCCTGAGCCTTCTTTTCTCCTGGCAGAACAAGCCCAACTCTCTCTGCCTTTCCTCATAGGAGAGACGCTTCAGTCCCTTCATCATCATCATCATGGCCCTTCATTGGACTTTCTCGAGTGTCTCCATGTCTCTCTTGTACTGAGGAGCCCAGAACTGGGCACAGCACTCCAGGCGTGACCTCAACAGTGCTGAGGAGAGGGGAAGGATCACCTCCCTCGACCTGTGGCAGCAACGCTTCTAATGCAGCCCAAGATACCATTAGCCCTGTTTGTGGCAAGGGCACGTTGCTGGCACATCGCTTTCTCTTTGAAAGAAAAAGGAAATGAAGTGGCAGATTTTGAGAAACAAACACCTGAAGTACCCGTTTTGAGAATAGGCTTACTGAGGGTTGAGATTTTGTTGGAAGGATATCCTTGTTTGACTGCAAGTATTTTTAAATACTCCCTACCATACAGAGCGATCTGATCCATTGTAAAAGTGTAAAGAACTGTAATAGCAATTGTAGCCCTTTAGCAGTATTTGTCTAAGTCATGCTATTTGTCACGGGTGGACTAGCAGGGTCTACAGAGAGTTTCTGTGACAGAAATTCACGTGAGCTTTCACTTCAGTATATTTCCCAAGTAATCTGTATTGGACCTCTAGGCCTGAATATATTTTGTTTCATTTGGAAAGGATTATAACACACGTGGGTACTGGCTGAATGCTGTAAACATGTGCAATATATAAACTCTCCTTCCTCCAGAGGAAAGGTGCTGCAGGTAGGAGTTAATTGTTTTTCTTGCTCTAATCCTAATTTTTGGCTTTCTGCAAGAGAGACACCATCTAAAATCCCACAGAATAATATTTAAATTGAACAAATTGAGATGGAAGGTTGGCAGAAAGAGGGAGGAGGAAAGAGCTGTGACGTTTGGTGTAGACTGGAATGCTTCTCTTGGGAAGATCTGTTTGAAGAAGATTCTGCTTTGGCCATGGTTATGGTATTGCCTCCTTGAGTCTGTCCTGAGTAACTGTCCCAAAATAGAAGAATATCTGGATTTGTGTCACGTGTTGTAGTATTCATTAGATGCTCTATTAAAAAACTCCCCATGATTCTGTGGTCCCTGAATGGTTAGCCACGTGGTTAATTCCTGTGCTTTGTTATGTATGTTAAATACCTACCCTTGCCTCGGAATTGGAACATCTTAGCACAGTTACTAAAAATGAAGCTGTGGATATGATTTCCTGTACAAATCTCAATGTATTAGTGTTTCTTCATTGTTTTGCATCTTCTTTGTATTTGATTTCTAGTTTATTTAGACCTAGTTTCCATCAGACTGATGATTTTCTGCAATTGGATTTGTATTTGTTTTTTAAAAGTGATAATATAATCAAATCACCTGTGCTTTGCATCTTGTGTTTTCTTGCAGAACTAAAGATAGTATGTATCATGCACTGACTTATGCCACCATATTGGAAATGCAAGCTATGATGACATTTGATCCTCAGGACATACTGAATGCAGGAAACACAATGAAGGAAGCTCAAGCCACCTGTCAAAAGTAAGTGCGGAGCAATTCAGTCAGTAAATTGTCCCTTCATGGGAAAGTTTTGAAAGACATATAGGTTAAAAAAGTATGTGTAATTTCATAAAAGTCATAGGAAAACTGAGATTGAAAGGGACATCAGGAGGTTATCTAGTGCAGCCTCCTGCTCAAAGGAGGGTCAGTTATGAGGTCAGACCACGTAAGTTAAGGTTTTCAGCAGTCTAGTCTTGAAAACTTCAGTTTACTGCATTATCTGATTTTTCATGTCAGTTAGACTTCTGTTCTGTCTGTAGCCCCAGTTCTGCAGTGTCTGGAAGTTTTGTACCATTTACAGACACTGAAGAATCTTCCCATTTAGTGATGGTTGTGGTGTAGCTAGCTGTCTTTGAGTCAACTGAGCTGCCACTCCTGTACACACATGCACACATACACACAAAGTAAATTAAAAAAAACCCCTTATCCCCTTCCTTCATCAAGCATATTTCTGCACATGAAGGGTAAAAGACAGATTCTAGGAGGACCGTGTTGACCAAGTTCTGTATGGAATATGCTGAAGTTTGTGTATGTGGTAAGATCACAGTGGGTTGGTGAGCACTAGAGGTATGTTAGTGACTGTATGGGTGGTCGACTGAAAGATGCCATTCCCTGTTGTTGATACTTCATGTTCAGAATGATCAAACTGACTTTTCTGCAGATTTAGGAAGAAATCTACGGTAGCGGATTCTATCAACAACCTTGTGCATAGACAAAGCCTTGAACACTTTACTGAAGGTAATGTTATCTCTAACATGTGTAGTGTTTTCATCTTGTTTTGGTTTTTTGCTTTTTTGTGGGTGGTTTTTTTTTGCTGCCGTTTGAAAAGTGTAGAGTTGTGAGTTCACTGACAAAATAACTGATTTGGCATTTGCTGGACCAGTGATTTGGCAATTACTGTGTCACCACACCCAAAATAACTGGTTTTGTTGATTGCTGACTCAGGATTTCCAACAATTGCTGAGTAAAGAAATACCTAGAAAGAAGTATTGAAATGCCTAGAAAGGTTCTAGATCCAGGAATTCCTGGAAAGCACCAGAGAAATTCCTGTAAAGTTTTTGTAACTGTGTGTAATTTCTGTTCGGAGTTACTTCAGTAGTCTAGAACTGAAATACTACAGCAAATTTGGAACAGATTTTTCTCAGTTTGAGCTTTGTGATCTTATTCCTATATTAATGGACTAAGTGTTTTTTAATTACTTTCTGTCTGATTGATTTCTTTTCTTCCCCACTCCATGTGACACTAGAGGAAATCCATGCAGAAATTTGTTATGCCGAATGTTTACTTCAGAGAGCAGCACTCACATTCCTCCAGGTATGGATTCCTGCACGGCTGTTTGGGGGGAAAAAAGTACACGCTATACAGGTTTCTTTTCTTAAAATTAATGAAATGGTAGAAGACTCTAGTTTAACCTAATTGTGTAAGACTCTTTCATCTGGATTGAATCTGGATTTTGTATGTGTTATCTGCTGATGAGAGAGCAGAATGTTTTGTTATCCCTCATGATTATCTAAAAATGCTTGTTTCGATGCACATAGCACTGAGCCCCCTGTGATGTCCTTCTCCAATCCCTTTTGAATGTGTGAAGTGTAACTGCAATAAGCACTGATTTTCAAATACTGTGTGTTGGGATGTCAGATTAAAAAGAAAAAAGATACGGTTATTGAAGCCACGCTATGCTGGAAAGCAAGCGAGGGTTTTTGTTTCAGTCAGGCTGGTGTTTGCTTTCCCAGGACTGCTCTCACTTTTTTGTTCTTGAACAGCTATTATGGTCTGCGTACCTGTTAGGCTCCACACATGCTTTTTGCCGAACAGCGCTGCCTGTCTTTCAAAGAAAGGGAGCTCTCCCTCTTCTTTGAATTTTATCTGTCTGTACTAATGAAACTTGATTTGTTTGGTGGATCAACATTAGCAATACTTACCTGGGCTGCAGCTTCCAATTTAAATTGTTAATGATAGTGGGAATAACTGATTTTTCTTCTTGATTTGGCTGTGCTTGCTATATAACAGTGGACCTCTTCGTCTATGCAGAGGGGATAATAAAAGTCACATTCACAAAGGGCTTCTGCTCCTTGGCTCAAAGATGCTGACAGAGAATGAAATTCAGGGGGTGATTTTACAGTGTTTGAGGGTTGCCAGATGGGCTCTGATTTATGTTGCTTGTAGTAGTTTATGAACCGTGCAACCTGTTTCAGTGATCTGCCATGCCCCTCTGCTAGAAACTATGGCTTCATAGCAAAACCAGTAGTCCTCAGCTCCTTCTGAACATTTTTAGAATGCTGGTGGTAGTGACTCTATGGTAAGGTGCTGGACTTCGAAATGGCCAAGGTGTAGCTACCTATTGCCATATTCCTGCTGCTTTGGGATGAGTAGTCTCTAGCACTGGGGACGGTTTGGGCAATATCTGAAGCTATGGAAGCAAGGCTTTTCAGAAGTTCTCCCTTGTATCTGTTAGAAAGGAGTGTTTGAATGCAGTGCCTCTTGATTTTAAGCACTATTTTCACAGGTATCTGTTTCTAAAATATTTATAGATACGTGACAGGTTTAAGAAAGGAGTGTTTCAATGCAGTGTCTCTTAATTTTAAGCACTATTTTCACAGGTATCTGTTTTTAAAAATGTTTATAGATACATGACAGATTAAAGAATTAAGAAAATAATTTCTTGTCCTTTTCTGCATAAAGACTGTCTGTCTGCTTCCTCTTCTGTGTTTAATTTTTCATGAACACATGAACTGATTTTAAAAATTGAAAAACAGTCACTTGGTTCCAACAGCTATTGAAGTGGGTTAGTTTTGATGCTTAATGTAAATGACTAAATCCAGTTGAAAACACATAAAAATTAGTCTTAGGATTTTTCAGGGGCGGGACTATTCTCACATTGGTTCTCTCTGTTGTTGGTATCATGAGTATTCTGAATTTAAACATTTAAAGACAGTCTTCTTTCCTCTTTCCATTTTCCATTGAAAGGAAATTCTAACTGAACCTTTACGTTTGGTTAGGTATGCTGTACCCCTCGCCCCCAGTTGCTAATTAAAAACTGATTTTTTTCTACAAAACAAGGGAAAATAGGGTCGCGTTTTTCTGTGGTCATTTTGTTTGCATGTGATTGGAATTCAGTCTCTGGGGATATATCATCAGGAATCACACGTGCAGTTATGGCGCATAGTTTCTGTCCTCATTTATCACTCTGATGTTGTTGCTTGAGGATGACTGTCAAGGACACAGGCTAGTGAGGGTGTGGCAGGCTGCAGGAGTAAGCCTCTGCACTTCACTTCAGGCCATTAGGCTTCCTATACTACTAGTTCATAGAAAGCAAAGTTTGGAAGAAGTTGAAGCGTAACTTTGATTGAGTTATCTTACAGAAGGGTGGAAGGCTCTTTAAGGCAGGTTCTTTCTCTTTGTTTACCTATTGATGAGCACATTTGGGCCCCGTTTCCTTAACAATAACAGTAAAACTACCAAATGTTCATCTAATCGATGCTATTTTCTCCACAGTTCTCCATCCAGCCTCTTAAAATACTATCACAGAAAATTGTCTGCTAAAACACATGTAGTCTTCCTATCCCAAAGTAATAGCAAATATCAAAACAAACCAGAATGACAGATTATATACAATGAGTGAGGCAAGAAACTGCCACCAGAAAATTATGAGACTAAAGAGTTCTCTCTTTCGGATGCAATTGTAAACTAAGGGTGTCCCGGATACACTTTGTGTTAAGTTCTCGGTTCGTTATAGTTTGTAATTTAGCATGTTACCATACTAGTATGGATCTCATAGATACTTGAATATTCAGACCAGAAAGAGCATATCCTGCATAACTTCACTTACCCTGCTTCCTTTTTAGGATGTGAACCTATATTCTGTAGACTCCTGAGGACAGGCAGTTATTTTGTGTCTGGTGCTGAGCCAGGAAACAGTCAGATCTTAAGTGTGCTGAAGGACAAATGAGAGAAAGCTATTTTTTGAAACAGCCACAAATGCATGTACCTTAGGTGCCATTCATTAGCTTAGTCCCTGTGCTCATTAGTGCAAATTCATATGGTCCAAAGGTCACAAGGGCTGAACTAATCACAGCAGGCATCAAAATAAAGTGTATATGTCTGAACAGGGTAAAGATATTTTAATATAGAAAAGAAATCCTAAATCCATGTATTGTTTCTCAGAGACTTACATTGTCTGTGTCACGACAGTTATGTTCAAGGCGTGTGTTCATCTCAAGAAGACAAATGCCCTTTATAATGCTTACAAATTCATACTGCTAATGTATTTCCCTCCTAACAGGATGAGAATATGGTTAGCTTCATAAAAGGAGGCATCAAAGTCCGAAACAGTTACCAAACATACAGGTAAATCAGAGTGGTGATGTGATTAGGAGTACCCTTTCAGTAAAAAGTGCTGCCGGTCGAATTGCCCAGTTCACAAATTAATTACTGTTGTACTTATTGCAGCCTTTATTATGGGCCTCATGTCTGTAGCCTTTCTCAGCCCACACAAATTCCTCCTTTGCATGACAAAGAACATTGATAGTGTGGTTGATTTGGACTGCAAAAATAGTGGACCCTAACTCCCAAGGTTTGCCTACTTCAAATATTGTATCTTTGACTAAATGATGTAGTACTCATTGTGTCTGCATAGCACAATTTCGAGGTCTCACAGTCACTGGGAATATGAAATGGCTTTTCTTTATAATTCTAGCTGCAGCTTTTTGGAGCATTCAAAACCAGTAGCTGAAGCACAAGTAATTCCATAGTAAATGCATGAAACTAAAACACAATTAAGAGACAATAAACTGAAGAGTTTGCAATGGAAAGTATAAATGGCTTCAAAGAAAGATCAAACAAATTTACAGGGAATAGGTTCATAGGGGCTAGTTAGCACAGAAGAACAGACGCAATTTCTCCGCGTCATGAAGCCCCTGCTTCAGTCAATTCCTAGAGGATGCTTTTCCAAGCATATGCCACTGTCTGAGTGAAATATTTGGTTAGCTGGACTTTTAATCTGGTAAAGTATGGCAGTTTTTCTGCTCTGAAGAGCAGGTACCTGCTATGGAAAATGATAAGGAGAGTTCACAGTATGCCCGTTAGTTAGTGCCTATAAGCCGAAAACATCTGCTTAAGCAGATTTCTTTTCATCCAGGAAGTTACGGAGAGTGACTTTCAACATGTGCAAAAGGTTTTGAAGTGCAGTAGTAAATTCTAAAAATTACATTAACATGTACGCTATGGGAAGCATACTCAGTTGTGCATCAGTAAGTTAAGATCAGCTCTAGCATATGTAAAACCAAAGTTATAAATCTACTAGCTCTTAGGTGGTCTTCTTCAAAAGAATGCTGATAACAACTTGCATATTACTAAAACATGTATTTTAACACCGAGAAAGTTTGTATGTGAGATCAGCAGTTGCGATTTTTGTACCACACCTTTGATGTAGGAAGAATAATTGTTTGCAGTTTTGGTGGGAGTATGGTGCAAAAGGTTACAGAGAAAACAATGAAATATGAAAATGAGACTTAATTTGCTTGGATTGATCAGTATTTTTTACAACATAGTTTCTGATATAAAAAGCCGACTTTCTTTTCCCTGCTGTCAGCAGCACTGCTTGATAATCCACAACAACAGCAACCCTGAAAAGACAGGAGGAGTAAATGTTGCAAAGATACAATTTTTAAAACTCTCTTTCAGAAAGGAAAGGTTACCATATGCTGTAAAAAAGATGGAATGAAAGAAACCGATAATTTGGAATGAAACATTTGCTTATTGTCAGTGAATAAAAAGTAACAAAACTTTCACGGTAGTACAGACTTATGTGAATAATTTTTAAAAGTGAAAGCTAAATATGTACCATATTTTGTTTTATTTTAGGACTTTAAGTTTGTACTCAGAACAGCCACAAAAAGTCACGTATCTAGTAGACACAAAACAGCATCCAGTCCAGGTTCTCCAGAAGTATGCTGAAAGGGAGAGAGATGACAGTGTCTTTATTTGTGTGGGATGAAGGCAACTCTGAATGTAGGTTCACTGTAAGGGCTGCAATTACAATGAATAGTCCTATATCTGCTGGCAACAACCAGCAGAAAAAAACATGAAAACCTGAACACAAATATGTGGCTGCCATTAAAACGTCTTTTTTCTTCTCCTAGTAATTAACAAAATAAAATAAAATAATAGCATGAAAAATGCATAGCTATAGAAAGCTTGGAGACAAAAGAGGTTCAAATCCATCTGGATTACACAGGGAAATAAAGGGACACTACTAAGTTGAGATCTATGTAAGTTAGAAAATTAAGTGAAAAATAATTTCCGATATACCTGCCCATTTAAAAATATTTCCTATGTATAAAAAAAATGCTCTTTTGAATGAGCATGCACAGAAAGGGAATCCAGGAGTTAGTGAAACTCAAATCAAATTTGCTAATTTAAATTTAACTCTCCTGCACTGCCCCATCATCTTTTTGCAGTAATAAAGGTTGGTGTTACTCCCAACAGCCATTTTCAGGCAGAAATGTGGTTATGAATTGAGTGCCTGTTTGACAGGGACTAATCTCCAGGACTCCCTATTTTTTAGTTGATAGGAATGTGACAGAAATGATTTATTGATAAATCCAACCAAATGTCGTAGGTGTTGCTCACCTGAGTGAGGTGACAAATTTACCTTTTTTTTTAAATACTATGTAGTTCAAGGTAATTTGGTTACTTTTTTACTGAATTGTAATTAATCATTTTATTTACTGACAATGTAACAGAATCTTTTGCATTTTCAGGGAGCTGGACAGTCTCATACAGTCTCCACATTATGTCAAAGGAGAGAACCATCTTCATTTTGAGGGAGGTGTAAAACTTGGAGTTGGAGCATTTAATCTGGTATGTACCAACAGTTCTTCTCTTGAGCTGAAGTCCTGCAATCTCCTGAAAGTGGTCTTAACTCAAATACCTGAGAAGTCCCACTGACATCAGTGTTACTAATCATGCAGTTAAAACTGGATGCGTGCACTGACACTAGCAGGATCCTGGTCTCTGGTCTAAAAATGTCAGATAATAATGCGCTTTAGAAATAGAGAGACTGCTGTCCACAAGGTGGGCAATACTGCTCTGTGTGTGTAGACTCACTTGCGCATCCTCGTGGGGAGATTATGAACTGAGAAATTATCTCATCTGACGTGGGCTAGGGGCATGTTCTTTGAGAATATTGCTGAGTGCCTGTGCCCAGCTTCCAGTAAGGGTGTTCATTAGCCAAGTGACCAATGCTTGGGAGGCACTTGGAGGGGAAAGTATTATAGTCTCATGAGAAGGGACCCCCTGGGGTGAGGGCCAGGAGCAGCTTTGCACAGAAGCAGCAGTTACCTGTGCTTGTTGACTTCCACTTACTGTTTAAATGGCATGTGGGAAGCAACCAAGGACTGCAACCAGGGACTTGACTGTTAGCAGGGCAGTTGCTAGGGCAGGGGCATGAGTGGGGCTTTGGGTGCTGTGTTGTTTGTGTCCTGGTCAGAAAGCAGGTGACAGGTACTGCAGGACGGTTCCTGGTCTGTCAGAGGTGTTGACCTAGAGATGGTGCAAGTGATGCAGAAAGTGCCTGGTGTTTCCCTTTGCTTGCATGACTTTGCATGAGTCTGGCACATGCCCACATGTTAGATTTGCTGCACGAGGAACAAATATGTACTGTGTGGTATTCACCCAGTATTTCTGAAACATCCAAGAAGTACTAGAGTTACTGAGCATGTGCTCTGTAAACATATTTGTACATGGGAATCCTGAAGACAACGGGGTCCCAATATTAAACAGATATTTCTGTTTAAATCATGTGTGAAATATAGCAGGTATGTACATTTACCCAGGAAATCCTCAGACATATGCAGATGTTTTTAGTAATTTTAGTGATTATTTCGTGTGTTTGGAAAAGCTGTAGGAGGCAACTGGTAGCTGAGAGGCAAAAAGTCAATTACTGCATAACTGTTGTGTTTCTTTCTGTAGACGTTGTCCATGTTTCCTGCACGGATTCTGAGATTGCTGGAGTTTGTTGGATTTTCCGGAAACAAGGTAAATGTGAATTAAATATTATTGGTACATTTCCCTCACTCTTAAATTAAAAAATGGAGACATGAGCATCGCTCTTCTTCCTTACATTAGCCGTAACCCTCTGAAACACTCTGACTGATACCACATGTGCATTGTTGGCACCGACGCTTTTGTGCAGCTCAGTTTTCCTTTATTTTTGTCTGAACTCTTACACTTCAAAGATTGTGATACCATTGTTCAGTGATGATGCAGTTGTGAAGCATGATAAAGACAATGGCTAACACAATGATATTGACGTATTTAGTTTTTTAATTACTGGTCTTTTGATGTATGCTTGTGCTTGGAAGTCCATAGCCAAAAGTGTTTTCTTAGCCTTGATTATATTAGCTTACTTGATAACTAATGTCATTATGGTATCTGAATGTTCCTGAAGGGTTCCTGCATAATGTCTAGTTGGGAAAAAAAAAAATCCATTTCTTTTCATTTTTTTTTTTCCCACGTCTTTAATAGCAACTGGTAGCTTCAGTGTGGCGCCTAAATTCTCTTTGCCTAAAAAAGTAAGTGCTTTTTTGCCTAGAGAGTAACCAGTCTGACTTACGTTGTTTGTGCATGCAGTTTAAGGACAGAAGTTTGTAAGGAAGCACCAGTAAACTTGCACAAACCTGAGTTATTCTATAGGGCAGATGCACAGAAAGCGCTGTGTTAGTTTTTTGTGCGTTTGTTGTTTCAAAATAGGATACTAAATTGATGGGAATATCTTGGCCTTGATACCTTGTATGTGTCCTTATCTCTCATTCTACCAGCAGAACATGAGATGCACTCAAAGTTGGGTTCCTGGATTAAGAAAACATGGTCCTTTTAACCTAAACCACTAGTCACATTTATTTCATAAATGCTGGGTGAGGTAAATGTTTGCTGTCCTGCAAATACAACAAAAGCTGTATAAACAAGTTAAGACTCAACTCTTTGGTAATGCTTTCTATTTACAAAACACATTTCAAGGAGAAAAATATTTCCTTAATCAGAGCTGCAACCTTATGTGAGAGGTGGATGAGTGTCATCACCATTTTATTAGTTAACAGGAAGGATCTTAGATCTGAAAATAAAGTGTCTTGTTTAAAAGCAGTGAGCTTTTGGCAGAGCATGGACTAGGACTTGGAAATTTCCAGGAGCTGACCAGGAGCTGTTTCACAAGCAGTAGAGGCAAAAATCGAATAGTTCTACCTGTCAGTTACGAAAACAAAGAGCAGCTAAAGCAAAATTTTCTCCTAGAAATGTAAGGGTAATTCGTGTACCAGCAGAGTTCTGAGAATACTTCACTGAACGCTTATCTTATTACTGCAGATGAAAATTGTCTCTCTAATTGAATTTCTGGTGTTTTCTTTTGACCCTGGGATTTCTTGTATGGCTATGAGTGGGCTGATACTTGTGTTGATGAGTCAGCTCCTGTTCCAGTTTTTTTAATAAGTCACTGAAGCATGACCTAGATTACCATAAATGTAAGCAAGAACTTGCTGCCTGCACACTGTAAAAAATGAGTATTTTAAACATATCGATCAAAGTTCATTGATGGTCATTTATTTTAGCATCCTAAAAAAGTCTTCCTGCATTCAACATTTGTCAGTCAGATGCCTAAAGCAAAATTGCAATTGCATTTGCTGTCCTTTCCAGTGGTGGTTTTCCAAAGCTTGCAAGAGGAAGCTGTCCCCTGCAGCACAGACAGGAGTAGACAAGAGTCTTGAAGGTGAAAGAAACAGTGATAGAGGAGGAGAGGGAAAGTTTGTGTCATGTGCTGCACCCCATCCAGAAGAAAGGAATTTTGAATACGTCTGTGTTTGATCTTGCAGTCTCTTCCATGCCTCATGGTGAGCATCAGACTGTGCAAAATACAAGAGAGCCATGGTTAGTGCCTTGAGCTGTTTACAATTTACCTGAGGAGCACTACAGTGCATTGGAGGACAGCTTGCTTTTGGTGTGGGTCATGTGTTATTAAAGCTGGATATAAAATTGCATTGCGATATCTTCCACAGTACTAATCTGCCTTGAAGCCAACAGATTTGCCCCTAGGGACAATTCTTGTGTCTCAGACATGTCATGTCTGATAGTAAATGAGGACATGCCCACAGCTCCATTACTTCCTGAGCCATTTGTGGGCACTGTGGACAACATGATGAACTTAACAGCAGTCTGGAGTCTCAAAATAGTAGGTAGGATAAGATCAAGAAAGTATAAAAGCAGCCTGAGGCTGCATTTGTTCCCTTCCACTCCAAAATGTGCCAGTTGTGCCATTCTCACTGTTCAAGTTCCTTTCCCCTGTCAAAATACAGGCTTATTTGTGTTTCACGTCATAGGCCCTGCACTTGGGCATTGAGGTTCAGTGCAGTTTTGCCCAATTTTGTGATAAATTTTTTGTGGGCAGAGGTATGTATTATGTACAGTCGGGTACGCTGCTAGAGAGGCCTGCGTTCCTTGCTCCGTGGGCAGTAGGTGGAGTACGTGTCCCATCTGGACTTTTGTATGTAATAACTAACTTCTGGTGTGAAATCAGAAGAGTCCTTGCACTACCTCCCATATAAGCATTGAACCCTTCTTATTGACCTCTTTGCCAGGTCTCAGACTAATATTTACTCTTGTTCTTAGTTTACAGATGATTACAAATACTGTGCTGCTGAACTGTAGAAAGGTTTGACATGAGTCCACCCTGTGTTAAGTGCAATTTGTGAGAGGGTCAGATGACAGCATAATTTCAGGGGAAGGCAGGAAAACTTTCAGATAGAACCAATTTCTTTCAAATTACGCTTTTTGATGTGGGAGGAAATCTTTCCCAAAGCAGCTGAGCTGAAGAATATTTTTGATGTCTTAATTTATAATAAATTGAACTCCAGTTTCCCATGAAGCATCTTTTTGATTTGCATTTTGATCTCTTCTGCACATTTTAAATGAAGGTTAAATCTAAAATTATTGCATGGGATACATTCAGGTGCTCCAGCTACCAGTTTAATTAGCCTGTTCTTCATAAAAGCTGTTAGTATTATCCATCCTCCTTGCTAAGCCTGCAGTAATGTGATCAGGTCATGGGACATGAACAATGACCTTGCTTTGCTTTCATTGTCAGGATCCCTAATTAAAAGAGAATTATTTAAAAATATCATTCAAGACCTTTCACTTTGACAGAGTAGAGGATTTTAGTCAGTGACAGCTGACATAAATATGAACCAGTCTCAATGTTGTCTGAGAATGATTTTGAGCATTGTCGTCGTTCATCCTGCCCTCACTGTGGGAGTCCTCACTGCTCATGTGGGGAATCCTGAATAACAGAGCATTGGATAGCTTGGAATAAGGATCAAGCCAGTGAGATACTGATGTGATATAAGGAATTAGAGATCTTGGGATGTTATGAGCAACTTGCACAGAAAGGTCAGGGTTATCAGATCACATTTGTCTCTTAGGAAGTGTTGCCCCCTGCTCTGCATCATACCTTGTGCCCGTCAGAGTAACTTAGATTTTTTTGTGAAAACACAAACTAAATGTGTTAATGCCATGTAAGTATTTTGGAGAAATTATGGATACTTGTTGCCTTGACATCTCTTTCATAGTGTAGCATTATGCTCTTTAATAGACTTTGTTTGGAAGCTCATTCGTGGTGTTCTGGGATTGCTCATATCACCTGTGGCACAGGTGTGGGAGATATTTATGGATTATTTATGGTTAGAAGGTGTGTCCTAACAATTAGATATAATATACTCGCTCAGTGACTGGCAGGAGTGGGTGTAGTTTGTTTACAGAGTTACTTCCTAGGCTTAAGTAGTAGCTGCTTGTGATTTAGCACTTAGATGCTCAGTTTGATCCTCAGTGAGGATTACATGGGTGTAATAGTATTGCCCAGCTCATGGCACTCACTTAGCTGATTAGGTTTGCTGGCTAATCTCCTAAGGCCCCCTGTGGAGAAAGAGTAGGTGCTTGAAAAGGTGAGTCGTAATGTCTGACCTAGGCTTCTGTACTGAATTGTGCCTTGGAGGAGTACCTCTGTCTCTGCCAGCCACAGAGGGAGCCTAGGGAGGCTGGCTGGCTGAACATGGTATCAAAAACGTATTTCCCAGTGACACTCTTCATCAACCCACCTTCCTGGGGATCTCATCATAACAGAAGCAGTTTGCAAGAATTTTTTTGAGGAGAAGCAGCTTTGTTGCAGCCTTTTCTAAAAGCAAGTGTTGTAATACTAATAACAACTACACCTAGATTTTTCTTTTTTTTAGGCTCTGTCTGCTGATTATATTGTTACTTTAGAAAGTTTGGGGTATTCAAGTGGCAGAGTGAAAAGTAAGCATTCTTTAATACCTGTGCAGGACAAAATAGGATTTTGGACATACCACAGAGTGAACTAACTTGCTCGATGAGCTTCCCATACCTGTGTAACTACTTGGTTTAAGAATTTATTCTCAAGCACGCAGGATTTGCAGCCCTCTTTCGACAAATAGGCAATGTTCTTAAACCAGTTACTTCAGTTACTGCGTTCCAGGATGCAGTCCCACATACAGTGGCTGTGGGTTGCGTTCCTTGTTCATACAGGTGATAACTTTATGTTTGGGTGTATTAAAATACGGGTTTGGTACTAAAATACGTACGTGAGATCAACTTGACAAATAATTAAATTGTTCTATATGACTAATATAATTTGTTTCTCTGTCATTCTTAGTGCTATTCACAAATGTGATCATCAGCAATTTTATATGTATTTTTATATTACATAGAAGATGTCAAACATCATAAGGCCTAGTACTGATCTGAGTAAAGGCTTAGTGAAATATCCACCCTGAAGACTTTTCACTTTAAAAAAACTTACTTTGAAAATCTACTTTGGAATTTTTTTCTGCCAAAATTCATTCCACAAAACGTTTTGTCTTACTTCTACCTTGCAGTGCTACTTTTTAAAAAATTTGAATATTTATGGTTTTCATCTGGGCAATTTAAAGAAGCTGAATATATCCCATTTTGTTAGTTATCTGTATTAATCAAACTTTTGCTCTCAGCAGAAAATGAAGTTGGCTTTGTTTGCTGAGTGCTTGATTTCCATTACGTTAGTGATTTTCTGTAATGATTTTGCTGTCTTTTAGTTTCTTCTGAAGTGCAAGTCAGTATTTTCATTATTTTGTCCAGGCTAGATGTCATAGTAATTAACCTGCAGAAATGTGTGTTAATGGTACCTTTCCCTGTAACAGTAATTAATGGAATAAATTAAGATTTTTTTTAAAAAAACACAAAATAACTGTATTTATGTGAAAACAACTAGGTAAGTGAAAAAGTACATGTATGATGAAAACTAGAATGTGATTACAGGCTTCAGGGTTTGCACAGTAAGCAGGAAAGGTGAGGTAGCGTAACACCCTTCTGTTGGCAAGGACACACAAAAATTGAAAATCTGTGTTGAGATCAGGCTCAGAGTGCTCTAGCTGATACTTTTCCTCAGTGGCTCCAATAGACATTCCTCAGGGTCTGTATTTATAGCATAACTGGTTTGAAAGGATGTCCTTATAGTCACATACATCATGCTCCAGTAACTTTCCATTGCAGTCATAGTGCAACTTCCAAACAGAATTTTCCCCAGCACACGGTGGGTGTCTTACTGTGCATATTTACTAGCAGGCAGATCTAATGTTTAATATGTTTGCATACTTAAATTCTTGTGTTGATGTCATGGAACCAGTCCTAGAATGGGCTGCTAAATGCTGTTGCTTCAGGAGCTTCAATCCTTTAAGTTGGTTATCTGTCATGCTCTCATTGAATATGAATGCAGCGTTATACTTGATTGCTTTAGTTCTTCCCAAAGGGAACAGAAATAGTCTTCTTTTCATCATGTTTTTCCCCTGGTGGTAGTGGGTCAACATCATTGCAAAGCTCCTTTTGTTCTTAACACACTTAAAAGCATCCTTTTGCCCTATTATGCTTTGCCATGCTAGTTGCAGATTTTGTTTTTTTTCTTGTTATCTTTAACTTGCTTATGCAGTGAATAACAACAAACATGCATACGCTGCACAATGGCAATGTGTGTTATTTGCCTTGCATTTCAAAGCTCAGTGTGTTTACTTTCTGGAATGATGTTCAGCAGCACTTGGATGATGGTGATATGTTGTCTCACGTTCTCTTATGTTAACCATGTAGTAAATCCCAAATTGCTGCTCTTTCATCAGGTGTTTCCCAGGCTAAGCAGTAGTTCCATGAAAAACTGTTAGAGAACTTCATACGTGTAGTTTTGTCTTTAATTGCTATGTGGGCAATGTATGTCAGTGCATTTTGGGAATTGGGTGAGCGAGCAATCTGTAGGTAACACTGCAGAAGTTAACAAACTAGGAAAACACAGCTTTGGTTCTTTTCCAATACTTTGTCCTCCTCACCTCTGTTTGCACAGGAGCATGGTCTGCTGCAGCTTCAAGAAGGAGCATCATCATACAGCTTTAGGTCGGTGCTGTGTACCATGCTGTTGCTTTGCTATCATACTTTCATGACCTTTGTGTTAGGTAAGATTGTTTATAATAACTCTTGGATTTGATTAGTTCTTGTGGGACACGGAGGGGAAAAGATGATTCCATCACCTATTTGTTGCTGAATAGTTTGTTCATAATCAGATTAACTATAACTCACTTGTGGGTGATTTTACAATGGTGATCATAACTGAAGAGAGTGTCTTAATCTTGAAGGTGGAGGTTTGTTTAACACATAAGAAGGGAGAAGATGGGGATGGCAAAGAAAGTTGTGAGAACTAAATCTGTCTTCGTTAGTTAGGTGCATTACTTGAGAGGTTAAAATAATGGCTGTAAGTGATGACTTCCTGAATACTTTGTTCATGTTTATATGTCATCCCTGACTTTTGGGGAGGTGATAGCTTCCTGCTGAGATACACTTCCGTGTTATCTCCTGCTAAAGCATTCTACAAAATATGTTGGGCTGCGTGTAAGTGAGTTTTCAAGTCAGTAAGCAAAATGTTGTTCAAGTCTTCCTGCTTGCTGGCTTAGTGCAACACCAACCTATATTTATGCCTTACTTACCAGAGAGAGGAACTTACATATTGGCCAGATGAGGATGGTTAATCAGTATTTTGCATTCCTTTTTTTTTTTCCTTACTATTTTTATCACTTGGGTTTTTATGCATTCTAGGGACAGGAAAAGGAAATGTTGAGGAGGCCGAAAGACTTCTTAAGCCTTACTTGGCTCGCTATCCGAAGGTAAAGTGAATCATAATTTAGTTTGGTATGATGATTTAATGTTTTCTTGCCAACTAACAAAGATCTAGACTGTATGGTCAGCTTGAAAACTGTTACAGAATACTTGTATTTTTATTATTATTTATTACAGGGAGCCATATTCCTGTTTTTTGCAGGCAGGATAGAAACACTAAAGGGTAATATTGATGCGGTAAGTAACCCTTTTGCTCTTGGGAAAGTAGGTCTCAAAAGCTGTAGAAAGACTCCTCCAGGAGCAATGTTACCTTTTTGGCTAATGCTTGCTGTGGCTTTGGCCTATATGTAACTTGTAGTTTATGAATTACAAATAGGAATTCTGAAAACTATTTTGACTAGCTTGTTTGACCAGCTCATTTTGGTACCCTTCTCAATTTCTGGTGATAATCTAGTCTGCCAGTATTAATAACATAGTTTTCTTATTGTCTTCCCTATCCTGAAGCAAGTTATGCCTCTAATAACATCCAGTGGTAATCCTTTGCCTTCGGTCAGAATGGAGAGTCATACAAGACTTGAAAGAATTAGGGAGGTGAAGAACGCGTGTCCAAAATACTGTTGAGACAGAGTATCAGCTGGTGTGCAGTGTGGTAGCTGCCTTGAAATCTTTGGAGTTGCAACAATAAATGTCAGCTGAGCATCTGTCCTCTGACTTTAGTTTCCTAATTTCCCTGGACACAAATATTCATTTTGCCTATGCTTATGACTTAATATAACTTCCAGGAATGGGGTGTTCTGTAGCAGGGGTAAACTTGCTAATACCAGGATGACTGTGGAGCCAAGGATCTCTTGTGTGAAGCCAACAGACGTGATTTTGAGGAATATTGGGCTGTTAATTTGAAAGTTTCAGGAGCCATGCTGGCAGATCATGGAGCCCCAGTGTCTGTTACAGCACTGGTGTATGTGCATTTACACATGATTAAGGCAGTGTTTGGAAATCTCTGTGTTCAGGCAGTTAATAAGTATGAAGAATGTTGCGAGGCTCAGCAATACTGGAAGCAGTTTCATCACATGTGTTACTGGGAGCTCATGTGGTGCTTCACCTACAAGCGCCAGTGGAAGATGGCTTTCTTCTATGCAGACCTGCTAAGCAAAGAAAACACTTGGTCAAAGGTAAGTTACAGGAGGGTGGAAGGCTCAGTAGTGTCTATTAACTTTCAGTCAGATTGAGTTGATTTTTTTGTAGCTTTGAGGCTTTTCTAGTTTTGAAGATTAAGATTGTAAAACAAAACCTGGTCTGCTGTGGCTCTTACAGAACCACGTGGATTGCAAGCATTCAAATCGGAAAGATTGTGGGCAAACAGAAATTGTTTGGGCCCAACTTGTAGGTTAAGAACAGCTTGTTAAAGATGTTCTGCTATGTATTGACTGGTTGTGTCATCAACACATTGCACTTAATGGCGCAAGTTGCCATTTCTTTATTACATTATAGATGTAAGCTCTTTTGGTGATGAGTGAGGCTAGCCATGATGATGCCTTCAGGATAATAAATATAATTAGAAGAGGCATCTTGCCGTGTGCATCTGAAAGGGAGAAGTTCTTCCATCCAGAACCCTGGTAGCTTTCCTCCCTCTGTGTTCACCTAAGCCCCAGGGCAATACGTCAGAAGGGATTAAGTTGTGTGTTGTTGGTTGGAGGTTTATTGGTTCGTTTCTTAATGTGATCAGACTGTGTGTGAGGAGGGCCTCTGTTTTTTCTACTACACGTTGTATGTATTGGCCAAGTGGAACCAAAACCAGCGTAAGGTCCAAGCAGCCAGGTGAGAGCAACGCTGTCAGTGCTCCGGCTCTGGTGACAACTGCAGTATGGACCCCCTGTGCTCCTGAGGATTCCAGCAACGCATTCAGCCAGATGCATTAGGCTGAATAGCTCCCACAGCCAGGCTTGCACCACCTGGCTAAAAGCTTTAATATCCTGAAATGCTGTAGGATTAATGTTAGCGTGCATATTTTTAAACTGTATGTACAGTTTTCTATTATATTGCAGGGGCCTTAGAGAAGCAGAGAAGATGCTTCCTGTTAATATGTAATCTTCAGTGCAACGTGATAGTAGCAGACTGGTTACTACATGAGCTAAATGGAAGATGGTCACATATATGCACTGTTAGATTCTGGTATAAGTGAGTAATCACAGCTTAAAATATTCCAGAAAACTCCTGAAACTTATGGTTACTGTAGACTCCTGAAAGCATTGATCAAGAACTCACCATTATTCTCTACTGTTGCAAGAGTTTTAATGTCGTCTGCTACTTTGATATCCTTGGTTGCTGAATGTATGATTGCTCGGGAATCCCAATGAAATCAGTGCTTTTCATAATCTGAAATCATGAAACGCTTCAAAAACTGTTTCATGTTCTCTAGAACCTAGTGTTTGAGATATGCTACCAAGTTGTGATTGGACACATAGACTATACAGTAGTATTTTTTTCCTCTAAGCGTGACCTTTTCGTAAGTTTCCTAGCATGTAGTCCTGAGTAATAAAAAAACACTTTACACAAACATGACATTTGTTCTTGGAATGTGGACATAAACTCTAAACTGATACAAAGTAAACAGACATACGTGGTTAAAAAAAATAATCTATACTCCACTTGCTAAAATACTTACCTACTGCTTAAAATTTCCTAAGATTACTTCTGTTTGTGAGCAAAAGCAGCAACTTCTTCCATTTTGTTCCTGTTTCATTCTTTGTATCAATAATGGTGATGCTGTGAATTCATTTTTCTGTACAGATATTCTTGATTGCATTTGCAGGCTACTTACATTTACATGAAAGCTGCTTATCTCAGTATGTTTGGACCAGATGACTGCAGTCCTTTTGGAGACAGCGAAGCCGAATTGTTTAGGTAAAATGTGCTAACTCCCAGTTACAACGGTTTCCTATCTGTTCACGTCACAGTGTTGGGGGAAGAGAGGCAAAATTACTCATAGTGCAGCTTGGAAGATCTGCACAAATAGCATTGGTTTGGTAAGAAATGGCAGAATGAAACATTCCCATTAGATTAAAGTGGACCCTGAATTCAGACAGCGTATTTCTGCTGGCCTGGAAGTAGTTTTGAGACAGGATATTAGGTCTGTCAGCCATACAGTAGCTACTGCTGTTGCATGTAATATTCACATTCTTTTTCAGTTGTTTCCTTTAATCAAAATGGCATGTAAGATACGAAAGCCTTCAATGGATTATGCTACAAGATGTGTGCCTACTTAGTGGAGACAGCACCAGTACAACTCGATTCTTAGGTTTTGAGTCTGAGGAATGTGAAATAGTTAAATGTTCAAGTAAATATATGTGTTACTAACACAATGAATTAACCTAATTGTAATGTTTAAGCTCAAAAATGCTAAACTTTACTGGGCCAAAGAAAATTGATTACTTTGGGGTTTACAGTTTTTCTATAAAATCTAAGTATCACTTTTTAATGTGCTTACAATATATGGATACTTTTCAGGCCTTCCATATCTTACATAACCATTACAAGCAGATTTCACTGGATTTGTGAATCAGTTTGGTCTTTGGGAGAATGGGAGGAACACTGAAAAAAGCTAGCTTGCATCTCTCTTAGTCTGTGAAGAAAGATGGGCCCTTTATACATTAGGTGCGTCATCTAGTTTATTCTTTGGGTGGGGAAGAGTCCCTCTTCCTCCTGCTTGATTAAAGAGGAAGCCTAGAGATATACATGCCCTGCATAAAGACAGCTTTTGTGAATATGTATTGCTCAGCTTGCCTAGAGGTAGCAATAGCTCACCGTGTAACAGCTTTTTAAAGTTCTTTTTTGTTTGATTTTTTTTTTATTTTTGTAGTTTGAATCTTTTTTTCCCAGAGGTTCACAGAGGAAAAATTCCTTACATTTTCCTTTAAACTTGCAGGATTGTTCCCAGTTTGAAACTGAAAATTGCAGGGAAATCACTGCCTACAGAAAAGTTTGCAATTCGGAAAGCTCGGCGATATCTTTCTTCAAACCCTGTTCCTTTGCCTGTTCCACCTTTGGTAAGTGAGAAATACACACATCCCCGCTTATTACCATTTTTTAAATTTCTGGAAATAAAACCCAAGATAATTAGAATAGTGTCTTTCCATGTTTCTAAGGTAAAACCTCTGCAGGAGACTGGAATGTTCCCAAAGCAAAGCCAAATGAATGCGAGGAATGCTGTAAAACTGGAGCATGCACCAGCCACAGGGAACTAAGCCAGTTGTTTGTGACACATAAATGTGTTGCATGTGTAACTCATTATTCCAAGGATAGATTAGCATGCTCCTAAGAGCTTTCTTTTGATTCCCTTTTGAGGAACTTTGCCCTAGGTCTCTTCTGTCATGTGTTATTTACTGAGACTACTAAAAGAAGACTTTAAGGTACGGGTGGGGGTTGGTGGGAGGGAAATCAAGGAAACAATGCAAGAATTGGGGACTGCATGTCAGCATCTGTTTAATGTGCCCCTGAATGTTTGCAATTTGGTGTTCTCCAGAGTAACTCACGGGTGCTGGGATGAAACAGCCAAATCCTTTACAAATCCTTTGCCACTCCAGAAAAATATTGCATACTGTTGATTTTTTTTTTCCTTTTTTGCCGGTAATGCTGGCCAGTTTCCTGTGGCCAGATGAGAACAGCTGCATAAGGCACCCCTTGCCTCACTCATGGTGCATTTACAAAAATGGGTCTGCAAAGAACATGTAAAAGAACATAAAAGAATTTTGAGTCCACGGGTTTGCAAGTGCAGTGGTGTTAACGTTTGCAGTGCTTTGAGCTGTTGTGTTTGAGAAACAAAAGCATAATTTGTAAATACTCTCTAAGAAAACAGCTGAACAAGGAGAGCCTCTTGGAGACACCAGTGAGTAGTCATTTCTCAGCCCACCCGCTGGGTACATGACACAGTGCTTCTTGAAGAAATATGGTTGTTAGAGCATAGCGTGGGTATTCACTAGGGGCCACTTTCCACTGAGTCGTAAGACTGAAATGAGAGAAATAATTAGGTTACTTTGATTTGCCTTTCAGGTTTCAGAGACTGTAAAGAGTAAGAAATGTACACACCTGGGGTTTGGCTGGGCTGTTCTAATGGGATTTTAGCAGAACGGGTTTCTGCAGTAAGGGCTCTCCTTGGAGTGGTCGGGCACTGCGTCCTTTGTTTCTGCTGCAGTTGCTTTTCTGAGGCAGCAGATGCCGCAGCTGAACAGTTAAAAACACTCAGTGTGTGGCATTGGGTGCAGAATCTCATCTCTGGGATCTTTCTTTTCACTGTGAAGGGACTTAGGGAGAGGAACAAGTCCTCAAGCAAGTCTTAGCGCAGAGATTTAGCCTAGAATAAATACAGTTTGAGTAATTCTGTGTCAAAATCATGTTAACGTATCTGCACTAGGTATGGGAAGTTCAGCACAGGTTTTCCAATCCAGAGACCAGATAGCGAAAGCAACAGTGACTGGGGTTAACATACTGTTTCTTCTATTCTAGCCTGACAGCTTTTTGTACTGAAGTTCCAGAACTCAGTTATTTTATACAGAAATTTTATGGAAAAGCTTTAAATTATCAAATACAGACTAGGTCATATAAATAAGTAGAATAAATAACGTGTCATGAGGACCAGTCACAAGTCTATATAAGATTTCCGTCTTCAACTTTGTGATTGCTAGGGGCAATGGGCACATTTGGTCTGGTGATATACTCAAAGAGAGAACCCCAATAACAAATAGGAATTAAACCAATAGTTTTAAATGAAACTTACTCTAACAACAATTTAGTAAGAAAGAACTGAGTTTTTGTGGGACAGTTAAACAAATGTGAGAAATTTAAGGGGTTTACAGTTAAAATTCTGTTGGCTTGGTTGAATCATGGCTTAAAGATTAGGGGTTTTGGTTTTGTTTTCTTTTCGTTTTGTTTTGTTGTCCTGAGATTTCATATTTTTCCATGGAAGCAATACATTGTAGTTATTGATAGTTATTACTGCCCCGGCTAGGATAGAACTGAAAAGTAAGAGGAGACCTTAATCAAGGGGCAGTTAGCCATGTACCACAGGCGTTTTAAGTCTGTTTTGTTGGTACTTGCCTTCATCTATGAGGGGAACTGTGTTTGCATTCTTTTCTAGCAGTGCTCCTTGCATTGTGTGTAGTAAATGACTCTTTAGTTGTCTTCCAGGGCTAATTTGTTCTGAAAACAAATGTAACAAGTTTTCAGTTGTGATGAAAATATGTTTCGACAAACTGACTTTTTATTTAAGGAATCTGTAACTTTTTCATCATACAGAGATAAAGTAAAGTATTTGTTAACTGCATTTATCCGGTACTGTAATTAATGATGGTGTCATCTGTCTCTGACCCTAGGAAATGATGTATATCTGGAATGGCTATGCTGTAATTGGAAAATGTCCCAACTTAACAGAAGGCATGTTAGAGACTTTAATTGAAGCAGAAGAAGCATTGGCAAAAAGTTCAGGTAATGAGTGACGTGGTTTAAGCAGGTATTTTACAGTGCAATAGCTAAAGATATTACCTGTGAATAAAAAAAGACACTCATAGGAGGAACAAAGATAATGAAACCATAGTCTGTTTATGCAGATAGGAATAGTTTTCCTTTTTAATATAACAGTAACTTACAATAGTAGCAAGTGATTTTCTATCCACAGATGTGTGTTAGGAATGGTTTATGACATATATTAAAGGACTGTTTATTTTGCAAGATGAAAATGAGCATATGCATTGGCTTGATTACTTGGATCCTGAAGCTTTGTTATCCTCAGATACTGTATTTCAGCTTTGAAGGATAAATAGAAGGAGACAAGTCAGTCTTCTGTTTTAAAAGTGCTGTTGATTTATGATGTGTCCTTGAGCTGAATGGTATTGGTGTGTCAACAGTATGCTACAGAAAGCTGGGACACCAGAGGTGGACTTCCTTTGCACTATGGATGAACATAAGATAGGGGACAGTACTGAACTGCAACAGGCTCTGCTACCACCACATCTTCTGTCAGTCTGTTATAGCCATCCCTGAGAAAGTTCAATTGATGTTTATTTCTTGCCAGTCTTTCCCAGCTCCTATGGGAGCACAACCAGTCCGCACAGCTTTTCTCGCAAATTTTTCCCTTACTAAATGTTTTATGTTATCATTATATACTACCTTCCTGCAAAAGAATGGAGCCCCTATTGACAAAGGAATATGGGCTAAATCACTGCATTGCAGTCTTTTCTAGGACCTTGGTCTTCCTGTGCACGTTGTGTTACACAAGATTTAAAAGAGTTGCCTGAAAGACTGGCTAAAGCTATCTCCTTTTGAATTAACTGTGAAAGAGAACAGAAAAATATTTTCAGTGAAGGTGATATCTTAGAAGGCTTTTGACGTTTTCACTTTCTTTGTCACCCATTTTGCTACATTATTTTGAATAAGTGAATTATTTCTCTGTTCCCTTTTTTTCTTAAGTCGGTAAATTGTGGATAAGGCTGGCTTTTTGCAGGGACTTGTAGAAGGTGATTCATGTTTATAAAACTCTATAAAGACATGTAATCAAAAAGTGGGATATATTTTAAACACGTCCACAATGTAAAGTATTACCTGTTCCAAATAGTGACCTACTGTTTCCGGGCACCATGCTTTCCTTGAGCTTTCCTGACAGTGTTTGGGGCTAAACTATTGTGTATTCAAGTATTTTCTCTGTATTACTCTTAGATTCGTAATGCAAGAATCGCACTATAAAATCATGAATCTGAGAATGTGCTCCTAACAGCGTTATACTATAAAATTATATATAAACATAAAATTACAAATCTATAAAATTATGAATCTGAGGATGTGCTCCTAACAGCGTTATACCTTATAAGATGTAAAAGGAAGACCGTTAGTGGAAGTAACGTGTAGAAATGCAAATCTGATGTGCATGTTTGTGTCTAGGATAGAACCCTAAATGTTTGCTTATACAATCCAGGGGAGTTTGTAGGCTATGTTACAAGCAGAGGAAATACATGCATGTGAACGTGTTCTTGGGACAGATGTCCAGAAGAGACGGCTGATCTGCTTTTTTTTTTATTCTTATGAAATGCCTCTTCTGTGACTCAGAGTCATCTTACTGTGTGTGTAATTAGCCTGTCAACTTTTGCCCTCTTCCCTGTTCCTTCTAAGTGAGTTTGCTGCATAGTCTTTGGGCATCTTCCCTGGGATTTGCTTTGGTGACATATGTATGTAGGGGCCTCTGTGGGACTTAGCAATAGAAGTGACTCCAGTTGTGGGATCCAGGCCTCCAACTGCACAGTCCAAAGGGAAGAGGCTGTTTCATGCAGTATGTGTCAGCATTTAATCAGCTGGAGTGACAGAGGAAAAACCAGGTTAAGGTTTGGAGTAGTGAAAACAGGGTGACGTTCAATAGCACAAGATGCAGCATCACCCGTTTTGCAGAAATCCCTTTTAGTTAGTATTTCACGAATTGGAAATGAGCAAGCAAGCTGAACATTTTGCTTGTAGGCTTTAAGACTAAGCTGCCTATGTGGAGTGGCTATGAAAAAGCCAGATGTTTTCTTTGAAATGTATCATGCAAAAATTTTCTGATGGAGAAAGGATGTTTTTAGGAATTACTTTGAACTAGGCGCTGGCAAGGCTGGTAAGACTCTGGGCACTCATAAGTATAAACTCAAGAGAGGTGAACAGAAGGTGGGGTAAGAAGAGGGGATGTGAAGTGCAGGCAGCAAAGTTTGGTGTATTTTTGTTTAGCCAAACAGGTGGAGAATTGATAAAACACTTGCCTACAAATAGATCTTGTGACTAGAAGTCAAGGAAGGATAATAAAGGCATGAAATGAAGAGATTATAAATTAGACCTCAATATTTCCAGAGTGGAGACTTTATATTAGTTTTTAGGTGTCAGAACAATAAGATTGTGGAACAGCCTTTCAGTGGGAGTAGGGAGGGAAAGAACAGCCCAGCAATTTTTAGACAAAGTTTGATCGGTTTATTAAAAGGTTGATGCGTGTTTGTCTCTGCATTAAATAAATAAATTGACCAGTTCTTTCCTTCTGTCCTATGTTCCAGTAAATGAATTGTGCTCATACCTACCTCTGTAAAAGTCTCTGCTGCTCTAGTTTTCTAAAATGCGTTATTTACTTCATCTTACAGCTACAGAATTACTAGCAGATGACCACTGCGTTATAAAACTGTTAAAGGGTTTATGCCTCAAGCATTTGGGCAAGATCTTAGAAGCAGAAGACCATTTTAATTACATCTATTTAAAGTAAGTTTTCATACCTGGCATGTAGGAGAGCTCTTGAATTTCTCAGTAACTACTCATTTCAAGTAAGAGGAGATGCAACTGTGATATGAATAGAAGGGAGAGGACTGCAGTATCTTTAGTATTTATTTCAGTTCCTCTGATATCGAGACATTGCAATTTTACTTGCCAGTTTTGTTAGCCGTGTATGAAAGAAGAATTGCAAATCTGCACTTTTTACTGAGGTATTTTCTCTTTTTTGGGGGACTATACATGCATAAAATTTTGAGATACCACTTCCCTTTTTTTCCCCTCTTCCTCTTACCAGTCATGAAGAAGCTGTGCCCAAAGAGCCAAATGCAGTCTGCAGAGACAGATGGTAGCACAATTATACTTGGAACTTCTATACATCATGCAGTGAATGGCATCTCTTGTTGTCAGTTGACACAGATAGAGCTCATAATATTGTCATCTTTTCAATACTTCCCTGGTAATAAAGGCAGTATTGTATAATCCTGAGAAATAACATACCATGCAGGATGGTCATGCAAAATAGATTTTTAATTACCTGGAAGGTAGCTTTGGAAAGAGAACATGACAAGTGGTGTAACAGAGATTGATTGCTCTTTCTGATCTTAGCTAATCTCCTACTTACTTGTGTTTGGAACTGTTAAATGAAGGAAACAATATATCATTTCAAGATCTTGAGGCTATTTCTTTTCCAATGCAGTGAGAAGAAGATAAAATATGACCATTATCTAATTCCAAATGCCTTGCTGGAGCTGGCGGTACTGTATCTAGACCAGGATAGAAGAGAAGAAGCAATAAAACTACTGGAAAGAGCAAAGTAAGCAAGTGAAAAGCCTGTGCTGATGTCTGATGGGTCATTAAGGTGTTTAGTGGGAAGCAGAAACATTTAGTAAATATCATAGAAACTGATTATTTCATTCTTTCAGTGGAAGCACACATGCACTAGTTTTGGTTTGGACCTTTCTGATGGTAGACATCATCTGATCGTTCGGTCTGTGACTTACCTGCCCATTCTGATAAAAGCAAAAAAAAATTTAAAGATGTTCTGTGAATGTCAAAGGCTTTCGTAAGAAATAATCCATGTGTAGCAAAATGTAATAATCTTTGTAGTCTATTTACTTACTTATAAAAGATGTCTTAAATGAAAGCAAAGCTCTGTGTTATGGCTAAAATAGCATTACTCAAATTGATGGCTAGCAGTGCTGTTTTCTTTCCTTGATGAAACACATCTAAGATAATGCTTCAGCTTGCTTTTACTATCTTTATTGTTTCATCTGCATCTGAAAGGCAACTGAAACACCTGCTTTTACTGTTTTGTGTGATTGATTTTCTAGCAAAACGGGTTTATAAGGAATAGTTGGGCTTGATTATGTGCGCTCTTTATTATAAAAACAACAAAATACGGTTTTTGCCTCTATCTGAGCCTTTACTTCTCCGCTGAGCCAAAGTTTCTTGGGAAGAAACGAAAGAAAAAAGCATGAGGGAAAACCCTCACCCTCTTCAGGTATCCTGCAGCAGGATAGTGGATAGTTCACCTCTCTGCCTGGATCGTGAATGAGTCCGGATGTCTGCATCCTTCCAAGTGCAGAGAGTCACACCAGTGACTGGCGCATGTGTTAGCAGCTACAAAACTGGTATCTGGCCCCAAGTTTCAAAGAGGTCAGAGGTTTTGCGTTGAGTTTTTGTCCAAGTCAGTCCACTATGCAAGACGGAGTGGTGAATCAGCCTACTGAAAATTATGCCAAAAGCCTGTCAACACAAATATTAAAATATTGCAGTTCTTAATCTCCTGTGCTGGTGAGCCTGGTTCTCCATAGACTCATGGAAGATATTAAGAGAAAAAATTGCATTAGCAAAGCGCAATGGAAAGTATTTCAATTGGTTTCACATTCCTCAAAGCATGCCTCTCCTCCTGTCCTCATTTCCTTTGTTCAAATCTCTCTTAAGAAAAGATGTAGAAATTACTGATTCAGAGCTGCTCATTCCATCTGGTGCTTCTGTCACTTGCCGCTCAGCCGTGGCACCTTTCCCCTGATGGCTCTGTGTGGCTCAGGCTGCAGGCACCCTCAACGGAAGGTGTTTGGCTTAAAGAGCACCAGCAGACAGCAGCTCTTAAAAATTGGTTCATACCCAGTATATGGAGAGCTAATACTCAGACTTGCTACGCTGAAAGAACTCATGGAAGCTGTGCAAAAAAAAAATATCACCACAAACCCCTCTCTTGTTTCACTGAGTCATAAAAAAAGTGCAGTCCTTACATTTCCACCTGCAGCTGTTAGACTGCATTAAAATGCTCTGGGTTTGTAAGCTTTCAGCTGGAAATGCTGAATGTCTTCGCAGCCACCAGAGGGAGAACGCATTGCCCGCAGCGGGCTTCTGGTCTGCGGAATTGTGTTTGCCATCAGCGAGCGCTCGGCTTGTGCATGACGCTTCATTTGCTTGACCTAAATCCACGTACTGCTGCTGGCTCGAATGTTTCAGCTCTGGGAGAAAGAGTGGAATGAGATGCTAAACAGTTTTGGCTTGGTCATGCATGGAAATATTTCTGTTTGTGTTACTGTAAGCTACAAGCAAGAATATCAGTTTACTGATGAGAAACACAGCATCTGCATGATAAAATCTGCTTAATTTAAAGAAAAAACTCCAAAGCTTCAGATCAGCATACAGCGCAACCCAGTCACCTCCTTTTCTCATTCAGCCTCTTGGCCATTGCATACATAAAATCACAAGCTGGGGTAGGATGGGTGTGGAATTCGTTATTTTCACAAAGAGACTGCCATAGTGACAGACACCATGCTTGATTTGAATTACGAATTTTCAACTCAGAATCTTTTAAGGTATACAGACTGTTTCATACTTAATGTTATGTTTCTGTAAAGATGACAATTATCTTCTAAAAGACAATTAGAATGGTTTTTGGTATCTGGATTCTCTATCCATCCCGCAAGAGCTGACGCGTTAATTCCTATTAAGTAGGACTTGCACTTTCTATATGGTCCTAGGGGCATTTTTTCCATGAAAATACAGATTCTTTTACTGTTTCTGTAACTCTTTAGAGCATGACATAGGTACTGGAGACTATAGGCAGATGACACTGCTGAGTCAGCCACCAGATGTTTGTGGGGGAAGTCCTGCCAGTCTTTCTCTGGGCTGGCGAATTGCTCCTCGAAAGCTGATACGGAGTCTTGTGTGTGCCCACTTTATCTTTCCAAGCTCCTGGGGCAGCAGATTGTCTGGCCTTACTTCCAACACACAGTACACATCGTTGACAACCACAGGATGCAGATGGGGTGTTTCCCTCTTCTGGTTCAGGATAGCTTCTCTCTTTTATTTCTTTTTTTTGGTTTTTTCTCTACTTCCTTGAAATGCGTCTGCTGAATTAAGATGAGTCCATCTTCTTAAAATGAGGAAAAAAAAATCCTGAAAATGTTTGTATTCAAATTTGTCAGTTATACGGGGGTGGGGGACAAATCTAATTTCTGAATGTAAACTAAGTGCATGTTACAGATACTGAATGTGAACTCAGTGTTTTGATTGAGTGGAACAGATTCGATTACTTATTAAGCTATATTTTTCTTGTAATTGCCAGACAGTGGAACTACAAATAAAGAACAAAGACCTGCATTGTTTGGTTAGGAACACATGCCTTGTGTTTTAGAGTAGGCAACAGAGGAGCCTGTGAAGAAAGGCTTTTTTGCTGTCTACAGTTGTTTCGCTTAGAACAATAATATAAAGATAAGTTGGAAGTGTTTTAAAAATATATATTAATCAGAGTGGATCTGCTTTTGTTTTAGACAAAACTACAAGAATTACTCCATGGAAACAAGAACACATTTCAGAATTCAAGCTGCCCTGCACCAAGCCAAATCCACCCCAGAAAATGGAATGCACTCTGGAGCCTCGGCAGTGTCGTAACTTTTTCTTCTTTGATGTCCTGTTTGTTGCAAACTTTGGTGCAGAAAATTACCGACACTTCAGAATTATTTTTCCTTCTCTTTCAAGTCAGTGAGAAACCAAATCATTTAAAATTTTAAAGGTGATGCATAAAACATTAATCTAGTGTAATAACATGGCAAAAAACCTCTCAAACCAACCATAACCCTAAAAATGTTGTTTTTCCAGCAGTGGCTTTTTGAATACTTACATCTGTGTAATTCATTTTTCAATCATGTGTGCCTTTTTTCCTTGTGTTCGCAACATTTACTAAGCAAGCTACAACATAAAGGGGAACAACTGAAAAAAACAAATAACAAAACTTTCAAGAGTCGCGGATTTAATCTCAGTTAGCTATAAATGTTTGTTTGAATTCATACTGCTAGCAGCTGAGAAGGAAGCATCACTTTTTCCAAGTACCTACTTAGCTGAAATGGTGTAAGAAAGTATCGGTGCACAAGAAGCATAGCAGGGAGGAGCTCTGAATCCTGGGTGTTTCCAGTTGTGCATAGAAACCTTCTCTTTACCAGCTTTTACTAGTCACGTTTTTACTTCTATAAGAAACTTGCTGGTGAAAAAAATTATCTCCCTTATGCAAGTATCTAGACTTCAGTTTGGTTTTCATGTCAAGTCTGCCACTTGTAGCGGCTGAATGATTTACCAGGGGTTTGGTGGGGGCAGGGTGATGATGGTATAAAACTGCATCACTGCTTTGACAAGTTTAAAAATGGGAGGTCCTTACAAAACATTTTTTTCATCAGAAGGAACATGATTTGATGTTTATATCGTATTTAAAGCACGAGTCCTTGAAGGTCGCTTAAGAAACAGCAATATTGCTGTGGCTGCACAGCAGTACGGAGTTAACTGTGGCAGTCAATTCCTTCTTAAAACAATTGTTCTTAGGTTTGCCTGACTCGAGATGCCCATGTTCAAAAGGATCGTATGGCCATGTTTCCTGTGTTAAGAAGCTGGGCTTGGAGCAGGCTGTCTTGGCACAGTGCTCTGCTTTTCACAAAGGAGAGCCCTTCAACTTTTTGCTCTTTATTGATCTTTTGGGGGAATTTCTGTGTAAAGAGCTTTGAGAATAGAGTAAAGAGCTAGCTCTGCTTTCCAGCGCTGTCTGCATAGAATTGCTGCTTCTCTGCAAAACTGGTTAAGTCACACGTAACACATACTTGACTCATATTTACCGTTCTCCAGGCTAGCTCCATGTTTGTATGCCTGTGGTTTTTTGGGGCACACTTCTACCTCCCGTTCGAAAGAGCTTCTTCACCACGACCCATTCTGATATGTGGAGATGGGAGGTCTTCTGACAGCCCTTTTTCTCCAATGGAGATGTTTGTCAGGAAGATTCATATCTATGTACCTCACAGTGAATATTCTTTCTAAAGTGATTGTTCGGAGCAGAAGAGAAAATTGACAGTTTATCGCTCTGCTTTTACCTCCTCTAAGGAAATGACATTGTTTTATAATTACAAATTAATATGCAAGGAGACAGAACCACCTGTTCCTCAACATGGAGCACTTGCATTGTCTTTAAAAATAGACACCCTTTACAAAAGTGTTCCCAAGTTAAAATCATAGCTGAAGAATGCATTTTTTAAAGCGACTTTCTCAGATAAATTGAGTTCAGATAAATTTCTCAATTCAGATAAAATTCAGTATAAAGTTATGCTATTTACATATTGCACATTAAAACAAGTGTAAAAATTCAGTCATTCTTTGTATAGAATAAAAAAGATTCTTGTTCTATTTCATGCATATAACGCCTCTTCTTCCAGTTGTGTCCTTTTCAAATATTTTGGCAGTCTTAGCATCTTTTAAGCAAGCAATGCCATGAAAATTAGCATAAACTATACTTTGCAGAAAGTGAACAATCCTTCCGACTGTAGATTCATCTCTCAAGGACACTGAAATGCTCTCTAAAATTTCACCCACGTCTGAGTTTCGCCTGATCTTAGATATATTGCAGAAAGCACGTACTGTGCAGCGTGCACTCAGCTTCCCTGATCCTTTGCAGTAATGAAAATCCTGAGATTTTCATAGTCATCTTTGGTCGAGCACAAACACCAGTCCTATCATGGACCTGATCTCCAGCTTCACCTGAGGACTTGCAGTTAGCCACCATCAAGTGGTCTGTGCTTTCACTCTGACTTTTTAGCTCCCTATCAACAGGAAATACTCACCTTCCTGATGCAACAACAAAGATTTACAGGCTGTAATAGTCTGAACTCGCTAAAGGAAGGTAACAACACCTTGCTTGCTAAAGGATGAATGGGTGGTCTGGTACGTTGTCACTGTATACGTTTTTCAATATGTTTCATTTTTAAGTGCCCACCATTACTCTTTGTTCATCAATGTACTTCATTTTGATTCTAGAGATTGAAAACTCAGTGGTGTCAGTCTGGGCTGGAAGGTCTGTGCTGGGATTGTTTTTCCATTGCTTGTCCTGAAGCTGCTGCATTCTGCCTGAAGCAGCTCTCCAGAATGGTAAATTGCTTCATCAGTCTGGAGTACAATTAATTAGGGAAAGCACAATTGGTGCAAGTTGTCAAACAGCTTCAGCATTCACTATGTTCACCTACCAGAAAATAGCAGATACTCTAATGGAATCACAAACCAAGGATATTCAGCATGGCATAAGATTCAGGAATCGTAAGTACTAGTTCAGATGGATATAGTCAACACCTCCTTTGCAGAAGCAGCGCTTCCTTCTGCTTTCAAACATTGCGTTGTCTGACCAATGCTAGAGAAACCCACTCGGTGTACTAGGCTTCAGCCAACAAGTGCCAACTCAGAGAAGTTAACCAAAGGCAAACTACTAACTCTATAGCAGAAAATAGTTTTCTGTGCTTGGTGGGACCTTTATCATAAAACTTACGAACTGCATTTCGTTTTCTATGTGGTGTTTTTTTTTTTAGTAGCACTGGTAAGTGGTTTCCTGCCAGTTCCTGCCAGTAGCTGAGGAGGGGTAGAATTTCATACTCTTGTTTCCTGGATGTCCGCAGCAATTGCCATGGTGCCCCGTGTGACACTGCTATGCCATCTGATGGTGGTAATAGTCAGGAAGGGAAAAGCAGGAAAATGAGCATCGCTTTTGTCATTAGATCTGATATGTGGAATCCACGTGTGTATGGTCGCTCATTAAACTGAAGGGTGGATACGGGCTGAAAACAGGGCAGCTGGTGCTGAGGTCTGACGAGGTGTAACTATGTCAACAGCTAGGTCCTATAAATAACACTAGAGGAGAGAACCTGTTGGATGAAGAACGGTGGGCTGAAGGTGAACCTAGTCACAGGTTTTCTTGATGATCAGAAGAGATTCTGGTGAAGTCACAAACATGGTACAACTGCTGTTATTTGGAAACACCCACTTATGATTGCTCAACTAAACCAGTAACATAGGAGCATGCTTTGATTTATTACTGATACACAGTTCTGTTACGATCTACAACGAACGTGTTCTGTCACAGATGGTTAGTTTAGAGACTGTCCCATCCTGACAGTGCCTAGCCTCAGGATGCTTACACTGCAGTGATACAGCATTCAAAACGTTCCTGAAGAAACTTTGCCTTTTATAAAATACGGCAGCATAGAACAGGATCATATCAAACATTTCCTCTCATTTCACACTGGGTTTGGCATTAAATTCTACATTAAGTTGAGTGCCTTAGTATTTTTAGGTGATCTATGGCCTGGGTCCAAGACAGCTAAAAGATCATGGGATGATAGCTTTGACAGCTTGCATGCCTCTGGCCCAACAGAAGCATGAAGTAATGCTCCTCTGTGTGAAACAAGGTCAGTCACAGAATGCAGAAGGCGCTCCCAAGAGTTTAAATGCAACACTCTCCGCCTCCGGTTCCACCTGCAGGATGCATTTCTTTGCCTTCTCAAGCATAAAAACACAGCAGCAAAGCAAACGTATGTGAAATGACCAAAACAGTGCGTTCCACACAGTTCCCCCACTGGGAGGAAGAGGAGAAGATAAAGAGGTGAGTCATGTTGTTTACTGCTGTACAGGAAAAAGGCTAATGGTCGCAAACATCACTGATGAGCGAGACTGGAAAACCTGAACAGACTAGAAATGAACTTGCTTCTTTTCTCATTATGTTCTGCAAATACCTTTTTGTGATGGATTATAAGCAAAGCGTGCATTGGCAAGTATTTTAATTGAATGATTTGTCATCATAAAATGGTTTTTAAAGGTGCTATCTAGGTTTGCTTCAGGTGTTTTAAAAAAAATACAAATACTTTCTTTTAAAAACATGCCCAGTCAGTCCCCATCTCCAAGATTTATGAACAGCAACAGAGCTAATAAATACCTGCATTGCAATGTGGTAAAATTCTGCGCGGTGTTTGCTGCAATTCAACAATGTTTTTCTAGGACTAGGCTGCCTTCCATTATTTTCTGGGTATTTTAAATCTCTGGACCTACCTACTTTCATTTCTGGCTAAACATGGGCAAAATGTTTATTTAGAATTATGTGTTGTGTTCAATTCTACTTGCTTTGTCTCTTCTTGACTATTTTACAGAAAGAACACAATACAGAGCACTCGCAACCCCCCCCCCACATGCTGTCTTTATGGGTTGCTTCAATTTAAAAAAGAAGAAAAAAAAAAGTTTATCTCATGTTAGTCAAGTACTGCACCAACAGTCTCAGGTCTGTCACTGAAAAGCAATGTAGTGATGTGATGAGAAAGAAGATAAGTAGAAGCTGCAATATTCTGGACAGTTTTGATCTCTCACTGTTCCTTTCATCCTGTAGCACACAAGGTATGGAGGTAAGGAACGACTTCCTTAGCTACTGGAGCTGCACGGGATGTTTGTAGGCAGTGTGGAGGCACAGGGGCTGTGCTTGGTGTTGACAGTGCCATACGTGCAGGTCTAGGACGAGCTGGTGTTCTGTTTGTGAATGTGGTGCTTTTCCTGACATTTTGGTAAAGATGTCTGGAGATGTTGGTACTACCTGAAAATGCAAAATAGGAACTTTATCTCCAAAGGTTAGCAGCATTTAGTAAATCATTCTAGGGAGGTGAAGCGCTGTTGTTGAAGTCTAGAAGATACAATATATGGATCATGTTCAATGTAGTCTTTGTTTGGGTACAGTACCCAGTACTGCTGTCATCGCTGCCAAGGTTACACAGTCTCTGTTGGGCAGCTGCAGTTTTTTTAGAAGCAATCAGCAGGGCCAGTTACAGTTCTGGTATTTGCTTTGGCCTTCATTCTTACGGCTCGTGGATACCTGGGTCCTGGGTCCTGGGTCAGGTTTCAGTTCCGTGATGCTGGGCTCATCGCTGATGCAAATAATTCTTGGTATTCCTAAGGAACAGCAGGAAGCTCACGTGTACTGCATTTGCTGCGTGTCTGTTGAAGTCTATGATCCGTGACACGCACACCACACACACATATATATAAAACTGTATATAGATACACACAAAAAGCGTATGTATGTGTACCCCCACACACCAGTAGCAGGCTCTGTAGCCAAAGCTTTTTCAAGTTTGAACTATTAAATTCAGCACTTTTAAAAGTTAGATGAAGCAAAATCTTTTGACACCTTTTCAGGTGATGGCTGAGAAAACACGGGGAGGTTAAGGGCCCTCGCTAATGGTTTGGTGTGGGATTGATTATAAAGGCGACGGAGCGTGCAGTGTATAGCCTTCTACGAGGAGAAATCCCAAAACAAACAGGCAATCTAGCAAGTGCCCTTCAGTGTCGTAACCTCCCAAAAAAGCAGCTTTAGGCTGGGGAGTTCAAGAACATCGTGCAGTTTTTAGTCTGGAAGAGCAGAGCCCTGCCTGCCTCAGTGGGACGGCACCTGGGCCGGTTCCGTCCTGCTCAGGAAAGAGTGTTGGAGCGATTCATTCTTTTTCCCCTTGAATTTCTGCCTTGTCCATCTCCCTCAGTCTGCTTATCCAGCGTGAGTTCTTGATTAGACAGGCAGCTGCCACTAATGTGGCAGAAGGGTAGGGAAAAGATGCTGAAAAGGTGGAAGTGTGTCTGTCTGTCTGCTGTGGGAACCCTGGTAAGAGCGAGCGCAGGGCCTGTTGTGTCCAGGAAAAATGGTGGTGTGGACAGCCAGGGTGCCTGTAGTACGTGCAGTGGATTGAACGTTTACTGTTTTGTGCAGAGTTGCCTTATTTAAACTAAAGACAAGTATTTTGTAGGGGTTGGTGCTGCAAAGAACAGGTTTATGAAGTTATTTGCTGCTGTTTTCCCAGCTGAGAGGACAGAGAAGGTCTAGGGGCTTTTTGTTTGTTCCCAAGTATGGTTGGTCCCCTCTTGCTGAGTAAGTACATAACTCTACGCTGCTAGAAACATGTACAGGCATTTTCACAAATATTTTTTCCATTATAAATTCCTCTCTGCAGCTTTTACTTAGCTAAATTCGGTGCAGAGTGGGTACTGTAATAAATCAGTTGCTAGCATGCAAATAAGAGTTATTTCTTCTTAAATCAAAAAGATGCTTTTGCAGAATATTTAGTCTGTTCTTTTCATCAAAAGGCATTAACTTTGTATTTCATACCAAGAATTCCAAAGCCCCTGACTCTTATCCCAGAACAGGTTTAAATGCAAGATAATCTGCAAAGGATGGTTAGCATAAATTATATTCTTCGAAGTTAAAAGCTATATAAAAGGAAAAGTTAATCCTTGAAGCTGATTTTTATTCTGGGTATTAAGTCAAGAAGGGTTCTTCTGAACAGATTTTATTCATGTTTTTAATAGGTTATCAACTAGTATGTATGTTTTTAATAAAAATGCAGTGGCTGTAATAAACTGTATTTGTAATCAACTAGCATCTACTTTATTTCTAAGTCCATTTTAATCCAGAATTTAACTGATGAGAGGCCCTGTATGTTTGGTTTCAGCCATCTTGTTATTTATTTAACTGACAGTCTGACTCAGAAGAATTTTCATCTTTACCACGATTGCACGAGGACAGGAAATGTCGAGGTGTTGAAACTGTGGCAACTTGAGTAAGTTCAGGTATTTCGTAATCCCTTAGCCTAGAAACGCACGCTTCTACCGCTGCGAGGAGAAGACTGTCAGCCTTCCAAACACGTAATTGCTTTCAGCCCTGGGACGCTGCAAGACAGTAGGAACTTTTAAAACCTTATGTGGTTAAAGCTCTTCTGCAACACTAACTCCACACAAAGAAAGTGTCTGGGGTTATTTTTTTCTTTTAAATTTATGTACAAATTTTATGATTCTCTCCCCAATTTCCATAATGAACTGGCAACAAGTAATAAGGATTATCATCCTTAGACATCAAATGATTACAGCATAGCATGCAAGAATTTTTAAGTATAAAGGTCTTTATAAAATTGAGCATTCATTACTTGTCATTGCACCTCTTGTGCCTCAGATTTGTGGGAATTTTGTTCTCTTCTGTTGTACAAGACAAAATTCATTCCCACTATAATCTGCAACTGTAACCAACCTAACCGTGTCCTTGCTGCACAAGCATCACCGATGTTGGTGATGCCCTTGGTCCCTACCTGCGATGTCTGGCAAGGAGTAGGGCGGGCGGGTATGGACTTTCAAACTCCATGGCTCTTGCATTGTTGCCTGAGCTTGCACAGGATTGAGCCACTGGGCTATTTCTGGCTCTGTGCCAGGGTACTACAGTACAAACAGCATTGTTGCACTGAACGTTTTCATCACACTGCATCCTTCCTACAAAATGCTTGGAAGCAACATTTTTTGATGACTGCTGATGCGCCTACAAGCTTGGTTACTTACACACAGTAGCTGTAAGAGTATTTTTTTTCCTCCAAATTGCTTTGCAGGCATTTTACTATGGCCCTGTCCACCCCTGAACATATAGCCCTGGTGTAAGAAGGGCTATGGTTGAACAGGTCCAGATGAATAACAGCCAGCCCTTTCCCCTCAGAGAGCTGCAGCAGACTGGTTGGTTAGGGAACAGCTGTGCTGTAAATGGAGGGTCTAGTATTAACATTCAAAGTAGAAGTGATTTATTGGACACCTCTGAGACAGGAGGCAAATATTCATCTTACAGATGGTGGAATTAAGACACAAATCTAGTTTCACAACTGTAGCTAAAATTGAGGTTACACATTATGTTGCGGTAAATTCAGATCAATTACTTTTTTGAATTAGAAATCATCCAGAACAGCACTGCACCTAAAAACTTGAAAAATGGTTTGATTTATTTGTTATATTTACATGTTTGTCTTTAAGCTAAAATTTGAACTTTTTGGAATGTTTTTGTGTAATTAACCCTAGTTTTAGCCCTTCACACCATTTTGCTATTTAGCAAGTATTTTAATAAAAGTAAATTTTTCCCTTAGCCCGGTAAGTAGATCAGTGTTAAAGTTCAGCTATACAAAGTGCCTAGGAAAGCATTCAGCTCAGTAATCGGTCACTTTGTATTTCTTTCAAATCTTTCTAAATCAAGTCTTGTAATAAATAAAGACTAATACCAACATGACGACGCTGTTTTTTCAAATTTTTCATTTGCCAGTTTTAACAAGGTAAAGAAATGAATACTTAATGTGGACAGTGTTGTTTTACAAAAAAAAAAAAGAGAGAAATCAACACCCAAAACAAACAGACAAAAAGGAAGACACAAAGGAACACACGTGGAATGATGAAAAGGAACAATGATATTGCACAACTTCAGGTCTCTCTTCCCAGATTTTGATCTTAGTAATTAGGCATTCAAGAATTGAGCAAAAAATTGTGTCCAGATAAATGTGTCGCAATTTGAGTGAAGCTACAGCTGTAGACTGCTTTCTTGAAGAACTTGGGGTTCTTCTCTAAGAGCAGGTTGCTGTCAGCTGCAGGAATAATAAATAAATCAACATGTTGATTCTACATTTTGCTGACCAACCCTTCAAAAATTATCCATAACACGCACAATTCTTCTCTATTGGAAACACACTAGGTCTTCAAGGTACTTGAGTCTTTAAACACAACCTGTTGTATCAAGTACTGGAGCTATACATGAAAAACAAGAACATTCCCTGATTTGTTGTGGTTAACTTGAGATTGCATCTCATGTTGCAAAACCAGGGCTTCTCAACATATCAGCATTGTGTTGAATGTATAAAAGTCACCATAGGGTACATTAAGAGGGGGGAAAAAACCCAAAAGAAAAAGAAAAAAACCCCATCCTAAGTGGATAAAAGGCCTTTACCGCTACAATCTTTGCCGGACCATCTCTTAACAAGCACACGCTGTTTGCTACAGAAATTAGCTAATTGCGTCATTCTGGCTGGAGCAGTACTGTTTTCCCCTCAACTGCTAGTATGACAGTCTGTGTTCATATAAACCTTGCATTTATGTGCAGAACAAACTATTTCCTATCTATCTATCCGCTTGGTGGACTGATGGGTCAGCCAGCAGGGCTTAACAGATACATTTAATACAGGAGACTGAGATACAGTATGTTTATTCTTAACTTCTGATAACCTAAGAACTACAAGACCGAGAGATGCAGTATCCATTTGCTATGATCCAAGACAACCATTTTTAGGGACAAAGAAGCAGAATAAGTGATCAATGCTAACACTACATTAGTTCCAAATACTTTTTTTTTTTCAGTCATGGCAGCTTAACTATTGTCCATCTGGCCCACTTTAACTTGATCGGGTTAAAAGGTGACATATTAAAGTTTAAGGACTTGTTTCATCAAAACCGAAGCAAGTTATAGAAAACATGAAACCATAATTTCACTGTAGGACTTGTTTCAGATCTTCATATTCCACATCGCTTGTAGGAAAGGGATAATGCATCTCAGTTTGCTGACAAGCTAGGAGATCACTTTGAAGTCTGCATATTCCTAACTGCAAACAAAATATAGCACTTTTAACAGGTTATAAATAAACTGGTTTTCAAGCATAGAGCCAGCCCAACAATAACAATACACTATTAAAAAGACCTAAGGCAATGAATTCCATCTCCAATGTAAAAAAAAAAAAAAAAAAAAAAGAAAAAGAACTGTGCAAACAAGCTTAAAACTATTCCTTTGTGCCAGTGTTATAAAACGTAGATTTCAATAAAGCCTTGACCCAAATGCCAGGACTTGTGAAAAGAATCAGAACAAAACTGGTTACTTTATTTAGGAAAAAAAATACTCTTATCTTGCTGCTAATAAAATTGGATACACGCAGTTAAACATTTACAATTGCTGTAACACTTTACACAATTCCTATATATGGGTGTAAGAACAAACATTAAAAGACAATGGTGGGTCAAGGCTTTACATTAAAAATAACAACCTACTTTTCTATAGTCTCTAAAATACTATTTTTTTCCAATATTTGCAGCCATTCAGGAATATTTTTTATTTATTTATTAGGAAATGTATACTTTGTGCATGATCTTAATTCCTAATTCCTGGCTCTTTGGGCTGAATGACAGAAGGATCAAACCCATTGAAGTGGATGGTCTCCTTGAAGGTTCAGTGGAGAAACCCTGGCTCAGTTAGTCTCATAGGATGAAAGCAGTGCTGCATCCACTGGCTCCATGCAGGATGGACAGGTAAAGGATCTCATCAACCAGTCATCTATACAGTCCAGGTGGTAAATGTGCATGCACGGCAGAAATCGGATAGGGTCCCCATAAACAAAGTCCATCATACAAATGACACATCTGTGGGGGGGGGAAGAAACATAAAAATATTTAAGCTGCTGTTACCACACTGGAAATTAAAAAGTAGCATGGTATCTACTCCTGGACATGTTTGAGTCAGACTTTCAGTACTTGTAGATACTGTGAGGAGTTCCAAGCTCTGTCAGTGCTGGCTCCACCAAGCACTACATTTTCTTGGTGTTTCTTTTGTTGTACGTGCCCGTGGTTACAACATTAGCGAGGGCAGGAAGCCTTCAGCAGGCATGGCGGGGGCAGCTCAGCAGAGTGCATAAAATTAGAAATGGTAAAAGGGAACCATACAGGTGAGAAAGTAACATGAAATTATTTCCCCATGAAGAGAGGTTAAAGAGAAAAAAACCTGTAAGGCCACGAGTTACACGAGTCAGGAAAGTAAGTTTCACCTGTAACACGAAAACAAGCGAGGACAGAGGAAAGAGCCTTCCACGTGGTCATTTTTTCAGAAAGCTACCCTAAATTACAGTCCCTTAAAGTAAGGCAAAAACAGGAAGATGAGATCAGGTTTCCCAGGGCAGTATCATAAACCAATGCAACAGCCACATTAATTCAGGTCGGTTTCTGTAACTTACTCTCTGATCTTCTTCTCGGAGCCGTCTCTTCCAGGATCATAGACTCCTTTAGGTAGGTGCTGAATAAGGCCTATCCGCTGCGCTATTCTGATTTGTTCCTCTTCTGTCAGCTGTGTTGCTAGCCGAGTCTGGCTAGGAGTTGGGTGATAAACAGGAACAGGGACCTGCTCCTAAAATTAAAATATTTCCGTTAAAAACCCACAGAGGCTTTCCTAGCACTTCTAGCACAGTACAGGCAATGTATTTAACTTTTTCTCTCTTAGTCCTACAAGTGTTTGTACGATCTCCCACCCCTACTTTACAATTTTGGGGCTACAATTACATTGAGAATGGGGTAAAGAATCGAGGCCAGTACCTTGAGCAAGGAGCTGCTCATGGTTGCTCTCTGCAAAAGCTTATCATCTCCCAGAATGGTTCACGCATGAAATACCACAAACTCCACATGACAGCAGGCAAATAAACCTTACAGGCGTGTGGTGAGCTGCTAAGGTACTGAACTGAACAACGTAATGGCTGAGGAAAAGCCCCCGGTATTTGCAAAAAAAGTAGACTTTTTTTTTTTTTTACACGTAGGAAGAATTATTTGCAAAGATGAGGACTATGCCTGTTTCTTAAGAGTTTTAGAGAGGAAGGTTTTACTGTTCTGTAATAACTAAAATTTATGTGAACTGTTCCGGGCCCCACAAGCTCCAATCCAGAACTGTAGATTTAACTTGTGTGTGTTTAAAAAATGTCACCCGGACAATAAAAAGAACAGCTTAAGTAACCCAAGCCTTACATGAGTTCTCACACATTAATGTGATTTTACAAGTTCTCCCAAGCTGGACTTCAACTGCTGTATGTTTAAAGTACTTATTTCCCAAACAAAAAAAATAGGCAACATGCAGTCCTTCCTCCGCCATGTTCTCAGAAACTTCTTTTGAATATTAAGGAACTATATTAGATCAGATATTTTCATTAACATTTATATTAACACAGTACTTGTTTTAGTTGCTTTTAAAGCACTTTCTGGGACGTAAATACCAATTTTGAAGAGGAGATACTATTAGGACAGTATTGGCCAGTAGCCATAAATCTACTGTTAGTAGGGAGACGGTTTCTTGCAATAGGCCTATTTTAATGGTACTTCTGAAAACAGCAGAAAAAAAATCACCTTCTAGACGTGTTCTGAAAATAAACCTGGTGCATCAGAGACACAATAGCATTGATTCATCTGTTTGGAAAACACCAAAGTTGATGTTTCAGAGGACACTGCTGCAAAACAAGCAGGCTGCAGGAGTGCGCGCAGCTGCACCGCAGGAAGCGCCGACGCAGCACACATCACCTCCGACAGAGTTCCCCCTGCCAAACTCCCGCTCGCTCATCACTGATAAGGGGAAGATGTGGGCTTTCACCATCTGTGACAGAGGAACTGCCTTCTGAAACGCTCATATCCTTACAAAGCATGGACTGCTGTGTGCATCTCCACGGACGCAGCTGCCTTCCCCTCTCCTGTTCCCCTGCCTTTCGGCCTGCCCCGGCAATGGTCTCGTGCAGTGTTCAATTGACACCCACACCTGGCAGAGTCCAGATAATGGGGTTTAACGCGTGTAATACTGCGCTTCTAAAACCCAATAAAGCGATTCTTGTTTCACTGCATGGCAAGCAGAAAGACAGACAGGATGCATGGCAGGCAGGGAGAAAGCAGCCCGAGGGGTGCGCAGCCTCTCGCCAGCCGGTGCTGGGGGGGGGCCAGCAACAGAGGTCCCTGCTTACAAGAAATGCTAATCACAAATACCTGGCAATTTGTTTGCTTGGCAAGTCTTCTTTGAACACAGTGCCTACCACTTGCAATTCAGCTGTGGGGTAAAAGCCAGAGTCTTCTCTTAATTTAGCTACACTAGGATTTCTCCCTCTGATTTCCTAGCAGAGGAATTATGATAAGGTTCAAAAGACAAAATGCCAGTGGTTCTGCAAGTTTGATTAATTTCCCGACTACTTCAAACTGTATTTCACTGATTTCTTCTAGATCAGCTGCCTTTTAATGGTTTAAATTATCTAAAGTATTCTCTAACCACTGTTTGGATAGGGAAAAGCACCAGCTGAAGCTAGGGATGACCTGTCAGACAGAACTATTGATGAAGTGGCTCTGCAAACTGCAGTGCCAGCAAAATAAAGCATTTTTCCCCTCCCAAATGCCGCGGACCCTCTGCACTGAACACATCAGCTTGAGGCAGAGCGTGCTCCTGGTTTTGTGCTTCAAGAACTTAACACCAAAAGCTATCAGTAACTTCCCCCCCCTCCCCCCAAAGCTTTGCTATACTACTTCGGACAGATAATTAAATCAATAACAGAAGGCATTACTGCTAGTTCCTTTCTTTGTTACAAAGATGTACAGAACACTTAGCATTTGGAGAGAGATGTGTCCTCCTTCCCGTCTTAGAAAAAAAGAGGAGCAGCATGCACGACTGGTGCTAATAAGGGCAGGAGGGGAGGCTGCTGTATTTAATACAGCTCCCCTTGGCAAAACCATGACTGCAAGTGATAATGCAGAAATACAAGGAAAGGCAAACACAGGAGGAGGAAAAAAGATCCAAGACTCTCAAAATGTCTGAAAGTAGCAGTGACAACCGATAGCAGAACAACAAACTGACCGTCTCAGCAGGAATTATACAGCAAGTTAAGTACAAATCTGTTGCGAGTTAAAACTACCCCATTTGGACAGTTCTGAAATGAGAAATCAGTCATGCTATCTGACCGATGACTCTTTGGTTAAGTTTTGGACAGTAAATTAACACAACTTTGAAGCCTATAATAGGCCAAACAAGAACAAAACTCCTTTTCCTTGTTCTGGTCTTTCACAGACACTCACTCTGAGCGACCACGGAGGGGCCTCTTATCTAGGGAACCCGTTTCTGCATCACTGCAGTGCACCTCTCCCGTGGGTGTTGTCTTCCCCACGGAGCCCCGAAGCACCGGGGCCTGAAGGACCCCGGGGCCCCCTTCCCAAATGCTTTCCCACCCACTTGCACTGTCTGGAAGCACTCCTCCTTTCGGCGCCCCGTCTCAGGTTCCCTCCCAGCACAGCCACTGCCCTGCGCCACACGTCTGATGTCACCAGTTAGGGCAGGGATTCATAGTTGTCAGCTATGGCCTTCTACAATTTCACGTACTAGACAAGAACCTCTTGTCAGGTAAGTAACGCTGGGTGACAACGGTGCAGTCTTTCATCATGACGTCTTCATACTTGTCAATATAAAAAAATCGGGGTTGGTGGGGCTGCCAGGCTGTTGTGAATAATGCACCAATTGTACTACTGTAAATAAAAACAGGTGACACTCAATACCCGCAATCCAGTACGCTTCCTTAACATGCTGTCTGGTGGCACTTAGATCTCGCCTCCTGATTGCTATTAAAAACCTGCCCAGACTGCCAGCAGTCCACTGGATACTAACATACCAGTAAAATGGAAGAACACGGCCGCACACATTGCGGAGAGTCAAGTTATAGGGTACATCAACAATGACCTTTGCAAACCAGCCCTCTCCCCCCAACAGATAAAAAAAAGACGTGTTTATACCTGTATGATTCTGAAAAGATTTTAAACTGTTTATTCATGAGAATATGAGGGCCCAGACTTCTCTGACTCAGTTCATTGAAGGGACATCCAGGATCCCCAGAGGAGTCAAAGAGATGGAGTAGATGCATTAAGTGCTCCCTCAACCAGACCCTGACCACCACCCGCAGGGGAGCTGGGCTCCTTCAGCCCCTGGCAGTCCCGCTGCCACGCACCCAGGCCGGCCCCACACGCAGCTGCCGCATCGCCACACTGGCATCCTCTGGTTTCTCCAGTACCAAATCTCTGAAGCATTTTTGGAAGTTCAGCTTGTCTGACAGTAATTTCAAGCTGCCTGTAAGGACAGAGTACAGCCCTGCCTGTGTGGGTTTATCCCCCCTTTGCAAATCCTTCACAGATTATAATGGCTGCTTTTATCAACCCTCGTTAAGGCAAGGTCCTGTTCGCTCCAGCGTGGATATTCAAGTGTAATGGCACGAGGATTCCAGACTTCAGTTAATCTACATCTGTAACTAGAGGCCCCCTGACAAGTATATATATTAAAAAGATTGTATTACCCAAGTAAATGTTCCTTTACTCCGAAGACGAGCATGAATTTATTGCTCTTATGTCTCACTTTTCCCTTATCTACCATGGAAAATGTTTTTGCAGACAAAATTACGAAATACTGAACTTCTAGCCAAAGTCCGAGTTATTTATCATTTGATAAAGATGTTAGGCATTTCAAACTAAGATGAAATTTCATGTTAACTCTATTCCTCCATGCAAAAAAAAAAAAAAAAAGAAAAAGGCCAAAACAAATAATAAACCCCACATATTAGTGTCAGGCGATGAAATAAAAGTCACTTTCTGGCACTTAATTTGCTTTACTCAATTATTTTTTTCCCATATGAATTTAGTAATTAAGAAACATCTCAGATGGCTGCAGTCCTGGAGATACACAACTCCTTTCTTGTTCACAAAGTAGGCAGTGTCAGCACAAGTTTCCTTGGCTTTCTGTGCACCGAAATCATTCCTTCCTAATGTTTATTCAGCCCTTAAATAACAGCAGTAATTTAGACTCAGGACTACAGCGGAGTTTGTGTCTCCATCTCACCCTCACTCCTCCTTTGGGGGAAACAAAATCATAGAGGGCATCTGGAGGTCTGCATTTTTCACTTCTAGTGAAAAATAAACATTTTCACACATGGCTTAAAAGGCCCAGACACTCTCTTTCTGCATGCAGGTTCCCAAGCATGCTTGGGGTCTCGCCTAGAAAAAAGGAGGTTTCATCAAGCACGATTTTTTAGTTTGAAAGCTTTCTCATCAACGCAACTTACCTTGGTTACTTAGGCTGCTGTAAATCTGCTTTTCTCTTGTTTTACAGCATTTTCATCTTGTTTTTGCAAGTGCCATGAATTTGTAATACTCTGAAAACAGGTCAGTGATAGATCAGAAGCTCTTAATCCCTGGATAAAGCTTATTTTAAGATCCCTCTATGCCACATATCGGCAGTATGTTATCAGGACTTTTGTTTGTTTTTAATAATTGCACCAACATGCACAAATTATCCTTTCAGGAAGGTCAAAGGTGAGATTAATAATTCATAACATTGAATAGTTCCAGAGGTTAAAGCTTCACTGCTGTCCCCGAGATCCTGTCTACAACCACCTGCTTTCCACTGTTGACTGCTTTGCTCGGTTTCCATCTCTAAATTTTCTTCCTCATCTAATCCAACGCTCTCCGCGTGTCTCACCCTGGGATATTTATTTGCATTTTAACACCAGATCACCAGCATATCTGTTAATTCCGTCCTACAAAGGAGAGAAACATCTTCCTCGCTATGTTTATCCTTTTTTCACTTTTTTTTAAACCAGTAGGTATAGCGCTTACACGCCTTGCGCTTGCTGCCCAATTAATTAATGCAAATATAACAGTTAATTTGAATTTCCCCAGCCGTTCCCACAGCTCCTTTTTGAAATCCCTTCGATATGCAAATGTCTGTCTTGAAACGTGCTGTCTGAAAGCAGCTGCACTAGTTCACATACAGCTGCTCAGGGCCACATGCGCTTTACTGCTCACCAGCTCTCAAACACGGATCTGAAAAGTGGCCTGGCCTTTCTGCAGCTCTAACAGCCTTGCAACATTGCTGCTGATTACAACGCTCACCATCACTATACAAATCTTTCCGCCTTGCTGCTTCCCAGTTCTCTCACCTCTAAGGTAAGATGCTTAGCAGGAAGCCTCGATAACTAATCTAGACAAGAACAACTTCAGTTTATAGCTGTGAAGTCAGGAGGTGAGGGGAGAAAAAAAAAAAGTCATGCTTTTGGGGTTTTTTTGCAGAATCCCTGCTGGATTTTGAAATTTTCTCTTCTTGCTACTTTATTCCTCATAAGGAACTCGCTGGGATGGTGGCGCAGGGGCCTTTTCTGTGAATGCCATTCTGATCCGGGTGAAAAGACTCAAGCTCCATCCGTATGCGAATACACATTCTGAAATAATACCCTCCCCCAAGACATCAATGTAACACCACTTGCCATTATAAGGTGCATTATATGACAACTACAGCTTACTTTAATAATCCTTAGAATATTACAAGCAGCCTGCCAACTATAAAGGCCTTTTCCTGCCATACAGGAGAGAACAGTTCATTTATAAACCTGAATACCAGTTGCTACAAAACATCACATAAAGAAATTGTTCCCCAATCTTTTATTTTCCTGCTTCCAGGTAGCCAGTCAGTATAAATAACTGTGACAGCTGAACACTTACATGAAAAAGTTCATTTGAAAGAAAAATGCCCTCCTGTCACCTCTCCCTTTTGGAGGGGACGCCTGGCACAGACAACCAGGTCAGACACACACAGGTGCACAAGAGGAGCCGTTCAGCACAAGCTGGAATCCAAAGCATGGATTTGTCTAGCAGACCCCATTCGCTTACAGTAATACAGTCAGAAAAGAGATTAAACATTAATGCCTTATCAAGCAAAACTATAACTGATCCTTTACCAAATTTTCAAGCATGCCAAAGACTGATTCCCTTTGTTTATGTGAGGTGGGTGAAGATCCAAGTAGTTCTCTCCCAACAAGTACTAACATGGTTCGAAACAGATTCATTGCATTGCTCCACTAAACACACACTCACCTTTAAAATATGGTTCTGAGATCTTGCATTTCTAAGGATTCCTCCATTCCTCCTTAAGGAGACTAATTCCACAATTTTAATTTTGAATGTACATTTCATTCACCTGGAATTTTAAGGCCTGTAAATGTATACTTCATTTTTAAGATTTATTAAGGGATTGTTCTGATGCCACTGCTTGCTGGAGAGCGCTTACTTTAACGGTTCATGACCATTGTAAATAAAACCACTTTACTACTTCTTTCCTTTGTTTGATCTACTTCTAGATTGGTTTGACAGCACTGAAGGACAAAAAAACCCAAACCTACAACATACAAGACTTCACATCTCAGTTCTTCCTTTAAAGTTTTATTACTATCACAATTATCATTTAAATATTAAATAGAGAATTTTCATGCAGAAATAAATGTGTGCACTAGCATCTTACTAATCCATAGCCAGCAGGAGAGCAACGCTCCAACCCCAGCAAGGACCCTCCTGCACCTGGGATGAGTTCAGGTTCGTATGCACTTCCCACCAGGGCGCACTTAAGGGAAGATGAATAAGAATTCTGGTGCTGTAGGAACTGGACATTGTACACGTGGTCAGTAATGAATATAACAGACTCAGGAAACAGTCTGCAAAGGAGAGAACCTGCAGAATCTGCACGGCGTTTCTCCAGCTGCTGACACCAAATAAGAAGCAACACCCGGTTTGAGTCCTGTATCTTTTCAGAGGGAGGCGTTCTTGGTGAAAGCCGCGGTGGTTCCGCAGCGATGGCGTAGCCTCATTTAAGCTATTACTAAACCTATAAAATTGTCCTTTGCATTTTTCCCAATTATTCCATTGAAAGTACTGAGAAATAAATGCATCTGAAGAGTTGGAAAAGATAAGCAACCATGAAAGACTGAATCGTAGCTGCTGACTCTTAAAGTGTCACCTGCCCCCTGAGCCCAGCTTTGCTACCGAAAACAGGGCAGGGGCAGAGAGACCACGTACAAACTAGATGTGTCCTGCCTGCTGCTTTCCTAGTCAGTGACAAGGGCTATCAGAGAAAGGGGCTTTGTTTTCAAGCTTTTTACCCGCACTGTCACACAGAATCAAAAAGGCTACCTACTGCCAAGATAAATAGTTGACGGTGCCCTTTTCAGCTTGGCCAGTGCAAACCCAGCCTTACCTGGAAGATGGAAATCACCTGCTGGCCTGTACAGTCACCTGCTCTGAAATTTGATTAACCATCAACGCAAACCTAAATACAAAAGATTAGCAAGGAGTTGTAGGGGGGAAGCAGTAATTAAAAAGCAGTAATTAATCCCTGGAAGCACAATCTCCTGACACAACCAGACAGTTTCTACATTTCCAGGCTGCACAGCAGGTTTCTCTGACTCAAGGCCATATCCTTGGGTACAGTTCCACTAACTGAATTCCTGTTCACCAGCTTTGTGTTGGTTTTAGCCGTCCTTGTTCCCTTCTCCATTGATCCCATCAAACATCAGGGTGCGAATTTCTTCAGGGAAGTGGGTAACATATACACCAACACATCCCAGACCATCAAACCGCTCACCAGAGAACTGACTCCAGCTCTCCAGACAGCCCCACTGACAGCTCCACTTACAGCATCAGGCCGCAACTTCTGAGAGATAACAAAGTCCTCTTACTACAGCTCCTAGTATGTTTATTTTAATAGGTTATTTTTGCATAAGGAGGGAAAAGATCCATAAACAATTTACAAAAATTCATGCTTTTCTGTCAAGTTGCCGCAGTGAGCAAAGCCAGGAAAACACAGCTGCCCCTAAACATTAATTTAATGACACTCAGGCACAAAATGCAGCCTCCTGAGACTTGTACACCCCAAGGACTACAAAGCAAAGCAGCTGGGTAAGGACAAAACCTAGTGGAAGGGGACAGCAGTCATTTCTGCAGCTGGTGACAGAACAGCAGCACATGCATGCAGATCATGCTACCCCACAAGCAAACCACAACATCTGCATTACTGGTACATGTTCTCTCCTCCTTACGCCAAGTGGTTATCTTTGCAGAAACCCCTTCTGACGCCTGGCAAGTGCAGACAGTTATTATAGTGCTATGGCTATGTTAAACACAGTGCTTATGGTTCAAGCGAGATGGTCACTGGAGAAATGAGGAGCAGATTTAACAACGAATAAAAACCTGAAGTTTTGGCAAGAAGAAAATGGCCCTGTAGCAGAAGAGGCTGAAAACAAACACATCTCAGACTGTCTCCTCTGCTGAAAGGTACAGAGTGAACCTACTGTGTTCCATTCACTTACTGCTGTGGAACTGCTGGCTGGCAGGAAGCAAAAATAAAAAAGAACACCCTAGACATACGAATCCAGTTAACATGTTTTTCGGGGGCTGCATTCCAGCACAAGAGATGGGGCGAGGTCTCTCGAGCTACGACGGAAAAGCTGACAGAACGCTAACAGTCCAGACAGAAATAGGAGAATCGTTCACACTTCCTTCAAACACATATTTACTTTCTGGAAAGGGTAATCATCAATCAGCGCAACTTGTTTGTAGTACAAGTCAAAGGGATAACAGCTAAAATAGCTAGAACTGATGATCCTGGGTAACACATAAAGTCTGCAGACAGCCTGGACTCTTGCTATGCCCAGCCCCGCATGCAGTGCAGCAAACAGGCTTGCTTACAACCCGTCCGGCTTGTCCCGTGACCTCAGACACGTGTGGTTTGTCCTGGGCACCGTCCTCCATGCACACCCACCCGAACCGCTCACTCGGAGGCTTTGACTCACCTCAAGGGTACAATAGACAAAAAAAACCACATGAGCTCACATGCCCTCCTGCCTCTAGAGACACGAGCTTGGCCCAAATCTAGTATCCTATAACCCCAAAGCATTGCATCACTCGGACAAGTCCATCTAAGTCCCTTACGTGAAGGGCTTGATATGGATTCCTGGACAGGCAGGCACCCGATGAAGAGTACAGGCATACAGGTGACTTCAGGTGGGCAATGTAACGCACTGAGAGTACGTAATGGCACACGTCATGCCCTGAACTGGCTACTGAGCCCACAGGCTCAGCAGCCCCTGCTTACCTCCTGGTGCCGTTTTGGGGAATTTGCGGATTAGGGTGCAGCTGACTCCAGCCAGTTTAGAGCAGCGCTGCCGCTGACCCATGGGTCCTGCTACTTCCGTCACACTGGCCCTCATCACTGGCTGTGAGGACACTGATCTGACTGACAAAGCAAACAAGCCGTTACCATCGATTGTGCGATCACTGTAGCCACTGAAAAGTTGGGAGGAGGCAGCCTAGAGGGAAACAGAGGAGTGTCCCTGTCAGGGATTTAAGCCAATTGTAAAATCCTGACTCCAAACACTTAAAAAATAGCAAAAGTGCTAAAATGTATCTTTTGGCAAGAATTAGGTCAGCTTGAAGGCAAATCTAAGAACAAAACAGCCCTTCTGAGTACTTCAGGAATACAGCAGCAAAATTACAGAAATGGGCCCTAATTAGCCAAGAAGAAAGGCTGGGGACAAAGGGCCAAAACACGGAGTAAATATGAAAATGCATGTAAGGCACAAGCAATCCGTCAGGGGAGGACTGCTGAATTATAAATACAGGCTGTACTTCTGTGTGTAAATAGAAGGTAGGTATATGTATGTTTAAATGTGCTAATTTGAACTAATAAGAACATAATAACATATAGCAGCGAAACATTATGCAGAACGAGGAATGTGTTTTAGAAAAAGTATAGTGAGTAGGATGCAAAAGGATCACCAAAATCAAGTCACAAATGATCTCCTCTCTAGGCTCAGTGTTATCTTGGCATTATCGTTCAATGCCAGGCACGCACCCTCCTTTGGCAAAGAGGGCTATCCAGAACACAATTTAATAGCCTTGCCTAAAGCAAGGTTCAACACACACATCCAAACCGGTGGTATGGAATGCAAGTCCTCCTAAGACCAAGTTCCTAAAACAAGATTTAAATAGATGCAACAGCCCCAGCTGGAACAAGAACATCATGCCCTTGTATGGTCTTCTGGGGGGTGTCAGTTTAGCTTCAGGTAACAGGTAACACAGATAACAAAAACAACAGGCAGACCAACAGCAGCTATCATCTACCCCGATAATGCATCAGATCATCTACCCCGACGTACTATCCTACGCCACGACACAAAATACTTTTCTGTAGCCACCCAGTTGTAAGCAAGCACCATAAAGAGGTTTGAAAGAGGACAGAGTAGTTCTTTTTATGGAGATACAGCCTGCTACCCAATGAAAACACACAGGAGAGGGCTTCTGCAAACCTCGACGGGGACCTTCTCCTTGCCCAGGGAGCAGCTAAAGAATGGCTGATGAGGCAGAGCATCACAGCCAAGCTGCACTAGCCCAGGAAGGTTGGCTAGCAGTGGGCTCCCCCCAGCAAGGGAAGCCAAGCACAAACCTGATGGAGAATTTTCCGTCAGGCCTCACAATAAAACAGGGACTCAGCAGAGTGGGACTCTCGCACGGCGCAAACCTCTGCCAAACCATAGAGAAAGGAGAGAAAACAGATTGCTCTACTACGGATAAATGACTTGCGGGAGAAAAGTGGTAACAGGGCACATCCTATCGCAGAAGAGCTCCAAAAAGCAGACAGAGCTGGTGACAAGCTGGGTCTGCATAACCACAGAGCAAGAAAATCTGAAGCAGAGAGACTGCTGGCATGGGGCACCTGCGTCAGCAAAGCAGCCCATGACAGCAGGGTTTGTTTCAAAACTCAGGAACCTGTGTTATACTTCACTTGATCATAAGTCTGTAGTCCATTTGAAATATTTTAATTGCCTTTTTAACAAAACCATCCTTAATTACAGATGCTTGCCCAAGCAGGAAGCTGCCACACCTTGGCAGTTTGATACACTCACATCCAGGCCTTTTCATTTTCTTAACGGCATCTGAATTTCTATCACAGAGCGGATGCTGCTAAGATCCGGGTAGATGCCTTGAAGCCTTCACCTAGGCAGCGCAGGGGACCGGGCTGTGCAGAGGCAGCAAGGAGGCTTTCTGAGGCCAATTAAAGGATATAATCAATGCTGCGTTTTGCAACACCTTAACCACAGCTTTTTTTAAAGCATGTTACTGCATTAGCCTGCTAGAAAGCCACAGACAGATGATGTAGCCTCACATATGTGAGGGATACGCAATACACATGCCATACATCAGGGCCCCTCAAATTCAGTACGAGTCTCTGTGCGCAGCAGTCCCAGGTGATATCAGCGGTGTGCCCACTTGGCAAAGACATCCCCACCATTTGCCCAGTCAGTGGCTCCTCACTTCCGCCAGATCCTGGCCAACCGACGGGGGGGAATTTCTGTCATTTCTTCCACAATTTGAAGCTGGAAATACGATTTGAACCAGGGGTACGGACAGCACCCTCAACTGCCGGGTTGTGTGCAAGAGATTCTGTCGCAGCCCGGGGTCCCGCGTGGTGCGGACACAGTCACCTCTCCCAGGCGCACACTCGCTGCCATCTCCCACTTCAGCGAGACTGAACACACACAAAAAGATGCAATTCAGCTATTTGTTTAGCGTCATTTGATAATAACATTAATTATTTCAACTGAGCTAATGAGCAGCAGCAGTAAACAGCCAGAGGCACCGATTCAGGCTATCAGCTCATCTCAGCCAGTCATTTATTAAACTTAAAGGAATGTCTCAAGCATTAAACGACTATTACTAAATCTGTTGGTTTGTTGGTTTTTTAAAGTAGTGCTCTATCTCGAAGTAAGGAATGACTGTAAGAACATTAAGGCACACTAAAGCTTGACGAAGCTCCACTTTTCAATGCAGTATTAGCAGTGAATGCAAGGGCAATGTTTCTATTTTTTCCAGTGAAGTCTTGTCCTCGCAAGCAGTGACTCTGCATTTTTAGCTCGCAGGGCACGAATCCAAGTGTGATCTCATGCAACTGTCAAACCTCTTCTAACAGAAAAAAGGCCTGTGCCAAGAACAGGTAGAAAAATCATAAATAGCTCTCTCAGGAGTTAGTTACACAAGTGAAATATTTCCAGAATGTGTTTTTCCTACTTATTTTAAGGTTTTCAATGCACAGAGACAGTTCAATGAGCATCCAGTCTTGCCTTTGTCACCAGAAAGCACATGTTCATTTTACAGATCCATCCTGCTAACTGCAAGTATCAGATACCCACAAATGTCCCCGCTACTACCCCAGTAGCACACTTAGTAGGGATTTGTAATGGAGCCATGAGGGTTCTTCACTTCACTGTCAGGGATGGGGTGGTTTGTTTTAGCACATACCTGTGCAGCCACCTCGGCGACGGAGCCTGGCAGGAGCAGGCTCCCACCACGCTGCCAGGGACACGGCACTGAAGCACCTCCTGAAGTACTTGCCTGAATTACAGCTCAGGCTGCTGCAAAATCTCAGAAGAACAGAAAACTGTTTGAGAGGAGGGACATGAACACAGAGAGGTCATTTTTCTGAATATGGACTGACTGGTTGGAAGACAAAGGCCCATTTCATCCCAACACACCCGTACAAAACCAGCTGCGAAGCCTGGAGATCTCCAGCCTTATCTCATCCCTACGCAGCGGGGGACCTTTCACATTGTGTGAAGTACACCAGAAACCCTGAACACCTCACACAGTCATAGATACGATGAAGTTTTAGGGCTGGAGTCGCGACAATCACACGGAAATACAAAGGTTATCTGTGCAAATTTAAAAGCACTCGTTACCCAAAACATTACACATGACTTGCAAATACTACGATTTATGCGTATGGGTACAAGGAAACCGCTCGGGCCCCGCACGCAAGTGCAACCTATAGGCAAGATATGTACTACTTTTGTCCTCAGAGGCAGAAATGGAAGCCTAATGTCATTAACACTACGTTACCGACACTCTTTCAGGCTTTCTGAGGATATAAAGAAACACTTCTACTTACTGCATTCTCCTGCATTCATGTTTAGGGTGGAATAACCATGTCCTGCTACAACCTACATAATCACTAAAATAAGATTTGCCAGTTTATATCAACAGAGACAAAACACAGCCGTGATAAAACACCCTAATGGAGTAACACAGAGCTACAGGCGGAAAGCTTTGAGGCAGTAAAGCTGAAGGTCTTCACTATGTTATAGAGCCAAAAAAAATACACACAGCCACAGCAAAACAGCTATCAAGAAAAACTCCAGCAGTTTTTTGAAGTTTAATACATGATGTTTGGTCTAGAATATGCCTTGGGAGTCATGAGGCTATAAATACAGAGGTAACTGTAATAGATAGATAGGCTTGAAGAGAAGATTAAAAGAAAGTGAGAAGCTTCTGGCTCAGATTTTACTTTCAAAAGCAGAAATATCATCACTCAATTACTACAGAAATATTGTAGATATCTTCCTAAATATTTTAGCTCACCATACAGTCACCAGAAGGACGCTCATCTTAAACACATCTCCAAGAGGCAGCGGATGCACCAGAGAGTAGCCTGGGAAGCAGATGGCATTTAGTGCTGCTCCTCAGAGTCTGAGGACCTAGAGGACTGAAGTCACTTTGTCTCCTAACGCACCACTGCAGTTAAGTGAAGCCAGTGAAGGTGCTTCCCTGGGTACACTAAAGGGTTTGCTGAGTAATCTCTGAACCAAGTAGTGAAGGTAGCAAGATGAGTCTGAATTCCTGCCTTTATTCAGGATACCTCCTTTCCTATAGGCACATCTCCACTGCAGTAAAGACACACATAGAAGTTACTGCAGCAAGCCATTTTTTGTTCTTTCCTTTGTTGTTTTGGATCACACAGTCGAAGCAGAAATAAACCAATTGTTCTGGGAGACGGGCAGTTCTACATGCTTCCTTGGGGGCAGAAAAGGGCTGGGCATGGCTTTCTCCATGAACTTTAGCAAAAATGAGTCCAATGTTCTTCACATGAAATCTACTGAAAGCCATACCACAAGTACCCTACGGAGCAATTTCAGACTGGCAGATTAGGTTAAAGAAAATTTCTTTGCTCCGCTGAAGCTCTGTACAGAAATTAGCCTTGAAATAACTTACAAGCTTGGTCCTGATTTTTTTTGCATCACTTCACATAACGCTGTGGTCCTGGTGAGGTCTTCAGCACATTATAGAATGGTTTACTCCAATGAGAGAGGATAAAGGCTAGGACTGTATGAAAAGGTGCTTGCCCCTTGGACTTCTGAGCTGCATATTCTGCACATTTAAAGTAAATATTGTCTATGATTCCCATAATCAGTCACCACGACAAAATTCACTGCAAGATGCTGAGCAGTCACTCAGTGACCCCTCAGTTACTTAAAATATGCCTTGCTTTAATATTTTCCTTTTTTTTTTTTTTCTAGTTTCACTGAGTATGGATAAACAGATCTTCTTTTTCAGGAAAACCAAGTTGCTTGGATATCATATCCACTAACAAACAAAATAAAAATAGAAGCATTAGCCTAGAAAAACAAAGGCTGAAAGGGATATAGGACTGATCTCTAAATCAGGAGAGTAAACATCACAAAAAACAACTAAAGATCTGTTTGGTACAAGAATAACAGGTGCAAGGTTGCCATGAATAATCTAGAAATGTGAAATAGCTTCTTGAGCCTTAGTTCTCAGTTGATCAAAAAAGCCTCCCTGTAAGAGTAAAGGCAGAGCTGACCCGCACCTTGTAAAAAAACATACATTATCCGCAGAAAGTAACTTCACTGAGCATATGCATAAGTATCCATATACCTCCTTGTTCACATACACCAGAAAACAGTCCAATTCACACACTTGTTAATACGCAATTTCCAACAGTGTACTGAACAGGGCTGTTATCCAAATTAATATAATGCATGATGCAGCATAACAACTAGCAATAACACTCATCATATTTAACTCAAATCTAATTCAAATGAAACATGGACGATAATGCTCTTAAGTCTGAGCCTTGTTCTGTTGAAGCTCTTCAAAGTGTCCGCAGACAATGTCATGAGCAGGTCTACCTGGAAGTTTAAGAGACTAACAAAACAAAAGCTTTAAAAGCGAGAAAATAAATTTCTAGACAAAATAATTTTCCATTAACAATTCTAGTTTGATTCTGCTGCGTTTTCAATAGTCCACTGGTGGAAAACACCTACTCTGGAAGCACAAAGGTTCTTGGCCAAATCCTGTTTCCTGCAGCACAATCTATAGGTAGAAGCAGGAGTGAAGGCATGGCTGAAAAAAAGACCTTTATAAAGCTTATGCTAGCTGGAAGTTTTAGCACATTCTGAAACCTCCAGCTTTACCAACTCACTTGTGTTGCTTGAGTACCACCAGGCAGTTGCAGCACTGGCGAGAATTTGGCCCGTGGCAAGCAAAACGCAAGGTCATCAGTGAAGAAGTGTATGTGGGATTATTGCATTCTATGTTGATATGTAGGCACATTATTGCTGGAACACAGTAATCATTCTGCATCTAGGATTGTAAAAAAAAAATGTATCTTACTCCAGTTTGATGTGTTACTTAAGTCTTTTTAAGGAAGAAAGGGCAATAGCTATTGGTCTAATTTAAATAGTTACATTCTGTGCAGCTGAAATACCTTACTGTTTTCAAACCGAAACCTGGCCAGCATATTTTGTGAAATAAACCAAAGAAACATTAGTGGCAGCGAGTGGTCTCATTCAGAAAACTATTTCTAGTGCTTTGCAGCACCCCACAGCCCCGAGAATGTGCTGGGCTGTTTGCTTACCGGTGACCCACAGGGAAGGGTGTCTCTCGCTGCCCCAGCAGCCTCATCTCCTGCGGCTTTTGGGCTTTTTTTGTAGTTTTCTAAGCCAAAAATTAAGCCTGACCAGACTTAGTTCATGAGGAAAAAAAAAAAAAGCTGTAATGATGGTATTTACTGCTCGTGTTCAGCATTAACTGGTTCTGAATTCAGAAAACTAAGCAGAAAGGTACTGAGCAAGGGGGTTCAAGCTATGTAATTACCACAGAGATTCTAAGAGTTGGTAAAGCTGCATAAGCAGACACATGAAGAAGCAGCAAGATTTGCTTCTCAAGTTTCTTTCTTGAAACAGGGTTTTGACCCTCAATTTGCTTTAAGTAAGACTGGCTTCAATTAGGAAACTAGTGGCTCTCCTGAGGGACACCAAACTAGAATAAGAAGTCACACAACACATAAAACAGGACAGCCAAATGGAGGTGGCCAGCTTAGCTTCTGCTCTTGCATACTTATATAACTTCTTAAATCTAGTTTTAGACAACAGGGAGGTTGTTTTATTAAAAGCCACATACACTGGCAGCCCTCACATACATATGCACAAAGGTAATCAAAGCCCTAACAGCAGTGACAAAGCTTGCCAAGTTATGTTCAGACTTTGGAAGCCATCCATGGAGTCATAACTGGAAGGCTTGTGTGAGGAAAGAGGCAGAGCAGCACCCCACAATGCGGATGAATGATGTTACTGTAGTCAGTTGTGTCCCAAGGGATCTCACAGTCTGCTGCACAACATGAACAGGCTGTGAAAGTCTTCACCAATTCCCGTACTTAGCAAATACATTCATGAACTGTTAGGTAACATTAATGAAGCATCTTTTAAAAAGAAAATAGTGAGGAAAAGCGTCCAAGCATCTTCAAGTGCAGTTGTGGTAGACAAATTTATATTATTTTATTACGTTTTGTTGTTTGGGATTTTTTAAAACCAGAAAGATCATGTTTAAGAAAAATAGAACTACGGCTCTGTCCACATCAGAGATTTGTCCTGAAGCAACAAAATTCCTCCAACTGAAATCACCACCCCACTGAAGTCAGACATGGTACCTTCAGACTGCATTTCATGTACAGACCATTCCCAAATGCACTCACTGCCCAAACCAGTTATCAGACACTCATTCTGCTCTGGTATGCATTTAAGTCCCTGAATATTCTTCATTGCAACATGGAGAAGCCAAAATTCCTGTAACACTTGGTGGTAATAGCACTTGTCTAATACCTGACACCTCTCCACCTTCCCAGAGATGTCAAAGTAAAATGCTATATATAGATTGCAAAGGGTGCAGATAAATCCTGTCTCCACCAGGAAGTCAGTTTGGTTCACTAAGCTGACAGGAAGAAAATAAGAGCAAGAAAATCCATTTCAGACACTTGAAGGGTATGAGCTGACTCACGGAGGGATCAGGTAAGTACCAAAGCCGTCACCAAGAGGCTGCAAAGCATGTGGCTGCAAGCGGAAAACCAAAGAAAAAGCAAAGTCTGATCTCGTTAGATCAGACCTTGAGCCAGAAATGTGGCCGCACACAACATGGTTCACAGGGCAGGTTGCATTTTTGTCTGTTTTCAGCTCATGGCTTGCTGAACAGAGTTAGCCCCCAAAGCCTCTCCTTTGGCCTCGGCTGCATTCACTCCTGAGCAGTGTCTGTCAAAGCCATTGTTTGTAAGTGCTGGAGCAGAATCCTGCCTCAAATAAAGTTAAACGAACGCTGATGCCTGTCTCCCCACATGCCTGAGGTATACACACCACACACAGGGGCTCCGATGGCTGCCACTGGCACTGGTCCCCGGTGTGGTGAAAGCCCCAGCAGAGGAGTATGCGGTGCCACCAGACAGCAGCACTTCCTTTAGGGACACGGGAAGTACCCTTCTCTCCCCAGAAAAGCTGCAGAAGCCCAAACAGCTCACACTGCTGATGCACTGATTCAGGTAAACTCCCCTATATTTAAAAAAATGCCTTATGCTAACAAAGGGATGGACAAGTTTCCCTCAGCCTACAGTGCTCTTCGCCATTTGACTCGTTCCCCCGAGGTGGAAACATTTGTCAGATCCCTCAACACCAACAGCCTGTTTGGTAGCATCTGTTATGTAGCTGCTACTACCATTTTCTCAGTTTTTGCTTCCCAATAAAAATAACCGCCGTGCCAGCAGTGCTGCTTGGAGGAATCTCCATCTGCATGATCCGACTAGAGCGAACAACACGTTGACCCCAGGATACCACATCCAGAGTCCACTGCAGAAACTCCTGCCAGCACAAAGGCATGATCCAGTTCACTCGTTAACCAAGAGGTAATTGGTTGTTACTCAACCACAGCACAGGGAGGAGACAATGAGACATGAAGTTCTGTAAGTTGCACTTAGGAGTTTGCACGTCTGGCCTTTGCCACACTGGAATCCAGATAGTGGCATGTGCGTAAGATGTATTTATAGACACAAAAAAAAGAGGAAGGATAAAACACCCTCCTTTCCTACCTCAGTCTAAAACTGCATCTCTTTTCTTCTCAGTTTATCAACTCAGTGTAGGCGACAGCTACATACACTTTAGGAGAAGCTATATATAGCGTGAAGTGAACTTTTCCCCAGGAAGCTCTAGATCTAGGTCATCTTGCTTCTTCTGGGAGGTAGGAAAAAAACAGGTTACTCCTTGAACAAGTATACAGTTTACAGAAGAAAACAAAGATTACTTGGAGCGTGAAATTTTGTGTGGATAGTATTTTTTTCTTTCCTAAAGAATTTTTAAAAATAAAACTAATTAGTCATTAAACATTGTGAATATGTGACTCCCATCTACTGCAAATCAAGAAACCCACTATATTTACAAAAGGAATAGGCATTCTTTGGTATTGCTGTATATATATACACTATATATATATATACACACACACACTATAACTTCAGTAGTTTAGCCACACTGTAAAATAAATAAAAGTCACATTCTCTGAAATTGCAGAGAGTTTGTCTAAATTCAGACATAATGCAAAATCCCTCCTTGCATGTAATTTTTGCTTCTTACAGATGACTAGCTGGAAGGATTATATACAACCTAGCAGAGCTCTAGGTGAGTTATCGTATGAATTCCCTCCAATGGATTAAGTACCACGCGATGACTTCCACTCAAGGGCAGGGTGGGAGAGCAATGGAGCATCTCGCTCGGGTTTGGGCCAAAGGCCATCATGATCTAACGCAATCCAGCTGCTGGAGGGTACCCAGCCACCACAGCATCACATGGATGCCATTAGCTGAAGAGGTGTGCCTCTGTCCGGGCAGGCAGAGGAGTTTTCTTGGCTCAGACCTTAGAGTAAACACTACCTATATAGTGCTTCTTACTAGCTTCTGCTTTGCAGATCCCTAAAAATTTGCAAGTAGGTGTGCAGACCTGTTTTCTCAGTTTAGTGACTACAGATAGGATTTTATTACCTTTTGTGAGCACTGTAAATACAGCCCATAGAGCCTCAGAGACACAGGAACTAAGAGGTGAAAAGCAGTAATCTAGAAAAGAATTAACAGCTAATTTAAGTATTTTTGCTTGAATTTTAAAAGTGATATGGTTTTCTCCCAACAAAGGCAATATACCTCCAAGGATACCACTCTGCATGGGACAATCTGCAACTGCCTCAAGGCCTCCAAATATATGGGTATAACATCACAGAGCTCTGTGAAGCAGACACTAAAGCAATGACTTAGTCATATTTCATAAGCTAACTTGAAGATGTATGGATGCAACTGCAATACAAATCATAATACCTAAACCGAAAACCACCAAGAGAAATCCCAAAACATCAGAAACTGGCAATGGCAATTAAGCAAGTACTATTATAGACCATAAAGTCTACAGGTGTTAAAATATTAATTTCAGTGTCTTAAATAAATCTGAATTTAGAGCATTAGTTTGCTGATCTGAGCCTTTTGCATAGTTTCCACTGAATACAGCGGTTAACTGCTTTCTGTTAAGCAACAGGACAGACCAAACCAGTTTAGCAGTTTGGTACGTCTACAGTCGAGCAACCTGAGAGCAATCACTTCTCTTTCTGAACTTCAAATACAATAAATTTATTCAAGCAAAATAAATACTGGTCTTAATCTATATTGCAAAATTATACTATGTCTGAATTACAGATTTCGACAACCATGTTAATAAAATGTGTGATTAACGTTCAGTGCACAAAACAAACTCTGTATCTGGGTTTAATTACAATGCTGAATAAAAGTCAGACAGGGGCATCGTCCCAGAGTAGTCACGCATTACACTGTCCCATAGATACTGAAATAATGGAATCTGATGCACTTTGATCTCTTAGGTAGTCTCCCACAGCTCTGAAATTGAAAGGGCAAGAGCACCCAGCCTCATCCAATTCTGCAACATTCACACACTGAGCCATAAGAGATTTGTATCCCCCAATACCAAGATGCATCTTATGGGAATAAATAATGTCACATAAATATTGCTCCATTTCCTTCTGGCTAGGGCTTGTATACAAATCATCGGGAGAGCCATACAGAGTGACAGTGGTGAGGACTACAGGGAAACCTTTCAGCCCCTACAGAACTGCTGTCCCAGTATATATAGCTCTGTTATTGATACATTTATGGGTTATATTCTAGTCTGACTTTTTTTTTTTAAGCATTTTTGCCATGACAAAGACTAGAAACTGGCAGTATCTCTTAAATTTAATGGTTTTAATTATGGCTGCAGGATAGCAGATCCCTTGCTTTTGTCCAAACCAGCACCAAATGATTTTTTGCTTACCACGGGATATTCACGTGACTTCATTAAGTTTTATTAGGCATAAACTAGGAGTTTCCTTGATGCTTCCAGGACCTCTCTTAGCAGTCCGAACTCTAATGGCACGTGGGCGTGCTTGAGATACAATCTCAAGCTCTGGAAAACTCTGCGTTGTCAGACAGCTGGGATTTGTCTTTGACTGAGTATGGGCTTGTCCCTGCATGGGCATTTGGCCTTGGAGTTCAGTGAAGTACATACAGGACTGCTTCTGAACCATGCCTCTAGAAATACAAATTGTTCCCAATGGGGGGAAAAAGCAGATGAGAGGACACAGAGGTCTCTTCAGTGTCCAAAAAATACAATCAAGGGAAGCAGGTTTCAGTACCACAGGGATAATGGTCTGCACATTCATCGCTGCATGCTGGGGCTAAGGGAGGAACTGAACTTCCTGAGTCACAGTTTCTCTCATTCCTCCCAGTTTCAGTCCTCCCCCAGGCACCTCAGGTCTACATCATCTCTAAACTAAACCAGTGGCTAAAAACAGATGCAGGATGAGAACGCTCAAAACTCAGCCCAGCTTTTGATACGATGGTATGCAAGTGCGCACGTGTGCGAAGCAGAGAGCATGCGCAAGCATTCTGGCCGATCAGCAGAAACGTCCGATGCAATGAACCAGCTGGTTGTGATTTGGCTGACACAACAGTGGTTGAAAGGACAGTTCTTTTATCTCCTCCTCCAGTTGCTGCATGCATCTGCTGTTTGTCTGTATCACTGCATGTGGGTCATGGCCCAGCAGCTTTTATGCCACCAGCATTCCAACTTTCTTCTTCACTGAAGAGAAACAGAGCGGCCAGCAGATTTCTGTGGAGGACTGGTAAATAAAACAACCACTCTCTATAACTGTTTGGTCTCTTGGAAATTGTTTCATTAGTTCATAGGAAAGTCACAGTTGATTTGCTTTAGTCCATTCCACAGATCACTATCTCTTCAAAACATAAAACTCGTTTATTTTCTGTGGTTCAGACCGAAGTCCAGATGTACGGCCAGCAACAGCTGCTGATCACAGAAGTGAGCCAGGGGCATATACAGGGAACACAAGAACTTCCTAAACACACGATGGTCCTAGATTTTGGGGAGGGCGGTATTGCTTGTTTGGGTTGGCTTGCCTGAAAGAATGCACAATCTCCCACCATAATGAAGATTCATCATCCTGATTAGGCAAGATTTCTTATTACCATCTCCATGGCCTCTTCATTCCTACTAATCAAGCATCTGGAACGCAGGCTGCCAAATAGATGCTGAACTATCAGATTCCAAAACAGATTTTAAGAAACTTATCTACTGCCTTAAACAGATCTTCTGATAAAGCTCCCTCTCTACAGCAGCACGTTTGCCGTAAATTCCTGCAGAGGTTCATTTTATAACGGCAGAATATTATTTTATTGAAATCAAATTATCATGGAACACTACAAACAGGAATTAAATTACTAAATATGCCTGCACTAAAGATAAACTTTATTATTCCTTTACTTCTCATTTTACAGTGAGGAAACTAAAGCACAGACCAGTTAAGTGATTTGCTCGAAGTTACAAACTAAACAGAAGAGTGAACTAGGAATGGTGTATGCTTATGCCAGGGCTGCTACAGTGAATTTTTTTGGGTAGATTTTGGGGTTTTGTTTAGTTTTAGGGGTGGGGGGCTTTTTCAGTTGAAGTCCACAGTGCAGTTTTAACCAGCAAGAAGCTACACATCAACTCTAGCTCTTCTGGGACAGGTCACTGCTGCGGCTGCCCCCCAAGAGGCTGGCAGAATGACAAGACAGATAGCATCTTCTACAAAAACACATCCTACCTTCAGGAAGCAAGATGCATCTTCACTTCTGAGACCTTCATAATGTCAGGGCAAATTCTTCTTGCAGTCTAAATCAACAGTGAAGCTTGCTTTGCCTTTTGGAGTCAAAGAATAGTGACTCTTCTGGTTTTCCCCTGCAGAGGTTTTATTCTAATGCAGCCATTACATCCCTAAAAACCTGCTCATTTTGTAATTCTTTGGTCTCTTAGGAACTGTTTCATTAGTTCACAGAGAAGTCACAGCTGATTTGTTTTAGCCTATTCCACACACCATTACCTCTTCAAAATATAAATACATTTCTGTGTGCATGTGTGTGGGGAGCCAACAACAAGGACAAGCACAAAGATTGGAAGACACAAGTCTGTCACAAGCAAGTGGGCATATTTTTAGTTTCTTGACCTCACATTCTGCAACCAGTTTGACTACAACCATCACCAGGGTCTGCAGAAGTGTTCATTAAACCAAGCTGCTTTCCTTTGTTTAAGTAATGAATAGCGACACGGGCATACAGGGAGGGACTTTGTATAGCATCTTGATCCAACTTCAGACATTTCTTGCAGAAATGCATGTAAAACAGCAAGCAAGACTCAGTCAAATATGCTTATAAGCGTATCCTATTCTTTTCAAAATTCCTCTTGGAAAACCTTCTGGCCAAAATGGCTAGAACAGATCTTTACCAATTGCCAACTCAATGACACTGAGTCTAGAAACTGGCTGTAATTTTCATACGAGAAATATGAAAACAGAGAACTCAAACATCAGCATACACTTCCCATTTCCTCCAGCCATGCCTAATGCATATTTATGACCAACTGGAGTCAAAAATCTATTTTAAGCAGGCAAAGAATTACAATATTCAGCCAATATTCATGAAAATATTCATAAAAGCAGTTTATAAATGGGTATTTTCAAGATCAACATTACCTAACTCTGTGATACCATCCAGTATCCTTTATTTTCAGGTTTGTCTGTCTTCCTCTCTTCTCCTCCTGCCCGCCCTGCTTTTTTCACTAGCAAAATGGAAGACGGCACCAATCAGGCAGGCAGGCTATGCTGAAACCAGTATGCATTAAGACAGGAAATACAGGTGCACAGTTTTTTCTATTACCTAGAAAGTTAGACTTTGCATGCTCAGGAAACTTTCAATCTAGCACTGATTATCAGCAACAAAATTCTCTAAACAACTTGCTAAGCTCTCCAGATGTGGAAGAAGTGTCACAGCATATTGTTCACTAACCAAATAACCTTGGACGCTATTACAATGCAGTTCGTAATATATACATTTCATTACTGTCTGGATAAATGAACTGTGTATCCCTATACAGATGTTAAAAAATATGGTTATTATTGCTTTGCACATACAAATAATTTACCTGAACTGCACCATAAGCCATGGAGGGCTTACAGATTTTCTGAATGCAGCTGTCTAAACTGCATCATAACAGGATTGACTTTATCACTTACTGCTTGGTCTTTCACAGTTAGAGAGATATTATTCCAGAATATTATTATATCATTTGTTCATTTCTGAGAACAAGTTATATAAAGGTAGCTTAAGTAATCATATTCTTGAAAAGAAGTAAACACAAACATCACTGGTTTACTCTATCATTTTTCATCCATGCAGCAAACACTCAACTTCAGCTCCTCCACCAGTGTCTCTCCTCACTGAAGCCGATCTCCACCTAGGGCACTGCTGTCGGAAGGCATTGCCGGCAACACACCAGAGAGACACTCTGCTTTGAGCCCCTTTGAAGTTTTCACTGGAATGAGGAATTGTGGACTGGAGCAGTATTTCAGTTCACATCCACAAACGCAACTAATTCACATACATCATCAGCAAGATGTCAAGGACAAGCAGAAAAAAGGGCAAGACCTGCATACGCAATTTGTAAATATACTCCTTTCTCTCACATGAAAGTAAACTTCCTAGTTGGTTTTCTTTTGTCATGGCTAGCTTTCTGGATGTAATACTTTCCCATCAGATCTTTCCTCCTCTTACGCTGTTCCAACACATACCAACAGTTTTAGCTTTGCATATCTACTCAATGTCAAATTATAACACGTTACATACTACCATAGTCTTCCTTCCTGTACAATACATGCAATCACGGATGATAAATCATGTCATTTGCAGCCCAAGAGAATTTTGTGTGGATGTTTCTATAAATGGGTGCAAGTCCTATACCAGAATTAATTTGGTTTGCAACTTTTAATGATATTAATTACCATGCCTTTGAGAGGACAGCACAGGAACACCAATGTAATATATTACTTAAGTCATGACGAGAGCATAGTAAAAGCTTTGCTTCTCTGTTGAGCAAAATACACCCAATACATGCATCCACAGGGGCAAGTTTCACACAGAAATGAAATGGACTATTTCAAGAAAAACTTGTGTTTGAACTGGGGACTTCTTCAGCATCTTGGATAAGCAACACTGCAGGGCTGCATCTACTGTGCCACACTCAGGTTGAGGGGATCCTGGAGAGAGACTTAACTAGGGACCTACAGCACCATCATCACAGGTTGTTGTGCCACCTCCCTGAACTGGGGACAGCTGCAAGAAAGCACGACAAGACAAGATGGATGGGGATGAGGGTACGATGCATACAGGTGATGCTCTGTTAACAGAGAAGGCCCAAGGAGGATATGGCAGCAACTTATGTTTAAGAGAACCAATGAGAGATCCTAAATCACGCTTTCAAAACCTGCTCTCACCAACAGCTTTTGGAAGATTATGGGAACACAACAGAGTTACACTCACGTTTGTGATCTCTCATCTCATTTTGTGCCTACAGCCTAATCAAAGGAGTATGCAGGTCAAAAGGTTTTAAACTAATCCCTCCAAATTAAAACAAATAAACAAATCCACTAGATCTGCTGAAATATTTTATCTGGGTCTCCAAGACAACAGAGTGGTACTGAGTACAGGAGCACACTTTAGATCTCTTCAGGCTAATAAAACATTTTACCCTTTTACCTATATGCCACATCAACATTTCACATGCGCTTTTAGGAGTTCAGCACCAATACCAAGAACCTGCACTTATTGCTCATGCTTTTAGCTTATTAACATAGCAAGTAGTATATATGTCTTTTTTTAGAAGGGTAGCATATTTCATCCACAGCAGTACTTTTTAGAAACTTGGAGAAAAAAAGACATGAAATATTCTGTACTTTACTGTATAAAAATTCCAACGTTTAATAAACTGGCAAATTATTTCCTGCAACTATTAAGGATCTACTTAAGAACAGAAAAAGGAGACAAGGATTAAGAAAAGGGGCACATCTGTTCTGCAAAATGAAGCCTTTGAGAAGACCTACTAGAAGGAAGAGAAACTGCAAAAAACAGTGAACTTGTATGGAAAAACAGCAGAAGGCATATTGCCAACAGATGGCGAAGAAGTCGTACACAGAAAACGAAAACAAACTTGAAAGCATACTCAATTTTGAGGACTTGAGAAAAAAAAACCCCAAAGCTCTCTTTCCTAATCACAGATTCACTGGTTAAAAACGGAGTTGCATGTGCTTAGCACTTAGAAAAACAGTTGTAATTTCTAGGTTCTAAAATGGAGGCATCCAAAATTAGCATCTGTCTATGAAAATGTTGGTCCACTCTTGAAATCACTTCCTTTCCCCCCTACACACAAACACACTCTTTTTTTTGTGTTTTAATTATTTCCCATGTTAGCCATTAAGTCTGATGCACTGGAAAATGGCTGGTGTTTTAATGGACCATGTTCTCATTAACTCAAGATACCTGTTTAAAAAGATGCTTCCTCTCTGAAGCCTTTCTGCTGTTGCTTGTAACACGTACTGCCATCAAAACTGAGAGCAGAGACAGGTATACGCAGAGCCTCTGAATGGAAGCTGTATTCCCCATTGCTCCATGTGTTCATACTGCCAATTCAATTTTCAATCTCACTTTTGAAAGCAGGAATTTTTACACAAACAGTTTAATAGCGCTCAGTGATAAAATAAACTTGACACGCAATACTGAAATGATTATTGGGGGAGCATTCTGAAGTCAGAAATAAATAGCTAAATAAAATCTATGTTTAACGAGATTCCCATATGGATGCCCATGGCACAATCCTGTGAGAACACGAAAAAGCAGATGTCAAAATAATACAGCAGTTAGTTACAAGAGACATTTTCTGCAACTGTGTATCTTCATCCAAGAAGGTTCCTTCCCCTAGTTTGCATACCTTGCAAGATCTGTTCAGGAAGTTGACACATCATGGGTTTGCAGCAAAGAGAAGCAAGCATATCAGACTCTGTTCTCTTCTAAGATATGTCCACTTTACAGCTAAAGTTTCAGTAGTTAGATTTTAAATTCTTCATCTCCTAGTTTCTTGCGCACACTGCTAGTTGCCACTAGCTAGTTTTCAAACCCATTTTATCCTTTTCCTTGCTTTCCTTCCTCAGGTCTGTATATTCTCATATACTCTCTAATTCTGGTTAAGACACTGTGAAAGAAGTAATTATCACACACAAGGACAAAACTCCTAAATTCCCATTTGTAACACTGAATCCATGTTGTCACCTGAAAGTTCAAATGAGAGAGTGACCTATCACTAGCACAACAGCAATAATGGAGCATAAAGAATTCTTCACCTTTAGAACCTTGTCTTGCACTTCTAAAACCAAAACAATGCAAAATTATAAATCCCCTTGACCTCAAAGCGCATGAAATGCTGCACAATATTGTAGGTAAGGCTTTCTTTTTTTTAGTTACAAACCATTCTCATTCAAAATCTGTAGGAAGAGTAGCTTTGAATTTTCACTATATGAGACACAAAATCCTACCTTAAGGTGAAGCTTTAGGAATTGCTAGGATCAGTGGAGGGGCTTTCAGGACAATCAGCCACCAAGACAGCCAAGCACGTGCAGGTGCACCACCCGATGCTACACAGCTTTATTCAATAAAGGGAAGTTTTGCTATGAATACACTTACTCAGTAAGAGACACCTGCAGGTTCATTTGTTTTACTGTCTACTGTGTTCTCACTCAACCATCCACACTCATGAGCAAGAAGCTGTTCATCAAGAAAAAATAAGTTAAAAAAAATTAGCAGCAACAGAGGAAGAGTGCTTATCTACACTGAAACCCACACAAGAAGGCCTGCACAGTGCGTATACCTTATTCATGACTCTTGCAAGAGCTAAAAGGTTGTTTTCAAAGGGGGCGGGGAGATGACCAAACAACTTCCACAAGTCTTCCTAGAATCACAGATATAAATGCAACAAATAGCACAAACAGTCAAACTTTGTATGTTGATTTGACAAAAACACGATGCGTTCTTAAACGACGTGGACAATTCAGGCTTAATTTAGAACAACCTTTAAAAAATTTAATCTGTCACCAAGCACTTTCTATTTATCGGACTTCAGCAGATGTAGTTAAGTCAGAAAAAAATTCCCCACATCAGGAAATTTATTCTAATATTAAGCTTTCACACCCAAACAAAACAAACAGCCACACACTGCCAAGCGGCACCAGTGCTGCTTCACTGCCGCAGCAGCAAAGGCTGCTACGTATGGGGCTTCTCTTCAACACTCAAGGGGCTTCCTAACAGGGCTGTAATTCTTGAACTTGTTAAAGCATTTGTAGATTACACGTCTGCCCGGTTAAATACTTCCTGCAATTTTGTTAATTATATGTCAAGGTCTGCAACTACCAAGTGACTCCCATCCTAGAAAACAGAGAGCTCTCAAGTGTCTCTCCAGAATCTGTGTCTCAACTGTCATGTCTATAGATTTCTCTGGAACATAGCCTATAACCTCAGATAGGAAAATACTTTTAAAACTTGAACAAAATGTGCAGTTACATTACTGGAAAAGCTTTTTATTTTATTTTTTAGCGCTGTACAACCATTTACTGTAGATGGCTTGGTTAGGGCAACAGACATTTCTGGGGGCAATATACAGCCCCCCTCGCC